>JAOWBW010000746.1:133176-562950 GCA_026119855.1 Campanula takesimana | reverse complement strand
GCCCCCCCTCCCCAGTTGCCCCAAGTGATTGACTGTCACCAGGTGATCTCTTTTGATCAGACTTCCATCAAGTTCAACTTGGGTTACTAAGGCAGTACCATGAGATTGCATATTTCTCAGGTTTATTAAATACACATGATATCACCAATATCAGAATGAAAGAGGTCTGTTTTTTTTTTAAATAATAATAATGTAGTTTTCCCATGTCTATTTCGGGTCCATGCTCCTGAAGAATTTTTTACTCTGGAAAATATTCCTTTCTGTTGCCTGAGATGGATCCTTCAGTTTGCTGTTTTTGAATGTGCTCCTGTCTCTTCTTCCAAAACGAAAATGAAAAGGATCGTGCTCCACCGGATCCTCCTTTACATTATTTAGTTTTTCTAATACTATATTTGTTGTGATCAGTATAGATTTCCTGGAGAAGTGGACCTTTCTTTCTTTCTTTTCCCCTCCTTCAACCTTGCTTCTGTGGTTCTTTTATTTGAGAATCAGATGTTACTGCTGCTGTTGGGTTTCTCCCCCCGGAGAAGATGGTAAAAGAAGATCTGGATGCAAGCAAAGTTGCTATATACGCACTCGATCCTTCAGGGAGTTAGCAGTAATATACTGTTCTCTTCCTATCTGTTAGTTGTGTTGTTGGATCACCGGCTTCTATTGCTTTCTCTTACAGTCTTCTGCTGATTTGTTGCAGGTAGGCTCAAGAGCCCTTCCCCTTTTGTTCACTAGATGGCCAGCTGTGTTACTCTAATATTTCCACAACTAAATGACCTGAGGCAATCCTCTGTATCTTGATGATTGCTGCAACGAGGAGACCGATCAAAATGGAATTAAGGTTGAGGATAAAAATTAGTGGAATTCAAGTACATGATCCAGATGAGGTCATTGGTCCTGCAGTATTAATAAATGAGTTAATTCTGATGAAGACAACAATAAAGACGAAGCTCCGTAGACTTCTGAAACTTGGCTTTACTCCTCCCTATAACCTTATGACTTACATGATGATGATTCAGATTTGAAAGAGAACATGTCACAGGGGTTGATGTTGTCGCTGCTCTAAGAAAATCGGACGATGCTGATGGTGCAAGTTGATTTAGTTCATCAATCCTGTCTCTTCAAAGTTGCGATTTTTTTCGATCTAGAGGTTGATACATTTTGATATAGCAATAAGCACACTCATGATTTCCTTTGTCAAAATGACATGACCCACAGGACATATTCTAGCAGTATGGTCGAAGGGAGTGTTTGTACAGCGGTCTCAATTGAAGCAAGCTTGTATCCTTTTTCCCGTTATTTAGTTTTTTAAATATTTTGTGATCTGTAAAGATTTCCCGGAGAAAGTAGACCTTCTTTCTTTTCCCCTCTTTTGACCATGCTTCGTTGATTCTTTTATTTGAGAATCAGATGTAACTGTTGCAGTTGGCTTTTCCCAGGAGAAGATGGTAAAAGAAGATCTGGATGCAAGAAAAGATGCTATATATGCCAAATATAACCGTTAGAATAGCCATGGCAGAAGAAATAGATGCAAGAAGGATGACGGGAAAAGTGGGATGGACAAGTGATAAATTCAATCACAAAGGCCAAGTAATCTGCTAATTCCCTTTCTGCCCTCCTCTTCACTCTCGATTCACACTCCTTTTTCAGATCAATCTCTCACATTCAATTTATTTACTATTACCAGACTCCAGTTCTAATTAGGGTTCACATCATGAAATTTTTGAGTTGGGTTTTAGAAATCACAGACAGTTCACTAATTTTTTGGTGACTGTGTTGGATGACAGGTAGCATTGATGAGCATGCAGGGATGATATGATGATGTGTGTGGTGGTTTTGTTTTCTCATATAAAACTTAAGTTCTTGGGTTAATTCACAACAAAAACAATTCGATTGATTTGATTTTTTTTTATTTGCCTAGGTAAATGGTGAAAATTGGGAACAAGAAAGAGATAAATGATGGAAGGTGTTCTAAATTGGTCCTGTGTTTACCACCCTAGTCAGATTCTTCATAAATGGTAAAATTTTCCGACTTCTTGCTTTTTATGGGCTTGGTTATTATTTGGCTGGTCCATTCCTAATACATTAGAGGGTTTGTTTTCCTTTTGGTATTTAGCGAATTATTTAGGAACTACTTTAAGGTGCTAGAACTCGACCCTGACCCCCTCCCTCCAAAGGCCCAAAGTGGTTGTCACCAGGTGATCTCTTTTGACTGGATTTCACCAAGTCCCACTTTTTGTTACCAGGGGAGTACCATGAGATTGCACATTTCTATGGTTTATCAAATACACATGATGCCACTAATCTCCCATTTCCAGAAAGATGCCCGGTTCCCTTTTCATAATGATGGTAGTTTTCACATGCCTTTTCAGGTCCATGTTAGTGGAGATTTTTTTTTTTTTACTAAAGATCCTTTCTGTTGCCTGAGACGGATCACTCAGTTTGCTGTTCTTGAATGTGCTTCTGATGCCTCTTCCAAAATGAAAAGTAAAATGGCCGATTCGGCCTCAACATGGCCTACACTTTGCATGTACAGGTTCTTCAACTTGATAATCCTTCGGAAAAGAGATCATTTCTACCGTTAAGCGTGAAGAATTTTCACCGGTTGAGATGTGTCCTTATTCCTTTAGTAGAACTAAAATTTCTTATTGATTCAAATTCATGGCGTGGATATGTGGTTTGCTAATATTGATTATTGTATCATGCAGATGTTCTCTAGACTGGGTAGGATGTTCCCAATTTCACCACAGAAGCATGTTCGCTACGTGTTCTTTCTGAGGAGCAGTGATATGGAGGTTGTCCAAGCTTTAGTTCCTTATTTAGTAAAATGGAAATGGTCGCCGTGATGATCCTGCATGTCAAATGGTGAGAGGTAGTGCGAATGTACATTCCTTACTGTTTGCATTTGCATGTCTCAGCTTGAATTATTATATGTCATTTTTGAGTGACTGTTTGGCGATTCACTTCCTACCATAGATGCATATTCAGAAGCATCCGCATTGAATTTCATAATGTATATGTTCATTCCCATGCAGGGTTTTGATAAAAGGGGCATGGGATCGACTTGTCAACATGGATTTCATCGTCCTGGGGAAACTTATTTATATGCTTGCTTTGTATGTGTATGAAATTTGCTGCAATGCATCTGGAAATTAATTATTAAGCACGTAATGTAGGGATGCAGGATATGTGGTTTGCTAATATTGATTATTGTATCATGCAGATGTTTCTCTAGAGTCTAGACTGGGTAGGATGTTTCCCAATTTCATCAAAAAAAGCATGTTTGCGACGTGATCCTTCTGAGGAGCAGTGATATGGAGGTTGAGATGAGGAAAGTCACACGTTGGAAAGAAGGCTATCAGGTAGTCAGCAGGAATGCTCTCAAAACAAATTCCTTCAATATGAGCGGCATTCATGCTTCCCCCCATGCAGGGTTTTGATTAAAAAAAAAAGACATGGCATTGACTTGCTTGGCATGGATTTCATTGTCCTGGGTAAAACATGTCTATGAAATGTTAAGCTGCATGTACTTGAAATTATACTTGTTAAGCACTTAGGATAGGGATGCATGGTGTGCGTTGTGTCCTTTTGGCTAATCATTCAAATGGATGCCCCCCTCCACTTCTGAACCTGGCCTATCAGCTTGTCATGCTGTACCCTTACTACATAACTAACATTCATTATCTTACTGCCTCTCCCCTGCCCTCAGGGGAAGAGCCAACTCAGCCAACAGTGTAGGGATAGAGAGTTATTTTTCCTTGCTTGTTTACTACATTGGGGGGGGGGGGGGAAATACTCCCTCTGTCACAAAACGAATGCCCATTTTTGTTATTGATCCCATTTTCGAGCGGAGGTAGTATATGTTCATTACCAAAAAGATTTCTCCGAAAACAAAAGTGGGCTCCTGTTCTGCAACATGGATATCCCTTGCTATCTTGATTTGTGTTTTCTAGCCTGCACTATAAGTCATCAGTCCATTTTCATTTTTTTCTTTGTGTTAAAGGCTGTCTCTAAACACTGTGTTTATATACTTGCAGGGTCATCTCTTATCATGCGGAAGCATATGTCAAAAAATATGCCCTTTTTGCGGCTTTATGCATATTATTTTCCCTTCATCTATCTTATATTGCATCTTCTTTGTTTGAAGAAAATCTTGAAGTTTCTAGAGGGATTGAGCGGCCCTGCACACGGTCCCTTGCTTGTAACTGAATCAGACACCTGTAAGGAATGTTACACGGTGAGGAAGAAACATAAACTTGAATGAATCTTTTATACAGCATAATTCTTTTTTCCATTTCCAAGATGGTCTATTTCTTGATTTTCTGTTGTTAGCTCAGTGGCGATCATGAAACACATTGACATGAACACATTTTATTGGTAACTGGTGCTGTTGTTGTCCCCCCCCCCCCCCCCCCCCCCCCCCCCCCCCCGGAGAAGATGGTAAAAGAAGACCTGGATGCAAGCAAATATGCTATATACGCACTTGATCCTTCCGGGAGTTAGCAGTAATATACTGTTCTCTTCCTATCTGTTAGATATATTGTTGCTTCACCGGCTTCTATTACTTTCTCTTACAGTCTTCTGCTGATTTCTTGCAGCTAGGCTCGAGAGCCCATCCCATATGGTTCACTAGATGGCCAGCTGTGTTGCTCTAATATTTTCACAACTAAATGACCCGAGCAATCCTCTATCTTGATGATTGCTGCAACGAGGAGACCGATCAAAATGGAATTAAGGTTGAGGATAAAAAAATAGTGGAATTCAAGTACATGATCCATATGAGGTCATTGGTCCTGCAGTATTAATAAATGAGTTAATTTCTGATGAAGACAACAATAAAGACGAAGCTCCGTAGACTTCTGAAACTTGGCTTTACTCCTCCCTATAACCTCATGACTTACATGATGATGATTCAGATTTGAAAGAGAACATGTAACAGATGGTTGATGTTGTCGCTGCTCTAAGAAAATGGGACAATGCTGATGGTGCAAGTTGTTTTAGTTCATCAATCCTGTCTCTTCAAAGTTGCGATTCTTTTTTTCAATCTAGAGGTTGATACATATTGATATAGCAAATAAGCACACTCATGATTTCCTTTGTCAAGTGACATGACCCAGACATACTCTAGCAGTATGGTCCAACGGAGTGTTTGTACAGCCGGCCTCAATTGAAGCAAGCTTGTATCCTTTTTCCCGTTATTTAGTTTTTTAATATATATTGTGATCTGTAAAAATTTCCCGGAGAAGTAGACCTTCTTTCTTTTTCCCTCTTTTGACCATGGTTCCTTGATTCTTTTATTTGAGAATCAGATGTAACTTTTGCAGTTGGCTTTTCCCAGGAGAAGATGGTAAAAGAAGATCTGGATGCAAGAATACATGCACTTGATCCTTCAGGTAGTTAGCTGTAAAATATTGTTCTTTTCCTATCTGTTAGATATGTTATTACATCACTGGCTTTTATTACTTTCTCTTACAGTTTTCTGCTGATTGATGTAATATTTTCACAAGTAAACGACCCAACCAATCCTCTGTGTCTTGATGATTGCTGCAATGAGGAGACCGTTGACTAGGATTTCAGGGAATTCGGGTTAACAACTCCAGTCAAATGGACTGTGGCAGCATCAAAAAGGATATTAGAGTAGAAGGGCTAATACCTTCATATTAGAAAAGGAGTCTAACAGGAATAGACCGATCAAAATGGAATTAAAGTTGAGAAGAAATAATTAGTTGAATTCAAGTTACCTGATCCAGATGAGTTTATTGATCCTGCAGTATTAAATAATGAGCTAGTTTCTGGTAAAGACAACATGATGATGAAGCTTCGCAGACTTCTGAAACCTCCCGTGACTCCTTCCCACAACCTTAGACTTACATTATAATGATTCAGATTTCAAGAAGAACTTGTCACAGTTAGTTGATGTTGTGGCGGTTCTATGAAAATCGGATGATCCTGATGCTGTAAGTTGCAGTTCATCAATTTCTGCCTCTTCAAAGTTACGTTACGTTTTCTCGATCTAAAGGCTGAGACATTTTATATACTACCTCCTTCTCTAAGATGTCCAAATTTCATTTAGGGGACATTCTGTAAGTGTTAACTTTTTAGACAATTAAATGGTAAAAATGCTTAAATAATCTTGGTATCCACTCTCTAAAAACTTAGTTTTGCAAGCATAAAGGGATTAGTGAAAAAATGGTAACAACATTTTAGGGATAGTTTTTTCCAAACAAAAAACATTGATTTTGGGACAAATGAATTTTAAAAATAGACATTTGTTTGGGGACGGAGGGAGTAGCAAATAAGCACACTCATGACTACCTTTGCTAAATGACATGGCCCACACGGTTTAAGAAATTGGTACACTGATATGTTGTTGAAAGAAAGAAATGTTTGCATTTGCTGATTCCTTAAATACGAAGTCATTACACTATTTTTTTAGCAAATTGTCCTCACAAGAAGTAATAATGTCAAATGTTCTACTAGGCTAAGTTGGTTACAGAAAATCTCCTAGATAATTAATCGCATGTATTTGTGTGCTGGTTGAAAGGGCTCTTGATGTAGCTGAGAAGCTTATCCAAGCT
This sequence comes from Campanula takesimana, assembly GCA_026119855.1. Lineage (NCBI taxonomy): Eukaryota > Viridiplantae > Streptophyta > Magnoliopsida > Asterales > Campanulaceae > Campanula > Campanula takesimana. The sequence continues at coordinate 556,381 of JAOWBW010000746.1, read as the reverse complement.
TCTACTGATGAGCTTATATATGTAGCAGCAGATTTGGTCAGAGATAGAGTTGGTCAGATTCAAACTCTGGAATGGAAGAAGAATCAGCGGAAGAAAAGAGGCAAAAAGAGCTGATTTCACTGATTGTCACATAGACTTCAGAGACTCATCTATGGTTCATGCGAAGTAGCATGGGGACTTCTGAAGCAGGTATGCTGAACGTGATCACAGGCAGTTGTGAAACTATTATAAGGCAAGGGGGTGATTAGACCCCCTTGTCTTTTAAAAGCTGAATTTTTTTTTACCTTTGAAGTTACAAAATTTTATCTTTTAGCACTAAAATAATAAGAATTTTTTTGTTTAGGCTTTAAATCTAAGTTGTAATCTGACCCTCTGGGACAAAATGTTTGCTTCGCCACTGATCCAGGAACAGGGTCACCACTGCTAAACCAACTCAGATCTGGTGAGGAAGGTCACGGTGATGGGCAAGAAGACAATCAGGTATACAAGCTAGTCAGCAAATTTCATCACTATGCAGCGGCACTCATTCTCCCCTACCCCCATGCAGGGTTTTGATAAATAAGACATGGCATTGACTTGCTTGCATGATTTCATTGTCCTGGGGAACTTAATTTTGTGCTTCGTATGTGAATGAAAATGTGAAGCAATGCATCTAGAAGCATCCAGATTGGCGCTCCCTCTAATGGACAGGTTCCCTTGCTGTAATTGATTCAGACACCTGCAAGGTTGTTACACGGTGAGGAAGGAACAGTAAGCTTTAATAAATATTTTTACACAGCACACTTTTTTTTCTTTTTACATTTCCAGTATGGTCTATTTCTTAATTTTTCTGATGAAACACAATGACATGATCAGGTCATATTGGTAACTAGTAACCTGTTGCCTATGCATATTACTTTTGGTTAAATTTGTTGATCCCCGGAAGAGTTGAGCACTAATTGATCCTTGCTTGTAATTATTTAAAACATGGTTTCGACCTCCGTCCCAAAATGAATGTCTAATTTGTTCTCGATCAAGAACAATTTGGATATTCATTTTGGGACAGAGGGAGTACTTAACATTTCCCCAAAAGTGTTGATTGCTAAATGATCTATTGGGCTGTGTTCGCAGATGGCTATGGTGTATCTTCAGCTTCATTCTAAGATGGCCTTCAGAAATTCTCGCGCGCTAGAATAGGCTGATAGTAAACTGCACGGTGATAAGTGATAATGTTAGCCTGCCTTGGAATCTATTGAAAGGCTCAAGTATGATTCCGTACTTCAAAATTTCTATTACTGGTTCTAGTTGAAGCGTTGAGAGTCAACTTATGTCATGCGCAAAGGGGTAACAGTCAATATAGTGAAAAGCCCGGCCAAGGCAACCTTAGAAAACAAAAACCATTTACTATCCTGCCCAAAAATAAATATTCAAATTTGCTCTTGACAAGAGTAAATTTGGACATTCATTTGGGGATGAGGGGAGTAAGATTAACTATATACCACTTGGCCAGGTATGTTTGAACTGTATCCACAATCTCTATGTAGGGGTTTCTGGTTTACATGTTTTTATTATACTGTGGCAGGTGTTCTACATTGGTGCTGCATTACCTACCTTAGCCAGATTTTTGTTATATGGTAAATTTTCAGCTTTGTGATATACGGAGTTGGTTATTATTTAGTTGGTCCATTCCTAATTAAAATTAGAAAGTTTGTTTTGTTTTGGTATTTAATGAACTACCTAAATATATGGGAACTGATGGTTTTAAATAATAAAAATAAATATGGGAACTACTCAAATACACATGATATCACCAATCTCCCATTTTTTTCAAAAGAGGGATGGTCTCCTTTATCATAATTGACAGTAGTTTCTCATGTATTTTTCCAGGTCCATGGTCATGGAGAAATTGTTACTCTGGAATGTATTTCCTATTTGTGCCTGAGAATGGATCCTTCAGTTTGTAGTTCTTGAATGTGCTCCTGATACTTCTTCCAAACTAAAAAACAAAATGTTCAATTCAGCCTCAAGGGGGCCTACACTTTGCAGTACATATTCATCAACTTGATAATCCTTGGGGAGATAGATCATCTCTTCAGTTGAGTATGATGAATTCTCACCGGTTGAGATGAGTTCTTATTCCTTTAGTTGAACTAAATTTCTTATTTAAATTAGATATTCATGGCGTGGATACACTGTTTGCTATATTGTGTATTTTATAATGCTGATTTTTTCTAGATTCTCTAGGATGTTTCCCAGTTTCTTCTAAGAAGCATGTCCATGAAGTAATCTTTTCTAGGAGAATTACAGAGGTTGTACAATCTTAGTTCTTGTTTAAAACAATGGAAATGGTTGTCATGTTGATATTGCCTGAGCAGATGTCGAGAGATAGTCCCAATGCTTACTGTTAAAACTTGCACGTCTTTCTTTGACTTCTTATAATTTGTCTTTTTTTTAAATCATAAGTATATCAGTTTTATTCATGAATTATATCTGTGTAAGAAATATTTTTGGCATCTTATTACAACGAGAAATTTACGCCTCCGTTGGACTAGGATTTATCTCCATGTGGATGTAGTGTGCATTGACATTAATTTCCTGCATCACTCATTTGTACTCGTAGTGTCTTGGCAAAACAAAATTGTGACTGTCTTACACCTCCCACTAAATAGTATTCTTTCCGGAAGCAATCTTCACTGGCATGCATGGCGTACTCCTCCTGTTCGAACCGAACCAAACAGTTTTATTTTGCATGAATTGCTAACATATGTTGAGGCAGACGAAATATAAAGATAACACTGACTGTGGAAGGGATGAGTTGAATTAAGCCAATGGCATGGATCTTTAGTAGTTATATTCAAATGACAGACTGCTTGCATTATGCTTACTTGAAAATGGTAGGGTACTCCAGTGGGCAAGAGAATTCTCTCAGTCTGTAAGCATCAGTGAGAAGCCCAAGCCTGCTGTCTCGAGAGTGGCACAGCTTGTTACATTCATCTCACTATCCCTTTTGAATAATGTACAACTGAAGATTGCTCTCTTACTCTTTCGTTTCTATTAGTATTATCCATATGTGATTTTATTCTTTCTGCAAGTTGAATACATTATTTTCGTTTGGGAGTACTGTTATTGTTTTGATATTCTTCATTTGAACATGGATGTATATTGTCATTTCAGTAGTTAGATGCTGCTGCAGGAGTCTGAATCATTTACTGCAGCGTGAAGTGGGAGTTGATGGAGGTCTGCGATGTGGATGGTACCATTCTATTTGTGTGGGAAATGTCTGTACTTGTCGACGAGGATCTGCAGGTATTTTTGAGCTTCATAGAAAGTGATAGGTATACTCTCTTTGATCCCAATTTTTTCACTATAACAACATAGAACTTCCTAGGTCATACTAAAAAGTGCTCCCCATTTATAACAGGATCTTGTTCAACAGTCAACTCAACTCGGCGTATGTGCTAACGACTCGGGGCAAGCTAGATGAATCCTCTTCTATTATTAAGCAAGGTCTTGTTCTAAACAATACCAATCTTATTGCGGTCAGTGACCAGTGGACTGGAACCCTATAACAACAGGGTTGCTGATCGCCTCCCCCCTAAAAAAATAAAAAACAAAAAATTTACTAGTTGGTGCTTTCTTAACTTTATTTCAAACTTGAGGGTATAAATCTCGCCCCTTTTTAGTAATTATGAGTTTTCATTATATTATCCCCCTTTCCTTTTATTCATAAATTTGTGGTTTATTCAAAATACTAAATCAATTTAGTGATGCTATCATGCAAACAGTACATATATGCCTTTTTTACCCCCTTCACTGAGGATACTGGTTTCGCCACTGATTGCTTTTGATAAATAGATTAGTGTCCAATGTTTAGAAAAAAATAATTTTTAGATGGTTTGATGCTCTTTGATTGCAGATGTTCTGTTGATTGAGCTGGTGCCACATATTCTTCGTCATGTACGTCGCTTCATACTGCTAGAGACTGATATGAGTATTAATGAATCAATTGAATCAAAAAGGCTGGTTGTGGTTGAAAGATCCTTATGCTGCAAAAAGGATATCTGAACAGCTATTGCATCCGCTTACTAGACTCTTTGGATAATGTCGCACCAAATTTAAGGGAGCTACTTTAAGCTGCAAGCACTAGACCCTTCACCTCTCCCCCTATTCCTCCCAGATTCCCTAAATGACTGTCACCAAGCGATCTCTTTTTTTAATAATGAGGGTAGTTTTCTCATGTCTTTTTTCAGGTCCATGTTCATGGAGAAAATTTGACTCAGGAAAGTATTTCCTTCCTGTTTACGGAGATGGATACTTCAGTTTGCTGTTTTGAATGTGCTCCTATCTCCTGATACATATCCCAAAACAAAAAGTAAAAAGTGTCATGGTCCACTGGATACAGCACGGCATATTCAAACAGTATGGTCCAAGCGAGAGTTTGTACAATCGGCCTCAATTGAACCACAAAGATGCTGCGCCCTCAATCCTTCAGGCAGTTAGCTGTAAAAATATTGTTCTTTTCCTATCTGTTAGATACTCCCTCTGTCCCTAAATGATCTTCTCATTTGACTATTCAGACTATTTAAGGATATGAACACTTGCTTCACTAGTCATGTTTTGTTTATTCACTTTTAAGCCTAAATTGTAGAAATTGGAAGAACTGTTTGGGACTATGAAAAATGGCAAATGTGAATATCATTTTGGGACGGAGGGAGTATGTTGTTGCATCACGGCTTTTATTACTTTCTCTTACAGTCTTCTGCTTATTGCTTACAGGTAGGCTCGGCAACGCTTCCCGTTAAGTTCGCAAGACGGCCAGCGGTGTTGGTCTAATATTTTCACAAATAGATGACCCGAGTGATCCTCTGTGTCTTAATGATTGTTGCAATGAGGAGACTACTGGCTGGGACATTTATAACAGCATCTTGTTCAACAGTCAACTCAGCCTACATGCTAATGGTTAAGGGTAAGCTAGATGAATCCTCTTCCATTATTAAGCAAGAACTTATATTATTTGAGATCAGATGTAACTGCTGCAGTTCGGTTTTTCCTGGAGAAGATGGTAAATGAAGACTTGGATGCAAGCAAAGATGCTATATATGCAATCGATCCTTCCAGGAGTAGCTGTAACAAATTGCTCTTTTCCTATTTGTTAGACATGTTTTTCATCACTGGCTTTTATTACTTTATCTTGCAGACTACTGCTGATTGGTGGTGGCAGGTAGGCTCGAGAGCCCTTCCCATTTGGTTTGCAAGATGCCCAGCTTTGTTGCTCTAATATTTTCACTTATAAATGACCTGAGCAATCCTCTGTATCTTAATGATTGCTGCAATGGGGAGACTATTGACTGGGATTTTGGTTAACAACTCCAGTCAGAGAGATTGTGGGATTGGGTGGATACTTCGGGGGCAAACATAATTTGCCCATTAATTTAAGAACCTACCCCTGAAATATGGTCAAATTCCTGTGCGCACCCTTTTCCTTCGCCTTTTTTTTTTTACCTTTATTTACAGCTACAGAAGGGTTGGGACTTGAATCAAGACAAAGTCAGGAGTTGGTACTAGAATTAACCAGCGGATACCCTTACTTCTGAACCTGGCCTATCATAATTATGTCATTTTTTAAGATGAGGTTTCTTAACTGCCTCTCCCCTTCCCACAGGGGCAGAGCCAAGTCAGCCAAGAGTGTGGGATATATAGTTATTTCCTTGCTTATCCACTGATTTGGGAAAGAAAAAAAATCCGTCTTGGCTGATAATGTAAGTGCATTCATGCCTTGAGAATGCAACAGAGGTTTTTGTGGGTATAAGATTTCTAAGGAGTTGATCTTGGTCCATATCAGTCGTTACAGATGTTTACCTAAATTTTAAGCTGCCCAAACGGAAAGTGACTGTTCTAAACTAACATTGCAGATGTTTGTAGGCTAGTGGCATTTCTACATATATTATGACCTGTTCCTGAAATCCTGACTACAGTGTCATTTGTAGTACTCTCTCCGTCCCAAATGATCTTCACATTTGACTATTCAAACGTTTTAAGGATATGAACACTTGCTACACTAGTCGTGTTTTGTTTATGCACTTTTAAGCCTAAATTTTAGAAATGGGAAGAACTTTTTTGGACAATGAGCAATGGCAAATAGGACTATCAATTTGGGACATAGGGAGTATTATGTTTATTACCAGTATGATTTCCCCAAGAATGAAAGTGGGCTCCTATACTACAACATGAATATGATTTCTGGCTATCTTGATTTGTGTTTTACAGTTTGCACCTTGATAGTTTGTTGTCTATAGTCATCAGTATGTTTTTCATGTTTCTCCTTGAGTCAGGTGCTGTCTCTAAACATCATAATGTATGTACTCGCAGGGTCAACTCTTATCATGAGGAAGCGTGTCAGAAAATCCACCCTTTTTGCGGCTTCGGAATGATTTTTAGACGGTAAGGAACACTAAACTTGAATTGATCTTCTATATAGCATACCCTTTTCCATTTTCATGATGGTTTGTTTCCTTATTTTTACTGTTGATAACTCATTGGCAATCATGAAACACATTGACATGATCAAGTCTTATTGGTAACTAGTAGCGTGATGCCTATTCATATTAAATACATTAGAGTTAATTATTCTTTTTAAACTATTTATCACTAACTTCTTACTATGATAAACGTCGTATTTGACTTGTCAATAATTTTAAGGTATATGCTTTTATTGTTTGTATATTGCTTGGAGGATTGCACAAACACTATTTTGCTTTAGAAATGCGATAATTATTTTGGCACATACAAAAATGAGAAAGTGTGACATTTTATATTATGTGATGGAGGGTATACTTTAGGTAAAAACTGTTGATACTTGATTTCAATGCTTTCAAGTACAGTTACTTAAAATTCTCCCCGGAAGAGCTAATTGACCTCGTGAGCTGTGTCTACATTATTTCCATATTGACATATTCCCCCGCATGCTAGAATATTCTGAAAATATTTTGCAGGTTAATAGCGTTATCTGCCTTGATGAATTCAACACTGAGATGGAAAGGTAATCTGTTTCTTGTAAATAGTATCTCAGTATTTCATTTGTCTCTTTCGTAATAAATATTACAGTAAAATATTTACTATTTGTCTATATTTGAACCATTAATAAACTACACTTAAATTATACGTAGTAGTAGGCTTTTGCTTATAAAGAAAGATACTCCTTCCGTCTAAAAATGATCTTCATATTTTTTCGCAGTTACTACGAAGGAAGTTTGAGCAATAATTTTAAATTAATTCAATTATACTGATGAAAATATAAAACATCTTAGTATTGTTGATGGTGTGTCAATAACAAGTTTTTGATTTTTATTAGTATAATCGAATCAACTTAAAATTATTGCTCACACTTCCTTTTTAATAACTGCGAAAAAAAGTATGTAAATAATTTTGGATCGGGAGTATTACAAACTTGAGAAACTGACAAATTAAAACTAACCACAAAACCCTCCCCAAATGAGAACTCTTTAGGAAGGGATTTTCTAAACTCGACCGGTTTGGGACATGTTTGTGATTTCCAGAAACACATCATTTTTAACCCAAACCCGATTAATATATAATTTTATTTTATATAATATTCTAGATATTGATAATATTTATATATTATTTCACTTTATGTTCGGTAATATAATTTTTTTTATATATATGTGTACATATACTATAAATCTATATCTTCTTAAGACAAAAAAAATAAAAAAAATATTAGCACTACATAATCGTGGCTAAAGCACACGCTGCATCAACCAACTCTAGTCATCTCCTTACATCTACTCCCCCATTCTCAAGTGAAGCATTAGATCTAGTATTTATGGTTTGCATCCTTTCTCAATATAACTCTTCCGTGACGGCCTCCATCTCATCTTAATATAGTTTCAATATATTTATTACCCTCCTCATAATATGTGTAAGTACGTATAATCGTGGCTAAAGCATATGCAGAATCAACTAACTATGGTCTTCTCCTTCCATCCATTAGTTTTCTCCGGCATCTCCTCCACACACGGCCGATCCCGCCGTCCTAGTTTCGTGTTTATATATCTATAATGCCTCTCCCTTCATATATTCAATTGATATGTCAGATCTTTCCATATATGAACTCATAGTTTTTGTTGTTTCTAGTATTTTTGAGCACATCTTTAACCTATTTTACGTTTACTATTGTTATATTTGTATATCTACTATTTTTGAGATGAATTTTATAAAAAAATATTCTTAGAGCAGTTCCATTATAAAATTTCATTAAATTGTCTTCCATTGAAAGTATACTAGTATTCTTACCCGTGCCACTGGCACGGTGACAGTATGAAAAGGAAGAAAGAATCCCATTTAATTTTGTCCGCTCACATAAAACCCCTTAACTTGAACTCAATTTCCTCTTTTTCATAACCCAAAATCACATTAACTTTTAAGTCGAGTAGTGGGGGGGGGGGGGAGAAAAGATACACTGTTAGTTAACAAAGGTGAGGAGGTTACTTGAGGGAGTTAACTGTCTGACGGTTTTCATGGGAGTGGGTTATTAGGATCAACTTAGGCCGTCCGATCAAATTTTGAGAAGCAATCTCAGCCTCTCTTTGTAAAACGGTTATTCTTGCTTTGTATTGTAATATAGAAGATTATCATTTATAATTCAATAAGTATTATTCTAAACATCACATAATCAAACAAGACATTAAGATAAGACAAAATATAATTAAAATAGGAGCATTTAAAATACCAACAAAAATAGGCATTTGAACTAAGACTTCAAAATAAAAATGAGGAACATTCTCGTGAATAAATGTACTTATATTTCATTAAGAATAATTATATTATGATAAAATAACATGCTGACTGCAGCAAAAATATAAATAAAATTACTTATATGGAATTAATTATGATAGACTAAAATACAGTAATAATCAAATATTTTATTTTATTACTCCCTCTGTCTCTAAATGAGTGTCCAAATTTTATTTTAAGGGACACTGAAAATCTCAACTTTTTGAACAATTTGGTAACAACGATTTATATATAATCTTGTAATCTCCTTTCCAAACCTTTAGTTTTGCACGTATAAAAAAACCGGTGAATTTTTTTTCGAAAAAAAACGTTTAGGGAGAAAGTTATGTTCAAAAAAGACACTCATTTAGGGACAAAGAATTTTTGAAAATGGACACTCATTTAGGGACAGAGAGAGTATTTACTAGGGTTAATTGCATTTTAGGGCCTGAAGTCAGCATAGTGTTCCCCTAGGAGGGCTCGAACAAATTATTTATGCAGACCAGGGCTCAATACGTCTTTTTTTTCATCAATTTGGGGATTTTTGACGGAAATCGTCAAAAAACCCAGTTAAGTGCCCACGTGCCGTTCTCGTGCCATTCTAATGGGGGTATTTTCGTCTCTCCGAGGTTGAAAAGACATTGGGGAAGGCGCGGAAATGTCTTACCGTTTCCCTCCAAACACAATTGTCGAGTTATATATATACGGGCCATAGAAATTAAGGAGAAAATTGGATTCCATCATGAACACAAACTTGATTTGCAGGTGTGGTTCAATTGCTCGAATTAAGACATCATGGACAGAGCGGAATCCAGGGCGAAGATTCCTGCAATGCCCAAACAACAAAAAAGTAAGTTATTTGAAGATAATTTTGCAATCGAATGAACCCCAATTTTGTTCTTATATTTTAACTGGATTAATCTCAAATTTTCAGTTTGGAGATTGTGGGTATTTTGCTTGGTATGACCCAGAGATGTGTGCAAGATCTAAGGTTGTGATTCCTGGTTTGATCCTAAAGAGAAATGAGATGGAGGGTGAAATTCAAAGACTGAAAAGAAGACATAAATTCTTGCTTGCACTGTTGATCATCTCATGGATTGTCTATCTGTTTTGGTAATGTAGTATTTTTAGGGGGTTTATTAATGGTTTGTAATGGAGGTTGTGGCTGTGTTGAATGCAGCCCATTTTGATACTCTGTTTTCTGATCAATGCTAGTAATGGTGTGTAGTAGTGATAAGTTGTTGTATTTTGGGGATTTTGTTATGTTGAATCTGAGAATCAATGTAATGGAAAATGCAGTATGTTTTGGTATGTAACATTCACTTATCTTTTTCTTTTTCACTGTTAGTATGTTTCAAATACATTCATAACACACACAACTACACAGGTTACACACATATAAGTTCAAACTTAAAGGCTGATATATTTCATCAAAAGTGGTGTAAAGTTTTGCTTCCAAAACAGCAGTCAACAAGCACAGCAATAAAGGCCCTACAAGGGCATTAAAGTATCAACCTAACAAGTCTAACAAGTCACATGACCAATACAATGACAAAAGATGAATAATATGTCCAATAGAGAATCAGATTCTCTTTAAATGCTGAATTGAAAGATGGTTTTCTTCACTTTTTACTTTGTGAATTATCCTTTGCACACATTTTCTTTGCAGCCTCCATCAAATCTTTCCAGATCACAAAGTTCCTCCCACCTTTTTGAATATATGGCTGTGAAGTGCTTTCCTTGGTAGTCCTGCTTGCTCCATGTCTTCCACTAACCTCTATGCTTGTAAACCTCTGATCAGCATTCCTCACATTCATTCGAGCAGTGGATTGCATTACACCAAGTGGGGGTTGAGACAAGTTTACTGGAATTGATTCAGTTTGTGGAGAAGAAAATGTTGAAGGTTGAGACATTGTCGTTTCAGGTACCATTTCATCATCTTCTTCTTCTCCTAAATCAATTACCCCATCAATTTTCTTGAACTGGAACTTAGCCTTCAACATGTCTGATCTTGGTATCCTCCTAAGTTCTTTTGCTGGTGATGCTTGTGTGACACGCCCCCAAGCCCCGGGATTCCCTAATAGAACCTCGGTCCTGGTGCGCGTGACTAACAAGAAACGAGAAACTGAATGACATCTGCTTATATCAAACTGACATCATTAATATATACTCAAGAGGAACGAGCTAAGATAGCTCACAACGAGTTCTATACCAAGAAATTTAAACCAAATGGTTGTACACAGCGGAAAACATGCCTAGCACATAAGCTGGCATTACAAGAACTATACAAGTCTATCCAAGATACTGAGTCTAAACAACTGATACAAGATCGTCCTCACCAAAACTGGAAAGGATAACAATCCCCAAACAAGAACAACCTGCCAAGTAGGCCCCTGCTAAGTCGAGCCTCACAACGTATTACCACTTGCTTTCCTGGGGGGGAAGAAACAAATAAACAAGAAATGGGGTGAGATAAATCTCAGTAAGTTACTAGATACAAGTACATAGCATATTATCATGTAATCATGCAAATCAAGAAGATTATCAAATAATCATGCTCAAGATGTCATCAAGTAACAAGTATATGAGAGACTAAGCCAACTCATCAAGTAACTAGCACATAAGGCTAAACTAACACGTTACAAAGGATATTCCAACCTTATTCCTCCCAAGTAAACCATTGTTGTCGTTGCTTATTGCAGTTGACAAATCACCATCAATCAAGTTGCTGCTGTGCAGTACACAAGAGGACCCGGTAACCAGTGTCACTAACAAGAACAAGATTCATGAGGTGTTCACGAGTTTAGCATTCACTTTTATCAGGCGTATTGCTCTAATAAAGGAAGCTATGCCCTTACTATGGCCTGTAGTAAGGGGTCAAGCGCAGATACATAGGCACCCGATAATCACTTTGGCCCCAGCCTCATGATAAGCGTGACCCTATACATCTCCGAGCAAGAAAGGTGACCAGCTGGACTCACACAAGAATGCACAAGTAGATGTTTACTTGAACTACAAGAGTATAGAACTAAGTCCGAAAGTAGTGGACTAGCTCTTCAGGAACCATGTAATCATGTGCTCACCAAATACAAGTACACGCACGCAATAATTGCGAATACAAATCAGTATAACAATGGCACATAATGTGTCCACGTAACACAATCAAGCCAAATTAGAGTCTATTAATAACAGACCCCAACCAAGTAGTAGGGTATGTCATACTATATCACTTTGTCATATGAAATATTTGCATGTACATATTCTTATAATCTTTAACACACTAATGTGTCTATCACGATACCCTTACTTTCAAGTAGAGCCCAACATCTTAGACTCTAAGCACGTAGTCGAATAGGTCGTATTGTACCTAGTCACAATCATATCTCGCGTATATGTATCGTTAATAATCGAATACATTTTCCAACACATATTGTGTTCTATAATCATTGTTTTATGAATTATCTTCATATTACACTAGTTCCTCTTTCTTTAAAAACCTATCTCAGGAACAAGATATCTTCTTTATACTTTATATACTTCATTGAGTATATGCACGATTAAAACCAATTACTAGCACATTAATGCTTGTTCATAGCACTTTCAATACACACGTATTAGATTCGAGTATGTAATAGAGTTGATCATTCTCTATCTAGTTCCATATTCTAACTCTTTGGTTATTAATACCAAGTATCAAGTAGTCAACAAGCCACATTCTATCAAGTAGTTATGTGCAAGATTTGCACATACACATTAAGGATAGTTCTAACACGTTAGTGCTTGTTCATAGCACTTTCAAGTTCATTACCATACACACGTATTGGTTTCAAGGCATGTACAAGATTTTATCATCTTACATTCAAGTTCTCAATCCAATTCTTTGGATATTCAAGATATGGACAAGAATTAATTATCTTATACTCAAGTTATTATTCCAATCTTTGGATATTCAAGTCATATACAAGATTTAATTGTCTTATACCTCAAGTTCAAGCTAAGTAGAAGAGTTACATATCTTATACTTACAATTCATGATCCTATTCCTAGGATATTCAAGCTCAAGACATTGTTCTAGTGCCCCTAAGGTATACAAACATTGGATTCAAGACATATACAACACATTAGTGCTTGTTCTTAGCACTTTCAAGGCATATAAAAGAGTTGTTACTCTTAGGCTCAAATTCTCTATTCAAATCATTGAATAATCATGTTCAAGACTCACTTCTGATGCCCCTAAGGTGTCACAACACTTGCTAGGACATCTTATACTAAGGCTATATACTTCAATTGGGATTATTTCCAACTTATACAAATTTTAAACAAGCTTTTTATTTTTCAGGGCACCCGGGCGGGCGCTCAAAATGGACCGGGCGGCCTCACACTAGCAGGTGAATCCTTTGAAAAACATTCCAGAAAGATGGGCGGTCGCCCAATAAATTTTGTGCGGTCGCACACAGCACATTTCCGGCCAATGCTCATTTCTTTTCCAGGTTGAATAATTCTCCGTCCCAAGCGTAGGAGTATACTTTTACTAATACTTATACACTACCTAGGAGTACTTAGCACACCCTGGACATACAAACAAGTTCAAAATATTTCTTTTACCGTCCCACAAATAATAGGATAATTTTCTTTTATTCCATTTAAATATTTCACCGTCCCAAAAGTATAAGTATAATTTTCTAATATACTAATATAAACATTTAAGTATACTTTCATTCATTTCCCATTATTACAAATAATGGTACAATTTTTCTAATAACATTTAAATCAAGTTAATATTTTACCGTCTCACGAGTAGGAGTATAATTTTCTTAAAACTTACAAACCCATTTAGATGTAAGGATGCTTCCTTTCATATTCAAGCCATACTGATACTCCCCTTGTACCAAATTTACAAGTATCACAAAATTCATTCAAATCACGAAATTAACAAGCACAAGTACCGAGAATAACACATAGGCATGTTATTACAAGCAAGGGGGAGCTAGTGACTTACCTTGTCCGAAATCAAGTTCACCCAAACTAATTTCTGTTCGGCAGGAAATGCTCTACTCACCGCCCTGATCATTTATACGAAGTCGGATTTTCGAACAGAGGCATAATTAAGCAAGAGGAGTCGAGAATAGGGTAAACCCTAACTTTTCTTTTGAGACAGAGGAATGTACGAGAGAAATGGGGATAAACATACTCAGAGGAAGAGCAAACCAAAGGTTATCCTTAGCAAGTTTCAAAAATTGCACTTTGGCCCCTCAAGTTCTACTTTTAACAAAAAGGCCCTTAAAGTTTTAATTTGAGAATTTTAGCCCCTAAATTTATTTTTCACAAATGACCCTAAAGTTTCAACTTAAACAATTAGGACTTAAACTTGCTCAATTAGTTAAATAATTAACTCAAATAAAATAGCATATAATTATGCAAGTCAAGAATTTAACAGGAATTAGGACGGGCGTTACATTGTGTGGGGTCCTTTGCTTTTATTGGAACCTAGACAAAGTGAATATATAGAACTTAGCTAAATACAAATTGAATAATAGAAGACAAATGATAGAGTTAAATGTTCAAATTACCACATTTGTGTTCTGATTAGCAGACTTTCTTGGACTGGATCTTGGTGGTTGTATAGTCATGTCAGGCACAATTGCCTTTGCTTTTGAAGCCTAATAATAAATGCAAATTTAACACTGATTGTGGCATCAATGAAAATATTAAGACAAGGATAGTTAGTGGTCATTACCATCATTGTCTTGTCATTGGTTGTTTTCCTTGGACTGGATCTTGGTTTTGAAACCTAATAACATTACATATTCAACACTAAGGGCCTCAGTAATGGTTTTCAAACCTAATAACATTACATATTCAACACCTTGGACTGGATCTTGGTTTTCAAACCTAATAACATTTCATATTAAAGACAGAGAGACATTAGTATTTACCTTTTTTGTTGGTTTTGGCAATGGTGTTGATTGTGATGCATTTGTGTGCTCCTTTGCTTTTGTAAACCTTGGACTTGACCTTGGTTGTGTAGGCTGAGTTAGTGGTGACACAGGTGTTGGTAAATTAAGTGGTGATAGTGGTGGAGTAGTCAGAGCAGGTGAAAGTGGTGATGCTGGTGGTGTAGGCAGAGTAGGTGAGAGTGGTGGTGGTGAATGTATGGCTTGTGTAGTTGGTGGTGGTGGTGGATTTCTGGATTGGGTAGTTTCTGGTGGTGGATCTATGACTTGTGAAGTTTCTGGTGCTTGTGGTGGATATCTGACATGGGTAGATGGGCTTTTGTTGTTAACAATCAATGTTGGTGTTAATGAAGTGGTCCTTTTTTGTCCCTTTGAGTTGCTCATTTGCTGTTGGACATTCACATCTGTTGCTTGTGTAGGTGGCCCATCATCTGTATTCTGTTCAACCTACAAGTATGCATTTATGAGTCAAATACTGCATTTACAAGTGAAAGGTAAATAGAGTTAAATGTTGAAATAATATAAGTACTTACATTGGATGGTTCTTTGGAAGGACATTTTGCCTTGTTATGTCCTTCAAGCCTACAAATACTGCACTTTGTCCTCTTCCTTGAACAAGTGTCCTCCTACAAACATTAATAAAAATTCAAACATGATTAGATAAAGACTCTACATTTCAGTGAACCGAACAGAAAAACAAATTACTCACATTGGTGGGTTCTCTGGATGGACATTTTGCTTTGTTGTGCCCAAAGAAAACACTGCACTTGATAGTCCTCTGATAGTCAGTCTTCCTTAGTTTTTGTGTGCCATTCTCTAATTCAATTGGATCCTCATCCCCTTCATCTAAACCTTGTACATGTCCTTGGTTCTGTGCTCCTTCTTCTCCCCCTTGACCTTGTTGTAAACCTTGATTAGTCCTCCTCCTTAGCTTTTTTGGTCTTCCAGGTTGAAGTCTCTTGGTGGGAGGGGGGTAAACATGAGGTAAACCAGTCCTAGGCCACATATCAGGTCCATCCATGGGGTTAATCATAAAAGAGTAAACCTTTTTGTAGGTTTCAACTCTATAGCAATCTGCCACATACTTCTCAGCATCTTCTTCTTTCAGAAACATACAAGAGATGGCATGATTACAAGGTATGCCACATAACTCCCACTTTCTGCAAGTGAATGTCATCTCTCTCAAATTAACTGAGTACTGAGTTCCCTTCATTGTTGTTACCTGAAACTTACCACCTCCTGCAGATGCTGGAATGCATTCACTCACCCACTTTTTTCTCTTTTCAAGTTCCTTCACAATCTTTGGACACAATCTCAGTCCACCCCATTTATTGGCATCAACTTGTCTATTTTCTTCTAGCCTTGTCATTAACATATTCCTGATTGTCTCAAGGCAAGCAAGTATTGGTTTGTCTCTAGCCTTCAGTATATGAAGTTGTTGAATGATTCAGCCAAATTGTTCAGCAGGATGTCACACTTAGTATTAGTTCTAAAGTGAGATCTAGACCATTGCTCTGGGGTTTGTCCTTGAACCAGCTAAAACACTCAGGGTTGTATGCAGCAATTTCATCCATACATGTCTTGAATCTGGATGTAGTTGTAGCACTAGCAGCATTCCACAATTGATCTCTGTATATTAATCATCTGAAACCAGCAGTCCTCATGTTTGCTAGCATGTGCATGACACAAAACCTATGCTCAGCTTGTGGCATTAATGTACTAACTGCATCAATCAAGCCCTTTTGCTTGTCCGACATGATTAGATATTTTGAGTCATCCCTTACTTCCAAATCATCAATTAACAACTTGATAAACCAGTGCCATGTTTCCCTAGTCTCAGCCTCCACAACAGCATAACAAATTGGATACCAGTTGTTGTTTGGATCAATAGTACAAGCTGCCAATAACTGACCCCCATGCTCTCCTTTTAGGAAACATCCATCCAAGCACACTACTTTCCTGCAATACTTGAATCCTTCTTTTAATCCACCCAAACAAGCATAAAACTTTTGAAAGATAGGTTTCCCAACCATCACAATCCCATCCTCAGTTGTCATAAAAACTGAACTACCTTCATTTCTATCCTTCAACTCATGGGCATAATCCCACAATTTCTCATACTGTTCTGAAACACTCCCCTCAATCAACTCAAATGCCTTCCTCTTTGCTCTGTAAGCTTGATGAATTGATATGTTTGATGTGTACTTCTTAAAGACTGTGGTTTGAAATGACTTTGCAGGCTGAGTTGGATTGGATCTCCAATCATTCACATGTTGTCTTGACAACCAATTAGAATTGACATGGGGATTCTTATAATGTATTCCACAAGTGTGATTGTTGTTTAGTGTCTTAATAACTAAGTTTATTTCCTGTTGGCATTTAGAAGCAAATAACAACCAAGGACAAGGATCTTTACACCTTGCCCTAACTCTTTGCTGAACTTGCTTAAGGAAGAATATTGCCTTTTTCTCAACAATAGCATGCTTTTTAATAGCCTCCACTAGAACCCTATGATCTGCAAATTCCATTCCCAACTAAAAATTAGGATTCTGCATATCAACCTTGGGATTGAAAATCTTTCTGATAGGCCTACTAATCTGTTGCTCATCATCACTTTTATAACCTTTCAGACCATCATCAGAATCATAGTTGGGAGCCAAATTAGCTCCCCTAACACTTGTACCATAGTCCCATTCAACCAGGTTACTCTTTGCTTTTGCCTTGGCATTATTTTTACTTCCACTAGCTTCCCCACCATCATCTTGTAGACCCATATCATCCTCTGCACTCTCATACTCACTATCATGTAACTCATGCTCAACTGTTTGAATATTCTCAGCTTCTCCACTTCCCACTATCCCCTTTCCCTTATCAACTGTAGGATTCACATTCTCACTTCCCGTTACCCCATTACCCTTTTCAACTATAGGTTTTACTTCCACAAACAACTCAGCATACCTATCAGTGCTAGGCATAAACATTGGTATATAAGCAGCATCCCTATCATCTTTAATCAACCTAACAGTCACAGGTTTAACACCATGTAATTTTTGGTATATACTATAGTCATTAGACATCACCCCAGCTTCTTCAACAACTAACTTAAGCTCTACATATGATATCTCATCATCCTCAAAATAATCAAACCATGTAACAGTACTAGCTTTGTACACACTCATAGACTCATCAAGAAAGTGACCCCCATGAAAAAGCTTAATGGAAAACTGTGAGGGGGAATCTGTAATCACATGAAACAACAAAGACATTGGCAAAAGAAAGATGATATCAGACATGTGTACTCATACTCATTATTGCTTGAAAGATAAAAAATTGGTCAAAAGGAAAGGACCACCACAACTAAGTAAATAATAGGGACCACCATATCATAGAAAATGCAGACTTTGAATATATATTTTAAGCAAAAAGGGGACCACCATGAACCGGCATTATAATATGTCCAATATTATACACATTTTTTCAAACAATTTTCATGGGAAACCACATATAATGGAGACAACAACTAAACAAAATGGAGCAACTAAATCAGTTTTGAAACAACACAAAGCATATGAATAGATTATTCAACTAATGAAGACAACAACAAAACACAATTTTCGACACAAAGCATAGAAATACAATATTCAACACAAACTTTTACTTAGAAATTTGGAACAACACATACCATAATCAGGCCGCCCAGGATAAATGCAGCCTTTCTTTGTCCTCTTACGCCAAGTCATATTCAAACCCTTGGACGATCGCTCGTTTAATCGGTTTTGCACGAAAAAACCTAGCTTTCTCTCCATTCGTTTTTTTTTTTTTGATTTGGGATTATCAGTGATGTTATGAGTTAGGTGGTTGAAGCATAGTGTATTCCTTTGGTGTACATAAGGGCCCCATGTCTTTTCAACCCCGGAGAGACGATAATACCCCATTAGAATGGCACGAGAACGGCACGTGGGCACTTAACTGGGTTTTTTGACGATTTCCGTCAAAAGCCCCAAATTGATGAAAAAAAGACGTATTCTGGTCTGCATAAATAATTTGTTTGAGCCCTCCTAGGGGAACACTATGCTGACTTCAGGCCCTAAAATGCAATTAACCGTATTTACTATTATGTCTATAATTATAATGTCTGTATTAGAAAGAAATTCAAAAAAAAGGGAGGGGGATTATCTTGCGCGTTAAATTTGGCGTGAAAGTGACGCTGCTTGATCTCCACGCCTTATAACCGTTAGAGCTCTCTTGGTCATCACTCCTATTATAAGTCGGTCGTAGCTACACGAGACGGTCTAAAGCCCGGCGCCGAAGACGACTTACAGGAGCCCTAAAAATGGATGCAAGAACGATGACGGAACAAGGTGAGGAATGAGGATGGACGAGCGATGAAGTCAGTCGATCAACAAGGGCAAGTAATCTGCTCATTCTCATTCTGTCCTCCTCTTCCCTTTCGATTCACAGGCCTTTCTAGGTCAATCTCCCACACTCAATTTAGTTTATAAACATTACCACATTCTAGTTCTAATTAGGGTTACATCGTGAAATTTTTGAGTTAGGGTTTTAGAAATCACACACAGTTCACTAATTTGTTCGCCATTTTTCTGGATTGTAGTTGGGTATATTACGTAGATGAGCCTGAGGTGGGTGGCGGTTGCCGGGAGTGGGGGGTGAGGGGTGACCGTTGGTAGAATGATAAATGAGAGGGGAAAAGGGCATTTTAGGAATTTACAAAATTAATATGATTTCTGAGTGATGTGTTAATTTTTAATTTCTAGTATGTCTTAAACAGTAATTATGATTAAATGGTGGACTAGGTGGTAAAAAAGGGAGGAAAGGGGTAGCAGAAGAAATGGATGACGCTGCTTGATCTTTACCCAAATATAACCGTTGGAGTTCTTGGTCCGCAATGTATAAAGCTCGTCTTAGCTCAGGAGACCGAGACTTAGAGTAGCCATAGCAGAAGAAATGGATGCAAGTGATATATTCAATCAACAAGGCCAAGTAATCTGCTAATTCCCTTTCTGCCCTCCTCTTCACTCTCGATTCACACTCCTTTTTCAGATCAATCTCTCACATTCAATTTAATTTACTATTACCAGATTCCAGTTCTAATTAGGGATCACATCATGAAATTTTTGAGTTGGGTTTTAGAAGTCACAGACAGTTCACTAATTTGTTCGTGATTGGTTTGGATGACAGGTAGCATTGACGAGCAATACAGAGATGATATGGTGATGTGCGTGGTGGTTTGTTTTCTCATATAAAACTTAAGTTCTTGGGTTAATTCACAAAAGTGTGATTGATTTTTATTTTTTTTTGCCTAGGTAAATGGTGAAATTTTGGGAACATATAAATGATGGAAGGTGTTCTACATTGGTCCTGTGTTTACCACCCTAGTTAGATTCTTCATAAATGGTTAATTTTCCGACTTCTTGCTTTTTATGGACTTGGTTATTATTTTGCTGGTCCATTCCTAATTACAATTACAGGGTTTGTTTTCTTTTTGGTATTTAACAAACTATTTAGGAACTACTTTAAGGTGCTAGAACTCGACCCTGCCCCCTCCCTCCAAAGGCCCAAAGTGGTTGTCACCAGGTGATCTCTTTTGACTGGATTTCACCAAGTCCCACTTTTTGTTACCGGGGGAGTACCATGAGATTGCACATTTCTATGGTTTATCAAATACACATGATGCCACCAATCTCCCATTTCCCAGAAAGATGGCCGGTTTCCCTTTTCATAATGATAGTAGTTTTCACATGCCTTTTTTCAGGTCCATGTTAGTGGAGTTTTTTTTTACTAAAGCATATCCTTTCTGTTGCCTGAGACGGATCACTCAGTTTGCTGTTCTTGAATGTGCTCTTGATGCCTCTTCCAAAATGAAAAGTAAAATAGCTGATTCGGCCTCAACATGGCCTACACTTTGCATGTACAGGTTCTTCAACTTGCTAATCCTTGGGGAAAAGAGATAATTTCTACCGTTAAGCGTGAAGAATTTTCACCGTTAGAGATGTGTCCTTATTCCTTTAGTAGAACTAAATTTCTTATTGATACAAATTCATGGCGTGGATATGTGGTTTGCTAATATTGACTATTGTATCATGCAGATGTTTCTCTAGACTGGGTAGGATGTTTCCCAATTTCATCACAGAAGCATGTTTGCGACGTGATCTTTCTGAGGAGCAGTGATATGAAGGTTGTCCAATCAGACGAGGAAAGTCACAGCGATGGAAAGAAGGCTATCAGGTAGTCAGCTGGAATGCTCTCATAACAATTTCCTTCAATATGAGCGGCATTCATGCTTCCCTCCATGCAGGGTTTTGATAAAAAATGACTTGCTTGGCATGAATTTCATTGTCCTGGGTAAAGCATGTCTATGAAATATTAAGCTGCATGTACTGGAAATTATACTTGTTAATCACATAGGATAGGGATGCATGGTGTGCGTTGTGTCCTGTTGGCCAATCATTTCAAATGGATCCCCCCCTCCACTTTTGAGCCTGCAGATGTTCGACATTGGGGCTGCATTTCCTACCCTACCCTAGCCAGATATTTATTTAATGGTAAGTTTTCCGGCTTGTAGTTCTTATGTACTTGGTTCTTATTTATTTGGTCCATTCCTAATTAAAATTAGAGGGTTTGTTTTCTTTTTGGTATTCACTGAACTACTTAAACCTATAGAACTACTAGTTTCAAAAAATAAAAATAAATATGGAACTTTAAGGTGCAAGTACTAGACCTTTCCACCCTTCCCCTCCCCAGATGCCCAAAGTGGCTGTCACCACTCACCAGTTTTTGTTACTAGGGAGTACCATGAGATTCCACATTTCTTAGGTTATCAAATACAAATGATGTCACCAATCTCTCATTTTTCCAGAAAGAGGGCTAGGTTTCTTTTTCATATTAATGGTAATTTTCCAATGTATTTTTTCAGGTCCATGTTCGTGGAGAAATATATACTCTGGAAAGTATTTCATATTTGTTACCGGAGGTGGATCCTTCATTTGCTTTTCTTGAGGGTATAACATCAGACCCCTCTTTAGTAAATATGAATATGTAGTATGTAATCCCCACCCCCTTAATGCTTAGATTTCTGGTTACTGTAAAAGTAATGATTTAATTTAGTCGATACTATCATGCAAACATTTTTCCATCATTTCCGATGGAGCCAAGACTCACTATTTTTTGCTTGGGAATATGATGGAATAAAGCAAAATGGGTCACTAAACTGTCTGCGCTTCTTTGTGATGAAGCAGCAGTCAGTCCATGCAATTTTCGACGCAATTTTCGACGCAATTTTCATCATGGGTCATCTGGAAACAGCCTCTCTGTGCTTTAATACAGGGGCAAGGCTGCGTACATCCGACCCCCCCTTACCCCACCATAGGTGGGAGCCTTTGCGGCACTGGGGTAATGTTGTTGTTGTTGTTGTTGTATCATGCAAACAATACATGCAGTTTTTCTCACCCCCTTCACTGAAGATTCTGGCTTCACCACTGACTGCTTATGGTAAGCAGATCTGTGTCTAATGTTAAGAGAATAAAACTTAGTTGTCTCGATACAACCTTTCTTGGATTGCAGGTGTGCTGTTGAGTGAGCTGGAGCCACGTATTCTTACTCGTGTCCGTGGCTTCATAGTGACAGAGACTGATATGGGTGTTAACGAACCATTGGAATCAAAGCCTGGTTTGTGATTCTGGTTGAAGTATGGATACTATTAAAGATCCTTCTACTGTAGAAAAGATATCTGAATTCTGATTAGCTCTTGCATCCACTACCAGCTCAAATTTCAAATGATGTTGAAGCTTTCTGGACTCTTTGGATATTGTATCACTAAATTTTTAAGCGTCGAACATCAGTCAGGTGTTTTGAACCCCCCCTACTTCTCTCTCTCTCCCTCCCCCCCTCAAGAAAGACTCTGTCAAGTTTCATTAAATTGAAGTCTCTCTTTATTTTTTTACAGCTTCAAGCTATTTAATGTTCATTAAACAACTATGGTGATGAGAGGATGTCATCAAACGGTAGGAGACATTTGTAAGGGTAATCATTTATCCATTTTGATATGGAGGTCACTGCTTAAGTATATGGGAACTACTTTAAGGTGCAAGCACTAGACCCTTCCGTTCGCCCTCCTTCCCAGATTTCAAAGCGGTAGTGGCCAGGTGATGTCTTTTGATTGGATTCAACAAGTTCACTTCGTATTACTAGGTAGTACCATGAGATTGGACATTTCTCAAGTTTATCAATTACAATGATATAACCTAGCACCCATTTTCACGAAGAGAGGGCTGGTCCTTTTTCATAAGATGGTGGTTTTCTCATGATTCTTTTCAGGTCCATGTTCGTGGAGTCATTTTTACTCAGGAAAGTAGTCCCTATCTGTTGCTTTAGATGGATCCTTCTCCTGAAAGTTCTTCCAAAACAAAAGGTAAAATGTCTGGTTTGGCTTCAAGAAGGTCTACACTTCGCAGGTACACGTTCCTCAACTTGATAATCCTTGGGGGAGAGATCATTTCTACCGTTAAGTTTGAAGAATTGTCACCGCTTGAGATGGGTCCTTGTTCCTTTAGTAGATTTCCTAATATTGAGCTTTGTTTCATGCAGATGTCTCTCTGGATTGGTAGGCTGTTTCCCAATTCTGCAAAGAAATAAGTCTATTATGTTTTCTTTCTGAGAGGCCGTGTTACCGATGTTGTCCAAACCTTAGCTCCTTGTTTAGTAAACAATGGAAATGGTCGTCGTGATGATACTGCCTGCACAAATGTTGTGAGGTAGTCTCAATGTTGATTACCTGTTTGATTTTGCTTGTCTCACCTTTAATTCTTATGACATTTTTGACTATCTTGTTTTGTAATTCATATATTATTACATACAAGAAATTTACTTCTCTGTTGGACTAGAGTTTATCTCCATGTGGATGTAGTGTGCACCGACATCAATTTCCTGCATCACTCGTGATTTACTATCTTGTTTTGTAGTTCATATATCAGTTGGTTTTATTTAATAATTATCTCTGCGTGAAAAATATTTTTGTCATTTTTTTTTATTTTTTTTTTAAAATGTGACACTAATCATTCTATTTAAGTAGTACTTTCAAGAGGTTTATTTTGCCTGAGTTGTTGACATATGTTGATTTTGTCGAAATATAGAGATAATACTAACCATGGAACTGTGTTATGCTTACTTGAAAATGGTAGGCTACCCCAGATAACAAGAGAATTTGCTCAATCCGGAAGCGTCAGTGAGAAGCTCTAGACTGCTGTCTCGAGGGTGGCACAGCTTGTTACATCCATCCCTGGTAAAGCAAGTTTGAGAGCTTCAGCAGCCCTTCCATGCAGTATCCTTTTTGAAAAATGTACAACTGAAGATTGCTCTCTCTTATTCTTTTGTTTTTAATAATATTTTCCATATGTGGTTATATTCTTGATGCAAGTCGGAAAACATTATTTTCACTTGGGGAGCACTGTTAATGCTTGATATTCTTCCTTTGAACATGGATGTATATTGTCATTTCAATATTTAACAAACAATTTTTTTTGGGTGTTAGATGCTGCTGCAGGAGTATGAATCATTCACTGCAGTGTGAAGTAGGAGTAGATGGAGGCCTGTGATGTGGATGTTGTACCATTCTATTTAAAACTCATACTAAAAAATGCTCCCCATCATGCTAGGAATACTCTCTTTGATTCCAAGGTCATACTAAAAAGTGCTCCCCATATATGCTAGGCAGTTCTTGGAATTTCTGCTGAGTCACAAAGAAGCCTATCTCTGAGATGGATCATTTATAACATAATCTTGTTCAACAGTCAACTCAACTCAGCCTACATGCTAATGACTCAGGGTAATCTAGATGAATCCTCTTATATTATTATTAAGAAAGATCATGCCCTAAACCACACCAATCTTACATCGGTCAGTGGCCAGTAGACTGGTCACCCTATATCAATAGGGCTGCTGATCGCCTTTTCCCCAGCAAAAGAAAAAAAATAAAATACCAGTCCTTTTTTTTTTTTTTTTTTTTCCAATATATTTCTAGCTCAATATTATGACATGTTAACCCTCAGTGAAGATCCTGGCTTTTCCACTGATTGCTTTTGATATACTCCCTCCGTCCCGCCCGACTTAGGATTTTTGGTTTTGACACGGGGATTAAGGAAAATTATTATTTTAAGAGGAAAGAGAATGAGTGGAGGAAGTGTTGTGAGTATAAAAAGTAAAGTATGAGAGAGAATGAGTGGGAGGAATAGTAAAAAGATTGTTGTTGTGAGTATGACAAGTGGGTCCTATTAAATTAAAAAGTAGTATAACCTTTCCATTTTGGGCCGTCCTAAGTCGAGTGGGACGCCTAAAATGGAAAATCGTCCTAAGTCGAGCGAGACAGAGGGAGTATTAATTTGTGATGCTATCAGGCAAACAATACATATGCAGTTTTTTGACCCTCTTCAGTGAAGATCGTGCCTTTTCCACTGATTGCTTTTGATAAGCGGATTAGTGTTCATTGTTAAGAGAAAAACATCTATTGAAGATCCTAATGCTGTAGAAAGGATATATTAACAGCTCTTGCATCACCAAGCTTATGGGAACTAATTAGGGTTCACATCATGACATTTTTGAGTTGGGTTTTAGAAATCACAGACAGTTCACTAATTTGTTTGTGATTGTTTTGGATGACAGGTAGCATTGATGAGCAATACAGGGATGATATGATGATGTGTATGGTGGTTTTGTTTTCTCATATGAAACTTAAGTTCTTGGGTTAATTCACAACAATGTGATTGATTTGATTTTTTTTTTTTGATTTGCCTAGGTAAATGGTGAAAAATTGGGAACAAGAAAGAGATAAATGATGGAAGGTGTTCTACATTGGTCCTGTGTTTACCAACCTAGTCAGATTCTTCATAAATGGTAAATTTTCCGACTTCTTGCTTTTTATGGACTTGGTTATTATTTGGCTGGTCCATTCCTAATTACAATTACAGGGTTTGTTTTCTTTTTGGTATTTAGCGAACTTTTTGGGAACTATTTTAAGGTGCTAGAACTCGACGCTGCCCCCCTCCCTTCAGAGGCCCAAAGTGGTTGTCACCAGGCGATCTCTTTTGATTGGATTTCGCCAAGTCCCACTTTTTGTTACCAGGGGAGTACCATGAGATTGCACATTTCTATGGTTTATCAAATACACATGATGCCACCAATCTCCCATTCCCCATAAAGATGGCCGGTTTCCGTTTTCATGATGGTAGTTTTCACATGCCTTTTTTCCGGTCCATGTTAGTGGAGATTTTTTTACTAAAGCATATCCTTTCTGTTGCCTGAGATGGACCACTCAGTTTGCTGTTCTTGAATGTGCTCCTGATGCCTCTTCCAAAATAAAAAGTAAAATGGCTGATTCGGCCTCAACATGGCCTACACTTTGCATGTACAGGTTCTTCAACTTGATAATCCTTGGGGAAAAGAGATATTTTCTACCGTTAAGCGTGAAGAATTTTCACCGGTAGAGATGTGTCCTTATTCCTTTAGTAGAACTAAATTTCTTATTGATTCAAATTCATGGCTTGGATATGTGGTTTGCTAATATTGATTAGTGTATCATGCAGATGTTTCTCTAGACTGGGTAGGATGTTTCCCAATTTCACCACAGAAGCATGTTTGCTATGTGTTCTCTCTGAGGAGCAGTGATATGGAGGTTGTCCAAGCTTTAGTTCCTTATTTAGAAAACAATGGAAATGGTCGTCGTGATGATCGTGCATGTCAAATGGTGAGAGGTAGTCCGAATGTACTTTCCTTACTGTTTGAATTTGCATGTCTCAGCTTGAATTATTATATATCATTTTTGAATGACTTGTTTGGCGATTCACTTCCTACCATAGCTGCATATGTACATTCAGAAGCATCCGCATTGAATTTCATAATGTATATGTTCATTCCCATGCAGGGTTTTGATAAATGGGACATGGGATTGACTTGTCAACATGGATTTCATTGTCCTGGGGAAACTTATTTATATAATTGCTTTGTATGTGTTTGAAATATGCTGCAATGCATCTGGAAATTACTTATTAAGCACATAAGTATGTTTGTGACGTGATCTTTCTGAGGAGCAGTGATATGGAGGTTGTCCAATCAGACGAGGAAAGTCACGGGGATGGAAAGAAGGCTATCAGGTAGTCAGTTGGAACGCTCTCAAAATAATTTCCTTCAATATGAGCGGCATTCATGCTTCCCCCATGCAGGGCTTTGATAAAAATGACTTACTTGGCATGGGTTTCATTGTCCTGGGTAAAGCATGTCTATGAAATGTTAAGATGCATGTACTGGAAATTATACTTGTTAAGCACATAGGATAGGGATGCATGGTGTGCGTTGTGTCCTTTTGGCTAATCATTTCAAATGGATGCCCCCCCCCTCCACTTCTGAACCTGGCCTATCAGCTTGTCATGCTGTACCCTTACTACATAACTAACATTCATTATCTTAGCTGCCTCTCCCCTGCCCTCAGGGGAAGAGCCAACTCAGCCAACAGTGTAGGGATAGAGAGTTATTTTTCCTTGCTTGTTTACAACATTGAAAAAAAAAAAAAAAAACTCCCTTTGTCACAAAATGAATGTCCGTTTTTGTTATTGATCCCATTTTCGAGCGGAGGTAGTATATGTTCATTACTAAAAAGATTTCTCCGAAAACAAAAGTGGGCTCCTGTTCTGCAACATGGATATCCCTTGCTATCTTGATTTGTGTTTTCTAGCCTGCACTATAAGTCATCAGTCCATTTTCATTTTTTCTTTGTGTTAACGGCTGTCTCTAAACACTGTGTTTATATACTTGCAGGGTCATCTCTTATCATGCGGAAGCATATGTCAAAAAATATGTCCTTTTTGCGGCTTTGTGCAATATATTTGCCCTTCATCTATCTTATATTGCATCTTCTTTGTTTGAAGAAAATCTTGAAGTTTCTAGAGGGTTGAGCGGCCCTGCACACGGTCCCTTGCTTGTAACTGAATCAGACACCTGTAAGTAATGTTACACGGTGAGGAAGAAACAATAAACTTGAATGAATCTTTTATACAGCATAATTCTTTTTTCCATTTCCAAGATGGTCTATTTCTTTATTTTTCTGTTGTTAGCTCAGTGGCGATCATGAAACACATTTTATTGGTAACTGGTGACGTGGTGACTGTGCATATTAGGTACATTATAATTAATTATTTTTTATTATATTTTTGGTTAAATTTGTTGACCCCCATAAGTGTTGAGCACTAATTGATCCTTGATTTTACATACTTTAAATATGGTTACTACCTATGTCCCAAAATGAATGTCGAGTACTTAACATTTCCCTGAATGCTGAGCACAAAATGATCTATTGGACTGTGTCTGCAGATGGCTATGGCGTGTCTTCAGCTTCATTCTGAGATGGCCTGCCTTGGAATCTGTGAAAGGGTCAATTAAGATTCCTTACTTTATCGTTTCTATGACTGGTTCTAGCTGAAGCGTTGAGACTTCACCTGTGTTCATGTGGAAAGGTTATCAAATGCAAATGATGTCACCAATCTCTCATTTTCCCAGAAAGAGGGCTGGTTTTCTTTTTCATAGTAATGGTAATTTTCCAATGTATTTTTTCAGGTCCATGTTCGTGGAGAAATATATACTCTGGAAAGTATTTCCAATTTGTTGCTGGAGGTGGATCCTTCATTTGCTGTTCTTGAGGGTATAACATCAGACCCCCTTTTAGTAAATTGGAATATGTAGTATGTAATCCCCACCCCCTTAATGCTTAGATTTCTGGTTACTGTAAAAGTAAATGATTTAATTTAGTCGATACTATCATGCAAACAATACATGCAGTTTTTCTTCACCCCTTCACTGAAGATTCTGGCTTCACCACTAACCGCTTATGGTAAGCAGATCTGTGTCTAATGTTAAGGGAATAAGACTTAGATGGCTCGATACAACCTTTCTTGGATTGCAGGTGTGCTGTTGAGTGAGCTGGTGCCACGTATTCTTACTCGTGTCCATGGCTTCATAGTGACAGAGACTGATATGGGTGTTAACGAACCATTGGAATGAAAGCCTGGTTTGTGATTCTGGTTGAAGTATGGATACTTTTAAAGATCCTTCTGCTGTAGAAAAGATATCTGAATTCTGATTAGCTCTTGCATCCACTACCAGCTCAAAATTCAAATGATGTTGAAGCTTTCTGGACTCTTTGGATATTGTATCACAACCTTTATAAGCGTCAAACATCAGTCAGGTGTGATGAACCCCCCCTTCCTCTCTCTCTCTCTCTCTCTCTCCTCAAGAAAGACTCTGTCAAGTTTCATTAAATTAAAGTCTCTCTTTATTTTTTCACAGCTTCAAGCGATTTAATGCTCATTAAACAACAATGGTGATGAGATAATGTCATCAAACAGTAGGAGACATTTGTAAGGGTAATCATTTATCCATTTTGATATGGAGGTCACTGCTTAAGTATATGGGAACTACTTTAAGGTGCAAACACTAGACCCTTCCGTTCGCGCCCCTTCCCAGATTTCAAGTGGTAGTGCCAGGTGATGTCTTTTGATTGGATTCAATAAGTTCACTTCGTATTACTAGGTAGTACCATGAGATTGGACATTTCTTCAATTACAATGATATCACTGATCTCCCATTTTCACGAAAAGAGGGATGGTTTCCTTTTTCATAATATGGTGGTTTTCCCATGATTCTTTTCAGGTCCATGTTCATGGAGTCATTTTTACTCTGGAAAATAATCCCAATCTGTTGCTTGAGATGGATCCTTCAGTTTGCTATTCTAGCTCCTGAACGTTCTTCCAAAACAAAAGGTAAAATGTCTGGTTTGGCTTCAAGAAGGTCTACACTTCGCAGGTACACGTTCCTCAACTTGATAATCCTTGGGGGAGAGATCATTTCTACCGTTAAGTTTGAAGAATTGTCACCGCTTGAGATGGGTCCTTATTCCTTTAGTAGATTTGCTAATATTGAGTTTTGTTTCATGTAGATGTCTCTCTGGATTGGTAGGCTGTTTCCCAATTCTGCAAAGAAGTAAGTCTATGATGTTTTCGTTCTGAGAGGCCGTGTTACCGAGGTTGTCCAAACCTTAGTTCCTTGTTTAGTAAACAATGGAAATGGTCGTCGTGATGATTCTGCCTGCACAAATGTTGTGAGGTAGTCTCAATGTTGATTACCTGTTTGAAGTTGCTTGTCTAACCTTGACTTCTTATGAGATTTTTGATTATCTTGTTTTGTAATTCATATATTGTTGACATATGTTGATTTTGTCGAAATATAGAGATGATACTAACCGTGGAACTGTGTTATGCTTACTTGAAAATGGAAGGCTACCCCAGATAGCAAGAGAATTTGCTCAATCCGGAAGCATCAGTGAGAAGCCCAAGACTGCTGTCTCGAGGGTGGCACAGCTTGTTACATCCATCCCTGGTAAAGCAAGTTTGAGAGCTTCAACAGCCCTTCCATGCAGTATCCTTTTTGAAAAATGTACAACTGAATATTGCTCTCTCTTATTCTTTTGTTTTTAATAGTATTTTCCATATGTGGTTATATTCTTGATGCAAGTTGGAAAACATGATTTTCACTTGGGAGCACTGTTAATGCTTGATATTCTTCATTTGAACGTGGATGCATATTGTCATTTCAATATTGTCATTTCAATATTTAGCAAACAATTTTTTTGGGTGTTAGATGCTGCTGCAGGAGTCTGAATCATTCACTGCAGTGTGAAGTGGGAGTAGATGGAGGCCTGTGATGTGGATGTTGTACCATTCTATTTATGAAAGAAATTGTTGCTCGTACTTTTTGACGAGGATCTGCTAGTATTCCAAGGTCATACTAAAAAATGCTCCCCATATATGCTAGGTAGTTCTTGGAATTTCTGCTGAGTCACAAAGAAGCCTATCTCTGAGATAGATCATTTATAGCATAATCTTATTCAACAGTCAACTCAACTCAGCCTACATGCTAATGACTCAGGGTAATCTAGATGAAACCTCTTCTATTATTAAGAAAGATCATGTCCTAAACCATACCAATCTTAAATCGGTAAGTGGCCAGTAGACTGGTCACCCTATATCAATAGGGCTGCTGATCCCCTTTCCCCCAGAAAAAGAAAAAAATACTAGTGCTGTTTCTTCAATATATTTCTAGCTTAATATTATGACATCTTACCCCTTCAGTGAAGATCCTGGA
Organism: Campanula takesimana; assembly: GCA_026119855.1. Lineage (NCBI taxonomy): Eukaryota > Viridiplantae > Streptophyta > Magnoliopsida > Asterales > Campanulaceae > Campanula > Campanula takesimana. The sequence goes on along the minus strand of JAOWBW010000746.1, from coordinate 525,455 downwards.
TTTTCCACTGATTGCTTTTGATATATTAATTTAGCGATGCTATCAGGCAAACAAAACATATGCAGTTTTTTTTACCCTCTTCAGTGAAGATCGTGCTTTTTCCACTGATTGCTTTTGATAAGCGGATTAGTGTTCATTGTTAAGTGAAAAACATCTATTGAAGATCCTAATGCTGTAGAAAGGATATTTGAACATCTCTTGGATCACCAAGCTTAAGGGAACTACTTTGAAGCGTAAGAACTAGCCCTGCCCCCCTCCCCAGTTGCCCCAAGTGATTGACTGTCACCAGGTGATCTCTTTTGATCAGACTTCCATCAAGTTCCACTTGGTGTTACTAAGGTTGTACCATGAGATTGGATATTTCTGGATTATTAAATACACATGATATCACCAATTATCAGAATGAAAGATGCTTCTTTTTTTTTCTTTTTTTTTTGTTAATAATAATGGCAGTTTTCCCATGTCTTTTTTCAGGTCCATGCCCGTGGAGAATTTTTCCTCTGGAAAGTATTTCCTTTCTGTTGCCTGAGATGGATCCGTCAGTTTGCTGTTTTGAATGTGCTCCTGTGTCTTCTTCCAAAATGAAAAGAAAAAGGGTCGTGCTCCACCGTATCCTCCTTTACATTATTTAGTTTTTCTAATACTATATTTGTTGTGATCAGTATAGATTTCCTGGAGAAGTGGACCTTTCTTTCTTTCTTTCTTTTCCCCTCCTTCAACCTTGCTTCTGTGGTTCTTTTATTTAAGAATCAGATGTTACTGCTGCTGTTGGGTTTCCCCGGAGAAGATGGTAAAAGAAGACCTGGATGCAAGCAAAGATGCTATATACGCACTTGATCCTTCAGGGAGTTAGCAGTAATATACTGTTCTCTTCCTATCTGTTAGATATATTGTTGCTTCACCGGCTTCTATTACTTTCTCTTACAGTCTTCTGCTGATTTCTTGCAGCTAGGCTCGAGAGCCCATCCCATATGGTTCACTAGATGGCCAGCTGTGTTGCTCTAATATTTTCACAACTAAATGACCCGAGCAATCCTGACGTAGCGGAAGCTTAGATAGATGATTGATTACGGTATAACTGAATCAATACGCGTAAACAATCCTTCAATGGCAGTCGAATTTAATCAAGACTACAAGTTGGAACAATAAATCGTTTTATTCAAATGGCATAAACTGCCTCTCAAAACCCTAGAATAAAGTATATAAAGTCTGAGAAAAAACCCTACTGAAAAGAAACCCTAAAACACGGAAATTACGAAAATGTCCAAAACGATGTAAAAACTGATAAAAACTTCAGAAGGCCGTTTGAGGGCCTTAGAACCGTTTTTTGGTCTTTTTAAAGCCTGGTCAGGGGGCGAAGCCCGATCACTTTTGTTCCTCTCGAAAAGACGCTCGTTTTGATATGCTGTGCGTCTCGTAACTCCTCCGGAATCAAAAGTTACGCCCGTTACGGTCGAACGCATCTAAAAACTCGAACGCCAAATCTTCGACTGCATCATTCTCCCCAGCATACGGAACCAAATGCTTCACATTAAAGACATCGAAGTACGAACATGACTTGACAGCTTCAATTTGTATGCATTCGGATTAATCTTCGCAATGACCTCAACAGGACCAATCTTCTTAGCTGACAGTTTATTATACGCACCCACTGGAAAACGATCTTTGTTAAAATAGCCCACACAAAATCACCAACCTGGAACTCCACGGGACTCCGTTTCTGATCAGCCGCCTGTTTGTACCGAGCATTCGCAGCCTCCAAATTATCACGAACCTTGGTATGAACTTCCTGCAACCCAGAAACCAGATCGACTGCTTTACCATGCACCTTCTGCTTGCTAGGCAATGTAAGCAGATCCAACGGACCCTTAGGCTGAACCACATAAACCACCTGAAACGGACTGAAGCCGGTGCTGCGATTGATGGCATGATTGTGTGCAAATTCAGCTTGACACAACTTCTGATCCCAAAATTTAACATGATCCCCAACCAAACATCGCAGCAAATTACCCAACGACATGTTCACCACCTCGGTCTGATCGTCAGTCTGAGGATGGTTTGCACTGCGGAAATTAAGCCGAGTGTTAGCCATTCTCCACAAGCTACGCCAAAAATGACTCAAGAACCGGGTATCACGATCAGACACAATAGCAGACGGTAGACCATGTAGACGGTAGACCTCCTTAAAAAATAATTAGGCCACATTAACCGCATCAGTTGTCTTCTTACACGGAATGAAGTGAACCATTTTTGAAAACCTGTCGACAACCACAAAGATGGAATCAAACCCCCGCTGTGTACGTGGCAACCCCAAGACAAAATCCATACTAATCTCCTCCCAAGGCTGACTCGGAACAGGCAACGACATATACAACCCTGCATTAGTAGCAGCCCCCTTTGCCATGTGACACACCCTACACCGCTGCACATACTTGTTAACTTCCTTATGCATACTCGGCCAAAAATAAGAAGCCTGAACTAGCTACAAAGTACGATCACGGCCAACATGTCCCTCACCATGAAGCTCCTGTATAATCCTCAAACGGAGGCTACAATCAGGAACACATAACTGATTACCCCGGAACAAGAACCCATCATGAAGCAAGAGATATGGTTTACGCCCAGCCCGAACATCCGCCAATACGACCGAAAAATAGGGATCAGCAGCAAGCAACTCACGGAACGAATCAAACCCAGGTACCTCCACTCGCATAGTAGTCAATAAACCCCTACGCCCACTCAAAGCATCAACCACCTTGTTTGTAACCCCAGCTTTATGGTTGACCACAAAAGTAAACTGCTGCAGAAAAGCAATCCAACGAGCATGACGAGCCGAAATCTTATCCTGACCATGAAGATGTCGCAAGGAGTCATGGTCAGTGAACAAGATAAACTCCTGATGGAACAAGTAATGGCGCCAATGCTTCACAGCCTGTACGACAGCATAAAACTCCACATCATAAGTACTATAACGTGTCTTGGCTCCCGATAGTTTCTCACTAAAATACGTAACCGGACGCCCATTCTGACTCAAAACAGCCCCAATACCCACTTTCGAAGCATTCATGTGTAACTCAAACGGCTGTGAAAAATCTGGTAACACTAAAATAGGGGCAGTTGTCAACCGCTCCTTAATCTGCTGAAACGCTGTGTATGCTTCTTCAGTCCAAGAGAAACGAACCCTTTTCATACAATCAGTAATAGGAGCCATAATACTACTGAAATGAGGAATGAAACGGCGATAGAACGATGCCAAACCATGAAAACTCCGTACCTCAGTGATCGTAGTAGGGCGAGGCCAACTCTGTACCGTTGCCACCTTGGTAGTATCCACCTGTAACCCGTCACCCGAAATCACGTACCCCAAAAATCACACCCGAGGCACCATAAAAACACACTTTTTAGTAGCTGCATAAAACTTTGATGCACGAAGCACGGACAGTACATCACGCACATGCTGCACGTGCTCAGCCTGACTGCGACTGTAAATAAGGATGTCATCAAAATACACCACCACAAAAATCCCAATAAAAGGTCGCAGCAACTGGTTCATCACCCGCATGAACGTACTAGGGGCATTAGACAACCCAAAAGGCATAACCAGCCACTCGTACAAGCCTTCACGAGTTTTGAAGGCTGTCTTCCATTCATCTCCTGGTCGAACACAATCTGATAGTACCCACTCTTCAAATCCAACTTTGTAAAGACTATAGCACCACAATTCTGATCAAGCAAGTCATCTAAACGAGGAATCGGAAACCTGTACCGGACTGTAATTTTGTTGATAGGTCTGCTTTTAACACACATACGCTAAGACCCATCATGTTTAGAAATCAGTATAGCCGGTACAGCACAAGGACTCAAACTCTCCCGAATATGTCCCTTTGCCAATAACTCCTCAACCTGTCTACGCAACTCCTCATGTTCCTTAGGACTCATACGATAATGAGATCTATTAGGCAGACTAGCCCCAGGAACCAAATCAATATGATGCTGAATATCCCGGAGTGGTGGTAATTCAGCAGGCAACTCATCCGGAAACACACTAGCAAACTCCTGCAACAAAGGTAGTACTGCCTCCGGAATCTGAACCGGATCAGGAACCGCCTTCCCGACCAAGACAAACACTCTATTCGTCAATTCCACCTCTTCCTCAAACTGTGCAAAAGACAGAAAGGACGAACTCGAGACCGGTGTGGCTGTTTTGACCACCGGTTTCGTAGGAGCTACCACAAACTTAGCCCCATCCACCAACAAACTGTAAGTATTAGTACGCCCGTTATGAAAAAATTGTCTATGAAACTGCCACGGCCTACCCAACAAAATATGGCAAGCATCCATAGCAACCACATCACACCACAATTCATCACGATATTTTGCACCAATAGAAAAGGAAATACGAGCACTTTTAGAAACTTTTACCTCCCCGCCCTTCTTTAGCCATGCTAGTTTGTATGGCTTAGGATGTTTTTCTGTCGGAATGTTCAGTTTCTGGACCGCCTCGGCCGCAACGATATTCTCGCAGCTGCCTGAATCAATTACAAAACGATAAACCTTCCCCAAAATTGTACAAGTGGACTGAAAGATGTTACGAAGCCACTCATTCTCCTCCGAAGTGCGCGGAGTCAAACAAGAATGCCTCACAACCAGGAAACACCCACATCACCGGTCAGTACTTGCTCTTCTTCATAAAAAAATAGGCTGCTCAGGCAATTCACTGTCATCGACCCATTGGTCCTCCGTGTCATTAAATAACGCTTTCTTGCCCGCTTGTTTGCAATCTACCTGTCGATGTCCAACCTCGCCACAACCAAAACATTTGATACCGCTGGTATTTGCTCCACGGTTAAACTGATTGCCAACCCGAGATGTAGTCGGAACAACTGTAGCCGTATTACCAGTGACACCGCCCGCTGCACTAACACCTCCAGATCCACCGACACTGCTAAACCGCCTCGACTGTTTCTCAACCGCGAGAGCTCGCTGATGTGCCTCTTACACAGTCCCAATATCGAACATGTTTAGGGTATCCTGGAGCGGAACCCGCAACCCGCCGATAAACCGTGCTACCGTCTGATCGGCTGTTTATTGAATCTCATTCCTGGTCAGTAATTGATAAAATTCAGTAGTATAATCATCAACCGAACGCGACCCTTGCTTCAGATTCTGCAATAGCTGGAACAGTGTTCACTGATAATTATATGGCAGAAACGCAGCCCACAACTGCTTCTTCATCTTCTCCCACGACTTAATTTTGGACTTCCCGAGCCTATCACGTGACAGTTTAAGCTGCTGCCACCATGCTGTAGCCCTACCACGCAGCCTCGTGGCCACCAACGCCACACATCTATCTTCTGGAACCTGTTTAAATTCCAAGATCTTCTCCACCGTGGCCACCCAGTCCAAAAATTCCTCAGCCTGTAACCCTCCATGAAATTTTAGGATCTCAGTCCGCATACCAGCCTCCCACCTATGATTATCCTCCTCCACCGGGGGACGATGTGGTCGACGACGAACCTGTGGGATCTCGGGATAGAACTCGTCACCAGTCTCCTCCGAATCCACCTCCCAATCTCGCTGTCTGTGGCGACCACCATGGCGGCCAGCCTGATTGCTCTGATTGTGTTGATTGAACATTTCGCTCATCCTGTTCGTTAACTGCTCCATCAACAACCCCATACATTCATCTACTGCTAATCCGATGCGCTCTTCCAAAGCTGCTTCGTCTCGCTCGTAGATGTCTTCCACAGTCGATTTCTTTGGTCGTGGCATGATTCCAAGGATCTCACCGAAGACTGATACGAACTGACGTAGCGTAAGCTTAGATAGATGATTGATTACGGTAGAACTGAATCAATACGCGTAAACAATCCTTCAACGGCAGTCGAATTTAATCAAGACTACAAGTTGGAACAAGAAATCGTTTTATTTAAATGGCATAAACTGCCTCTCAAAACCCTAGAATAAAGTATATAAAGTCTGAGAAAAAACCCTACTGAAAAGAAACCCTAAAACACGGAAATTACGAAAATGTCCAAAACGATGTAAAAACTGATAAAAACTTCAGAAGGCCGTTTGAGGGCCTTAGAACCGTTTTGGCCTTTTTAAAGCCTGGTCAGGGGGCGAAGCCCGATCACTTTTGTTCCTCTCGAAAAGACGCTCGTTTTGATATGCTGTGCGTCTCGTAACTCCTCCGGAATCAAAAGTTACGCCCGTTACGGTCGAACGCATCTAAAAACTCGAACGCCAACTCTTCGACTGCATCATTCTCCCCAGCATACGGAACCAAATGCTTCACATTAAAGACATCCGAAGTACGAACATGACTTGACAGCGTAAGAACTAGCCCTGCCCCCCTCCCCAGTTGCCCCAAGTGATTGACTGTCACCAGGTGATCTCTTTTGATCAGACTTCCATCAAGTTCCACTTGGTGTTACTAAGGTTGTACCATGAGATTGGATATTTCTGGATTATTAAATACACATGATATCACCAATTATCAGAATGAAAGATGGCTTCTTTTTTTTCTTTTTTTTTTTGTTAATAATAATGGCAGTTTTCCCATGTCTTTTTTCAGGTCCATGCCCGTGGAGAATTTTTTCCTCTGGAAAGTATTTCCTTTCTGTTGCCTGAGATGGATCCGTCAATTTGCTGTTTTTGAATGTGCTCCTGTGTCTTCTTCCAAAATGAAAAGAAAAAGGGTCGTGCTCCACCGTATCCTCCTTTACATTATTTAGTTTTTCTAATACTATATTTGTTGTGATCAGTATAGATTTCCTGGAGAAGTGGACCTTTCTTTCTTTCTTTCTTTTCCCCTCCTTCAACCTTGCTTCTGTGGTTCTTTTATTTAAGAATCAGATGTTACTGCTGCTGTTGGGTTTCCCCCGGAGAAGATGGTAAAAGAAGACCTGGATGCAAGCAAAGATGCTATATACGCACTTGATCCTTCAGGGAGTTAGCAGTAATATACTGTTCTCTTCCTATCTGTTAGATATATTGTTGCTTCACCGTCTTCTATTACTTTCTCTTACAGTCTTCTGCTGATTTCTTGCAGCTAGGCTCGAGAGCCCATCCCATATGGTTCACTAGATGGCCAGCTGTGCTGCTCTAATATTTTCACAACTAAATGACCCGAGCAATCCTGACGTAGCGGAAGCTTAGATAGATGATTGATTACGGTATAACTGAATCAATACGCGTAAACAATCCTTCAATGGCAGTCGAATTTAATCAAGACTACAAGTTGGAACAATAAATCGTTTTATTCAAATGGCATAAACTGCCTCTCAAAACCCTAGAATAAAGTATATAAAGTCTGAGAAAAAACCCTACTGAAAAGAAACCCTAAAACACGGAAATTACGAAAATGTCCAAAACGATGTAAAAACTGATAAAAACTTCAGAAGGCCGTTTGAGGGCCTTAGAACCGTTTTTGGCCTTTTTAAAGCCTGGTCAGGGGGCGAAGCCCGATGACTTTTGTTCCTCTCGAAAAGACGATCGTTTTGATATGTTGTGCGTCTCGTAACTCCTCCGGAATCAAAAGTTACGCCCGTTACGGTCGAACGCATCTAAGAACTTGAACGCCAACTCTTCGACTGCATCAAATCCTCTATCTTGATGATTGCTGCAACGAGGAGACCGATCAAAATGGAATTAAGGTTGAGGATAAAAAAAATAGTGGAATTCAAGTACATGATCCAGATGAGGTCATTGGTCCTGCAGTATGATTAAGACAACAATAAAGACGAAGCTCCGCAGACTTCTGAAACTTGGCTTTACTCCTCCCTATAACCTCATGACTTACATGATGATGATTCAGATTTGAAAGAGAACATGTAACAGATGGTTGATGTTGTCGCTGCTCTAAGAAAATCGGACAATGCTGATGGTGCAAGTTGTTTTAGTTCCTCAATCCTGTCTCTTCAAAGTTGCGATTCTTTTTTTCAATCTAGAGGTTGATACATATTGATATAGCAAATAAGCACACTCATGATTTCCTTTGTCAAATGACATGACCCATACATACTCTAGTAGTATGGTCCAACGTAGTGTTTGTACAGCCGGCCTCAATTGAAGCAAGCTTGTATCCTTTTTCCCGTTATTTAATTTTTTAATATATATTGTGATCTGTAAAGATTTCCCGGAGAAGTAGACCTTCTTTACTTTTCCCTCTTGTTAGGATAATGCCTTTGAATGTGGGACGCCATATTAGAGGATTATACAACAGAGGGTTTCGTAATGCCTAGACAAAGCAGAAGAGAAGACAAAGAAAGGAGAATCAGACTGAGCACAGGTTGTGCTCCCGAGCACAAGTTGTGCTGAAAATTGTGAAGAACGTTGCTGCACTAGTGCAAGACCTGTGAGCACTAGTGGATGTGCAGAGCACAAGTCGTGCCAGCGGCAAGTTTGTCCTGAATTCACAAGAAAGTAGGAAAACGTGTGGAACAACTCAATTCCGTTTGGGAGTTGTATTTTGGGACTCCTAGTGTCTTCAGGGTTAGGTTATGACTAGTATAAATAGAGGCTATCATCCTAACAAGTTAGAGACTTCAGAAGCAGCTCAGTTTGCTCAGTTTACACAGAAAGATCAATAATTCTAGATCTAGGGTTTGCACAGTCAGGAATTTTGTGATCAAAATTCATGCAAAGTAGATTAGTGTGATCTTGTGTAATTGTTTATCCAGTGATAATAATATTCTCTCCCCTCCCCGTGGACGTAGCCAAGTTGGTGAACCACGTATATCTGTGTTCTTGTGATCGCTCTATTTTCTTATCAAGTCTTGTTCAATTGCTCTAACAAGTGGTATCAGAGCTCTGGTAACAAGTGGAACCAGAGCTTTGGTTCGTGGTTAGAGATTCAGGGATTCCGCTGCAGAGAACAAGAAGATGGGTCAAGGAGCAGATTCGATCGACAAGTTCAATGGGAAGAATAGTTTTTCTCTCTGGCAGATCAAGGTGAAGGCTTTGTTGGTAGACAAAGATTTATGGGAAGCGTTGGAGATTGCAATCAGGGATCGTAAGGATCCCAAGGGTAAGGCAGTCACCACAGAAGGTACAGCAGAACAGTCAGAGAAGGACAAGATAGCAGCAGCGAAGGAGGTGGCGGCATTGAAGAAGTTAGATCAGAAGGCTCACTCCAAGATCATCAGACAGTTGGATGATGAGATCCTAACCAATGTTGCAGGAACAGACTCCGGAAGCGATCTTTGGTTGAAGTTGGAAGATATGTACATGACACGTTCATTGACCAACAAGTTATACCTGAAGAAGAAGCTATATGATTGTCGTATGACTGAAGGTACACCCATAAATGATCATCTTGACAGATTTACTTCTGCATTACTTGAACTGCGTAATATAGGAGTAGTTGTTGATGACGTGGATGCAGCCTTGCAGCTTTTAGTATCTTTACCTATGTCTTATGAACATTATGTCGATTCGTGCATAAACCGTAAAGATGGGGTCTCTCTAGAGGAAGTGAAAACTTCTCTCAAGACGAGGGAATTGCGTCGAAAGGCGAGTGGGAATGAGGCAGGTACCCAGTCATCAGGTTTGGTTGCTAGTAGTAGCAACAGCAGGGGTTCTAGTGGGAGGAAGAACAATCAAGGTAATTCTTCACACAAGAAGGGTCCGAAACATGGGGATATCTGTAATTTCTGCAAAGAGAAGAAGGGCATTGGAAGTTCGATTGTCCCAGAAGGAAGCAAGGCAAGCCACCAGTCACAGCAGAGGCCATGACGGCTAGAGATTATAGTTCAGATGAGGATTATGCTCTAGTAACATCAGAATCAGCATGCGCATCTGATGCGTGGATTCTTGATTCAGGAGCGTCTTACCATATCAGTCCTAGGAGAGAATGGTTTACCGGTTATAGGCAGATAGTTGGCGGTGATATAAGCATTGCTAACAGTGAAGTCTGCAGGGTTGTCGGTATTGGTTCGATCAAGGTCAGGACTCATGATGGTAGGGTTGTCACTTTGAACGAGGTTCGACACGTTCCGCATATGACGAAGAATCTGATTTCTCTTAGTCAGTTAGACAGCAAAGGGTTCAGTTTCAAAGGTAAATGTGGAGTTGTTAGTGTCTGTAACGGTTCAGAAGTGATGCTGAAAGGTCTTAAGAGGGGCTCCTTGTATTTCCTTCAAGGAAAGACCCTTGCAGAGTCGACTATGGCTGCATCAGAAGAGGTGAACGAGGGAGATATGTCTAAGCTGTGGCACATCAGGCTCGGTCACATGAGCACTCGAGAGATGCATGAGTTGACTAACAGAGATCTTCTTTATGGCCTTAAGATCAAGGATCTTAAAGGCGTTCTGGATTACATCCACTCAGAGTATTGGGGACCTTCGCGTCAGGGATTTCTAAAGGGGCACAGATATGTCTTGTCTATGGTTGATGATTATTCGAGGAAGACTTGGGTGGTTATCATGGAGCACAAGAATGGGGCTCTAAGGAATTTCAAGGACTGGAAGACGGTAGTGGAGAACCAGACAGAGAAGAAGATCAAGAAGCTCCGGACAGATAATGGTTTGGAGTTCTGCAGTACTGAGTTCGATTCGTTTTGCAGACAGGTGGAGGTTTCTAGACATCTCACCAGCAGAGGCACGCCACATCAGAATGGTGTAGCAGAACGGATGAATCAGACATTGCTTGTGGGAGCGTTGTGCATGCTCTCCAATGCAGAGTTGTCTAAACGTTTCTGGGTAGAAACGCTTAGTACAACATGTTACTTGATTAATCATGGACTTCATATCAGTATTGGCCTCAAAGTTCCCCATGAGGTATGGACTGGTAAATCCATGATTGTTTCAAGTGTTGGCGGTGTTGATAAACAGGTGGAGCAACAAGATACTAGAGAGTTAGTTGTCCCACAGTCAGATGTTGAAAAACAGGTGGAGCAACAAGATACTAAAGAGTTAGTTGTCCCACAGTCAGATGTTAATCAGGATCCACCAACAGAGACAAAGACTGAAGCACCAGAAAGTTCAAGTTCAGTTCCTAAAGAACATGGGTTACCACAAGGAGGGTCTAGAAGAGCTAATTTCAGGAATGGATTTGAAGACTTGGTGTCTTATGCACTGCAGGTTGCTGAGGAAGTAGAGCCCGTTCTTGCGGAACCTTCTATTTTCAATAAAGCAGATACATGTTCAGAGTCATCTCAGTGGTATGCGTCTATGGGTGATGAGATGGAGTCTCTTCAAAGGAATCTGACTTGGAAGTTGACTACAAGGCCAGAAGGCAGGAAGATTGTGACTTGCAAGTGGATCTTCAAGAAAAGGGTAATGATGTCCCTGGCAGAAGAGGTCAAGTATAAAGCTCGAGATGTTGCAAGGGGTTTCACACAGAGAGAGGGGGTGGACTACAATGGGATCTTCTCAACAGTGGTCAGACACACTTCGATCAGAGTGTTGCTAGCAATAGAAGGAGAGATATACATGACAGAGTCGGAAGGATTCCAAGTTCCTGGTAAGGAAGAACAAGTTTGTAGATTGAAGCAATCGCCTACGCAGTGGTACAAAGGATTTGACAGCTATTTGATAACAGCAGTCAAGAAGTCAGAGATTCAGAAGCTGAAAGGCTTATTGGTCGCAGAGATGAAGAGTTTGGGTAACGCGAAGAGAATTCTGGGTATGGAGATCTATAGAGACAGAGCCAAACTGAAACTGTTCTTATCCCAGAAAAGATACATCAAGAAAGTTTCAGAGAGGTTTGGTAGGTCAACAGCTAAGGCTATAGACACTCCGGGTGCAGTGAATGCACAGACAGTCGCGTTTGGGCCCAAATCGGTTGAGGAGAAAGAGTATATGGCTCGAGTATCCTATGCTAGTGCAGTTGGTAGTTTGATGTATGCTACAATGCGCACCAGCAACGTCAGACTCGTCTATGGAGATGGGACAGAATGTGCAGTCGAAGGTTTCTCAGAATTGGGTGATGTTAATAAAAGAAGATCGAAGACCGGATATATATTCACGCTTGGTGGGTCAGTTGTCAGTTGGAAGGCTACATTGCAGGCGACAGTGACTTTGTCTACAACAGAGGCAGAATACATGGCACTGACAGAGTCCGCTAAGGAAGAAATATGGTTGAAGGGATTGATCAGCGATCTTGGGATATATCAAGATCGGGCTATTATTTATTGCGATAGTTTGAGCGCGATTTGTTTGGCCAAGGATCAAGTTCATCATGAGAGGACCAAGCACATTGGTGTCAGATATCATTTCCTAAGGGATGAGAAACGGGTAAAGGTGAAGGTAGGGACGGCGGACAACCCTACAGACATATTTACAAAACCCGAGACGGGAAGCAAGTTCCAACACTGTTTGGACTTGCAGAATGTTCGCAGCTATTAGATAGCATAAGAGGTGAGGGGAGAAAATGTTTGTTGTCATGGAGATTCAAAACCCGAGACGGGAAGCAAGTTCCAACTCTGTCAAGTTTCATTAAATTGAAGTCTCTCTTTATTTTTTTACAGCTTCAAGCTATTTAATGTTCATTAAACAACTATGGTGATGAGAGGATGTCATCAAACGGTAGGAGACATTTGTAAGGGTAATCATTTATCCATTTTGATATGGAGGTCACTGCTTAAGTATATGGGAACTACTTTAAGGTGCAAGCACTAGACCCTTCCGTTCAACCCCCCTTCCCAGATTTCAAAGCGGTAGTGGCCAGGTGATGTCTTTTGATTGGATTCAACAAGTTCACTTCGTATTACTAGGTAGTACCATGAGATTGGACATTTCTCAGGTTTATCAATTACAATGATATCACCTATCACCCATTTTCACGAAGAGAGGGCTGGTCCTTTTTCATAAGATGGTGGTTTTCTCATGATTCTTTTCAGGTCCATGTTCGTGGAGTCATTTTTACTCAGGAAAGTAATCCCTATCTGTTGCTTTAGATGGATCCTTCTCCTGAAAGTTCTTCCAAAACAAAAGGTAAAATGTCTGGTTTGGCTTCAAGAAGGTCTACACTTCGCAGGTACACGTTCCTCAACTTGATAATCCTTGGGGGGAGATCATTTCTACCGTTAAGTTTGAAGAATTGTCACCGCTTGAGATGGGTCCTTGTTCCTTTAGTAGATTTCCTAATATTGAGCTTTGTTTCATGCAGATGTCTCACCTTGAATTCTTATGACATTTTTGACTATCTTGTTTTGTAATTCATATATTATTACATACGAGAAATTTACTTCTCTGTTGGACTAGAGTTTATCTCCATGTGGATGTAGTGTGCACCGACATCAATTTCCTGCATCACTCGTGATTTACTATCTTGTTTTGTAGTTCATATATCAGTTGGTTTTATTTAATAATTATCTCTGCGTGAAAAATATTTTGTCATGTTTTTTTTTTTTTTTTAAACTGTGACACTAATCATTCTATTTAAGTAGTACTTTCAAGAGGTTTATTTTGCCTGAGTTGTTGTTGACATATGTTGATTTTGTCAAAATATAGCGATGATACTAACCATGGAACTGTGTTATGCTTACTTAAAAATGGTAGGCTACCCCAGATAGCAAGAGAATTTGCTCAATCCGGAAGCGTCAGTGAGAAGCCCTAGACTGCTGTCTCAAGGGTGGCACAGCTTGTTACATCCATCCCTGGTAAAGCAAGTTTGAGAGCTTCAACAGCCCTTCCATGCAGTATCCTTTTTGAAAAATGTACAACTGAAGATTGCTCTCTCTTATTCTTTTGTTTTTAATAATATTTTCCATATGTGATTATATTCTTGATGCAAGTCGGAAAACATTATTTTCACTTGGGGAGCACTGTTAATGCTTGATATTCTTCATTTGAACATGGATGTATATTGTCATTTCAATATTTAACAAACATTTTTTTGGGGTGTTAGATGCTGCTGCAGGAGTATGAATCATTCACTGCAGTGTGAAGTAGGAGTAGATGGAGGCCTGTGATGTGGATGTTGTACCATTCTATTTATGAAAGAAATTGTTGCTCGTACTTGTTGGCGAGGATCTGCTAGTATTTAAAAATCATGCTAAAAAATGCTCCCCGTCATGCTAGGAATACTCTCTTTGATTCCAAGGTCATACTAAAAAGTGCTCCCCATATATGCTAGGCAGTTCTTAGAATTTCTGCTGAGTCACAAAGAAGCCTATCTCTGAGATGGATCATTTATAACATAATCTTGTTCAACAGTCAACTCAACTCAGCCTACATGCTAATGACTCAGGGTAATCTAGATGAATCCTCTTATATTATTATTAAGAAAGATCATGCCCTAAACCATACCAATCTTACATCGGTCAGTAGCCAGTAGACTTGTCACCCTATATCAATAGGGCTGCTGATCGCCTTTTCCCCAGCAAAAGAAAAAAAATAAAATACTAGTCCTGTTTTTTTAAAATATATTTCTAGCTCAATATTATGACATGTTAACCCTTCAGTGAAGATCCTGGCCTTTCCACTGATTGCTTTTGATATATTAATTTAGTGATGCTATCAGGCAAACAATACATATGCAGTTTTTTGACCCTCTTCAGTGATGATCGTGCCTTTTCCACTGATTGCTTTTGATAAGCGGATTAGTGTTCATTGTTAAGAGAAAAACATCTATTGAAGATCCTAATGCTGTAGAAAGGATATATTAACAGCTCTTGCATCACCAAGCTTATGGGAACTACTTTGAAGCGTAAGAACTAGCCCTTCCCCCCTCCCCAGTTGCCCCAAGTGATTGACTGTCACCAGGTGATCTCTTTTGATCAGACTTCCATCAAGTTCCAATTTGGGTTACTAAGGCAGTACCATGAGATTGTATATTTCTCAGGTTTATTAAATACACATGATATCACCAATTATCAGAATGAAAGAGGGCTGTTTTTTTTAAAATAATAATAATGGTAGTTTTCCCATGTCTATTTTCATGTCCATGCTCGTGAAGAATTTTTTACTCTGGAAAATATTTCCTTTCTTTTGCCTGAGATGGATCCTTCGGTTTGCTGTTTTTGAATGTGCTCCTGTCTCTTCTTCCAAAACGAAAATGAAAAGGATCGTGCTCCACCGGATCCTCCTTTACATTATTTAGTTTTTCTAATACTATATTTGTTGTGATCAGTATAGATTTCCTGGAGAAGTGGACCTTTCTTTCTTTCTTTTCCCCTCCTTCAACCTTGCTTCTGTGGTTCTTTTATTTGAGAATCAGATGTTACTGCTGCTGTTGGGTTCCCCCCCCCCCCCCCCAGAGAAGATGGTAAAAGAAGATCTGGATGCAAGCAAAGATGCTATATACGCACTCGATCCTTCAGGGAGTTAGCAGTAATATACTGTTCTCTTCCTATCTGTTAGTTGTGTTGTTGGATCACCGGCTTCTATTGCTTTCTCTTACAGTCTTCTGCTGATTTGTTGCAGGTAGGCTCAAGAGCCCTTCCCCTTTTGTTCATTAGATGGCCAGCTGTGTTACTCTAATATTTTCACAACTAAATGACCTGAGCAATCCTCTGTATCTTGATGATTGCTGCAACGAGGAGACCGATCAAAATGGAATTAAGGTTGAGGATAAAAAATTAGTGGAATTCAAGTACATGATCCAGATGAGGTCATTGGTCCTGCAGTATTAATAAATGAGTTAATTTCTGATGAAAACAACAATGAAGACGAAGCTCCGCAGACTTCCGAAACTTGGCTTTACTCCTCCCTATAACCTTATGACTTACATGATGATGATTCAGATTTGAAAGAGAACATGTCACAGGTGGTTGATGTTGTCGCTGCTCTAAGAAAATCGGACGATGCTGATGGTGCAAGTTGATTTAGTTCATTAATTCTGTCTCTTCAAAGTTGCTATTTTTTTCGATCTAGAGATTGATACATTTTGATATAGCAAATAAGCACACTCATGATTTCCTTTGTCAAATGACATGACCCACAGGACATATTCTAGCAGTATGGTCGAAGGGAGTGTTTGTACAGCCGGTCTCAATTGAAGCAAGCTTGTATCCTTTTTCCCGTTATTTAGTTTTTTAATATATATTGTGATCTGTAAAGATTTCCCGGAGAAGTAGACCTTCTTTCTTTTCCCCTCTTTTGACCATGATTCGTTGATTCTTTTATTTGAGAATCAGATGTAACTGTTGCAGTTGGCTTTTCCCAGGAGAAGATGGTAAAAGAAGATCTGGATGCAAGAAAAGATGCTATATATGCAAATATAACCGTTAGAATAGCCATGGCAGAAGAAATAGATGCAAGAAGGATGACGGAAAAAGTGGGATGGACAAGTGATAAATTCAATCAACAAGGCCAATTAATCTGCTAATTCCCTTTCTGCCCTCCTCTTCACTCTCGATTCACACTCCTTTTTCAGATCAATCTCTCACATTCAATTTAATTTACTATTACCAGACTCCAGTTCTAATTAGGGTTCACATCATGAAATTTTTGAGTTGGGTTTTAGAAATTACAGACAGTTCACTAATTTGTTGGTGATTGTGTTGGATGACAGGTAGCATTGATGAGAATGCAGGGATGATATGATGATGTGTGTGGTGGTTTTGTTTTCTCATATAAAACTTAAGTTCTTGGGTTAATTCACAACAAAACAATGCGATTGATTTGATTTTTTTTTAATTATTTGCCTAGGTAAATGGTGAAAATTTGGGAACAAGAAAAAGATAAATGATGGAAGGTGTTCTAAATTGGTCCTGTGTTTACCACCCTAGTCAGATTCTTCATAAATGGTAAATTTTCCGACTTCTTGCTTTTTATGGGCTTGGTTATTATTTGGCTGGTCCATTCCTAATTACAATTAGAGGGTTTGTTTTCCTTTTGGTATTTAGCGAATTATTTAGGAACTACTTTAAGGTGCTAGAACTCGACCCTGACCCCCTCCCTCCAAAGGCCCAAAGTGGTTGTCACCAGGTGATCTCTTTTGACTGGATTTCACCAAGTCCCACTTTTTGTTACCAGGGGAGTACCATGAGATTGCACATTTCTATGGTTTATCAAATACACATGATGCCACTAATCTCCCATTTCCCAGAAAGATGCCCGGTTCCCTTTTCATAATGATGGTAGTTTTCACATGCCTTTTTTCAGGTCCATGTTAGTGGAGATTTTTTTTTTTTTTTACTAAAGCTTATCCTTTCTGTTGCCTGAGACGGATCACTCAGTTTGCTGTTCTTGAATGTGCTTCTGATGCCTCTTCCAAAATGAAAAGTAAAATGGCCGATTCGGCCTCAACATGGCCTACACTTTGCATGTACAGGTTCTTCAACTTGATAATCCTTCGGGAAAAGAGATCATTTCTACCGTTAAGCGTGAAGAATTTTCACCGGTTGAGATGTGTCCTTATTCCTTTAGTAGAACTAAATTTCTTATTGATTCAAATTCATGGCGTGGATATGTGGTTTGCTAATATTGATTATTGTATCATGCAGATGTTTCTCTAGACTGGGTAGGATGTTTCCCAATTTCACCACAGAAGCATGTTCACTACGTGTTCTTTCTGAGGAGCAGTGATATGGAGGTTGTCCAAGCTTTAGTTCCTTATTTAGTAAAAATGGAAATGGTCGCCGTGATGATCCTGCATGTCAAATGGTGAGAGGTAGTGCGAATGTACATTCCTTACTGTTTGCATTTGCATGTCTCAGCTTGAATTATTATATGTCATTTTTGAGTGACTTGTTTGGCGATTCACTTCCTACCATAGATGCATATTCAGAAGCATCCGCATTGAATTTCATAATGTATATGTTCATTCCCATGCAGGGTTTTGATAAAAGGGGCATGGGATCGACTTGTCAACATGGATTTCATCGTCCTGGGGAAACTTATTTATATGCTTGCTTTGTATGTGTATGAAATTTGCTGCAATGCATCTGGAAATTAATTATTAAGCACGTAATGTAGGGATGCAGGATATGTGGTTTGCTAATATTGATTATTGTATCATGCAGATGTTTCTCTAGAGTCTAGACTGGGTAGGATGTTTCCCAATTTCATCAAAAAAGCATGTTTGCGACGTGATCCTTCTGAGGAGCAGTGATATGGAGGTTGAGATGAGGAAAGTCACACGTTGGAAAGAAGGCTATCAAGTAGTCAGCAGGAATGCTCTCAAAACAAATTCCTTCAATATGAGCGGCATTCATGCTTCCCCCCATGCAGGGTTTTGATTAAAAAAAAAAAGACATGGCATTGACTTGCTTGGCATGGATTTCATTGTCCTGGGTAAAACATGTCTATGAAATGTTAAGCTGCATGTACTTGAAATTATACTTGTTAAGCACTTAGGATAGGGATGCATGGTGTGCGTTGTGTCCTTTTGGCTAATCATTTCAAATGGATGCCCCCCTCCACTTCTGAACCTGGCCTATCAGCTTGTCATGCTGTACCCTTACTACATAACTAACATTCATTATCTTACTGCCTCTCCCCTGCCCTCAGGGGGAAGAGCCAACTCAGCCAACAGTGTAGGGATAGAGAGTTATTTTTCCTTGCTTGTTTACTACATTGGGGGGGGGGGGGGGGGGAAATACTCCCTCTGTCACAAAACGAATGCCCATTTTTGTTATTGATCCCATTTTCGAGCGGAGGTAGTATATGTTCATTACCAAAAAGATTTCTCCGAAAACAAAAGTGGGCTCCTGTTCTGCAACATGGATATCCCTTGCTATCTTGATTTGTGTTTTCTAGCCTGCACTATAAGTCATCAGTCCATTTTCATTTTTTTCTTTGTGTTAAAGGCTGTCTCTAAACACTGTGTTTATATACTTGCAGGGTCATCTCTTATCATGCGGAAGCATATGTCAAAAAATATGCCCTTTTTGCGGCTTTATGCATATTATTTTCCCTTCATCTATCTTATATTGCATCTTCTTTGTTTGAAGAAAATCTTGAAGTTTCTAGAGGGATTGAGCGGCCCTGCACACGGTCCCTTGCTTGTAACTGAATCAGACACCTGTAAGGAATGTTACACGGTGAGGAAGAAACAATAAACTTGAATGAATCTTTTATACAGCATAATTCTTTTTTCCATTTCCAAGATGGTCTATTTCTTGCTTTTTCTGTTGTTAGCTCAGTGGCGATCATGAAACACATTGACATGAACACATTTTATTGGTAACCGGTGCTGTTGTTGTCCCCCCCCCCCCCCCCCCCCCCGGAGAAGATGGTAAAAGAAGACCTGGATGCAAGCAAATATGCTATATACGCACTTGATCCTTCCGGGAGTTAGCAGTAATATACTGTTCTCTTCCTATCTGTTAGATATATTGTTGCTTCACCGGCTTCTATTACTTTCTCTTACAGTCTTCTGCTGATTTCTTGCAGCTAGGCTCGAGAGCCCATCCCATATGGTTCACTAGATGGCCAGCTGTGTTGCTCTAATATTTTCACAACTAAATGACCCGAGCAATCCTCTATCTTGATGATTGCTGCAACGAGGAGACCGATCAAAATGGAATTAAGGTTGAGGATAAAAAAATAGTGGAATTCAAGTACATGATCCATATGAGGTCATTGGTCCTGCAGTATTAATAAATGAGTTAATTTCTGATGAAGACAACAATAAAGACGAAGCTCCGTAGACTTCTGAAACTTGGCTTTACTCCTCCCTATAACCTCATGACTTACATGATGATGATTCAGATTTGAAAGAGAACATGTAACAGATGGTTGATGTTGTCGCTGCTCTAAGAAAATGGGACAATGCTGATGGTGCAAGTTGTTTTAGTTCATCAATCCTGTCTCTTCAAAGTTGCGATTCTTTTTTTCAATCTAGAGGTTGATACATATTGATATAGCAAATAAGCACACTCATGATTTCCTTTGTCAAGTGACATGACCCAGACATACTCTAGCAGTATGGTCCAACGGAGTGTTTGTACAGCCG
Source organism: Campanula takesimana (assembly GCA_026119855.1). Taxonomy (NCBI): domain Eukaryota; kingdom Viridiplantae; phylum Streptophyta; class Magnoliopsida; order Asterales; family Campanulaceae; genus Campanula; species Campanula takesimana. The sequence goes on along the minus strand of JAOWBW010000746.1, from coordinate 505,607 downwards.
GCCTCAATTGAAGCAAGCTTGTATCCTTTTTCCCGTTATTTAGTTTTTTAATATATATTGTGATCTGTAAAAATTTCCAGGAGAAGTAGACCTTCTTTCTTTTTCCCTCTTTTGACCATGGTTCCTTGATTCTTTTATTTGAGAATCAGATGTAACTTTTGCAGTTGGCTTTTCCCAGGAGAAGATGGTAAAAGAAGATCTGGATGCAAGAATACATGCACTTGATCCTTCAGGTAGTTAGCTGTAAAATATTGTTCTTTTCCTATCTGTTAGATATGTTATTACATCACTGGCTTTTATTACTTTCTCTTACAGTTTTCTGCTGATTGATGTAATATTTTCACAAGTAAACGACCCAACCAATCCTCTGTGTCTTGATGATTGCTGCAATGAGGAGACCGTTGACTAGGATTTCAGGGAATTCGGGTTAACAACTCCAGTCAAATGGACTGTGGCAGCATCAAAAAGGATATTAGAGTAGAAGGGGCTAATACCTTCATATTAGAAAAGGAGTCTAACAGGAATAGACCGATCAAAATGGAATTAAAGTTGAGAAGAAATAATTAGTTGAATTCAAGTTACCTGATCCAGATGAGTTTATTGATCCTGCAGTATTAAATAATGAGCTAGTTTCTGGTAAAGACAACATGATGATGAAGCTTCGCAGACTTCTGAAACCTCCCGTGACTCCTTCCCACAACCTTAGACTTACATTATAATGATTCAGATTTCAAGAAGAACTTGTCACAGTTAGTTGATGTTGTGGCGGCTCTATGAAAATCGGATGATCCTGATGCTGTAAGTTGCAGTTCATCAATTTCTGCCTCTTCAAAGTTACGTTACGTTTTCTCGATCTAAAGGCTGAGACATTTTATATACTACCTCCTTCTCTAAGATGTCCAAATTTCATTTAGGGGACATTCTGTAAGTGTTAACTTTTTAGACAATTAAATGGTAAAAATGCTTAAATAATCTTGGTATCCACTCTCTAAAAACTTAGTTTTGCAAGCATAAAGGGATTAGTGAAAAAAATGGTAACAACATTTTAGGGATAGTTTTTTCCAAACAAAAAACATTGATTTTGGGACAAATGAATTTTAAAAATAGACATTTGTTTGGGGACGGAGGGAGTAGCAAATAAGCACACTCATGACTACCTTTGCTAAATGACATGGCCCACACGGGTTTAAGAAATTGGTACACTGATATGTTGTTGAAAGAAAGAAATGTTTGCATTTGCTGATTCCTTAAATACGAAGTCATTACACTATTTTTTTAGCAAATTGTCCTCACAAGAAGTAATAATGTCAAATGTTCTACTAGGCTAAGTTGGTTACAGAAAATCTCCTAGATAATTAATCGCATGTATTTGTGTGCTGGTTGAAAGGGCTCTTGATGTAGCTGAGAAGCTTATCCAAGCTTCTACTGATGAGCTTATATATGTAGCAGCAGATTTGGTCAGAGATAGGCCCGTTGGTCAGATTCAAACTCTGGAATGGAAGAAGAATCAGCGGAAGAAAAGAGGCAAAAAGAGCTGATTTCACTGATTGTCACATAGACTTCAGAGACTCATCTATGGTTCATGCGAAGTAGCATGGGGACTTCTGAAGCAGGTATGCTGAACATGATCACAGGCAGTTGTGAAACTATTATAAGGCAAGGGGGTGATTCGACCCCCTTGTCTTTTAAAAGCTGAATTTTTTTTTACCTTTGAAGTTACAAAATTTTATCTTTTAGCACTAAAATAATACGATTTTTTTTGTTTAGGCTTTAAATCTAAGTTGTAATCTGACCCTCTGGGGACAAAATCTTTGCTTCGCCACTGATCACAGGAACAGGGTCACCACTGCTAAACCAACTCAGATCTGGTGAGGAAGGTCACGGTGATGGGCAAGAAGACAATCAGGTATACAAGCTAGTCAGCAAATTTCATCACTATGCAGCGGCACTCATTCTCCCCCGCCCCCATGCAGGGTTTTGATAAATAAGACATGGCATTGACTTGCTTGCATGATTTCATTATCCTGGGGAACTTAATTTTGTGCTTCGTATGTGAATGAAAATGTGAAGAAATGCATCTAGAAGCATCCAGATTGGCGCTCCCTCTAATGGACAGGGTCCCTTGCTGTAATTGATTCAGATACCTGCAAGGTTGTTACACGGTGAGGAAGGAACAGTAAGCTTTAATAAATATTTTTACACAACACACTTTTTTTTCTTTTTACATTTCCAATATGGTCTATTTCTTAATTTTTCTGATGAAACACAATGACATGATCAGGTCATATTGGTAACTAGTAACCCGTTGCCTATTCATATTACTTTTGGTAAAATTTGTTGATCCCCGGAAGTGTTGAGCACTAATTGATCCTTGCTTGTAATTATTTAAAACATGGTTTCGACCTCCGTCCCAAAATGAATGTCTAAATTTGTTCTCGATCAAGAGCAAATTTGGATATTCATTTTGGGACAGAGGGAGTACTTAACATTTCCCCAAAAGTGTTGATTGCTAAATGATCTATTGGGCTGTGTTCGCAGATGGCTATGGTGTATCTTCAGCTTCATTCTAAGATGGCCTTCAGAAATTCTAGCGCGCTAGAATAGGCTGATAGTAAACTGCACGGTGATAAGTGATAATGTTAGCCTGCCTTGGAATCTATTGAAAGGCTCAAGTATGATTCCGTACTTCAAAATTTCTATTACTGGTTCTAGTTGAAGCGTTGAGAGTCAACTTGTGTCATGCGCAAAGGGGTAAAAGTCAATATAGTGAAAAGCCCGGCCAAGGCAACCTTAGAAAACAAAACACATTTACTATCCTGCCCAAAAATAAATATTCAAATTTGCTCTTGACAAGAGTAAATTTGGACATTCATTTGGGGATGAAGGGAGTAAGATTAACTATATACCACTTGGCCAGGTATGTTTGAACTGTATCCACAATCTCTATGTAGGGGTTTCTGGTTTACATGTTTTTATTATACGGTGGCAGGTGTTCTACATTGGTGCTGCATTACCTACCTTAGCCAGATTTTTGTTATATGGTAAATTTTCAGCTTTGTGATATACGGAGTTGGTTATTATTTTGTTGGTCCATTCCTAATTAAAATTAGAAAGTTTGTTTTGTTTTGGTATTTAATGAACTACCTAAATATATGGGAACTGATGGTTTTAAAGAATAAAAATAAATATGGGAACTACTCTAAGATGCAAGAACTAGACCTTTCCACCCTTCCCTCGTCAGATGCCCAAAGTGGCTGTCACCACTCACCAGGCGATCTCTTTTCGTTGGGTTTCACCAAGTCCCACTCTTTGTTACAAGGGGAATGCCATGAGATTGCCATTTCATAGGTTTATCAAATACACATGATATCACCAATCTCCCATTTTTTTCAGAAAGAGGGATGGTCTCCTTTATCATAATTGACAGTAGTTTCTCATGTATTTTTCCAGGTCCATGGTCATGGAGAAATTGTTACTCTGGAATGTATTTCCTATTTGTGCCTGAGAATGGATCCTTCAGTTTGTAGTTCTTGAATGTGCTCCTGATACTTCCAAACTAAAAAACAAAATGTTCAATTCAGCCTCAAGGGGGCCTACACTTTGCAGTACATATTCATCAACTTGATAATCCTTGGGGAGATAGATCATCTCTTCAGTTGAGTATGATGAATTCTCACCGGTTGAGATGGGTTCTTATTCCTTTAGTTGAACTAAATTTCTTATTTAAATTAGATATTCATGGCGTGGATACACTGCTTGCTATATTGTGTATTTTATGATGCTGATTTTTTCTAGATTCTCTAGGATATTTCCCAGTTTCTGCTAAGAAGCATGTCCATGAAGTGATCTTTTCTAGGAGAATTACAGAGGTTGTACAATCTTAGTTCTTGTTTAAAACAATGGAAATGGTTGTCATGTTGATATTGCCTGAGCAGATGTCGAGAGATAGTCCCAATGCTTACTGTTAAAACTTGCACGTCTTTCTTTGACTTCTTATAATTTGCTTGTTTTTTAAATCATAAGTATATCAGTTAGTTTTATTCATGAATTATATCTGTGTAAGAAATATTTTTGGCATCTTATTACACACGAGAAATTTACGCCTCCGTTGGACTAGGATTTATCTCCATGTGGATGTAGTGTGCATTGACATTAATTTCCTGCATCACTCATTTGTACTCGTAGTGTCTTGGCAAAACAAAATTGTGACTGTCTTACACCTCCCACTAAATAGTATTCTTTCCGGAAGCAATCTTCACTGGCATGCATGGCGTACTCCTCCTGTTCGAACCGACCAAACAGTTTTATTTTGCATGAATTGCTAACATATGTTGAGGCAGACGAAATATAAAGATAACACTGACTGTGGAAGGGATGAGTTGAATTAAGCCAATGGCATGGATCTTTAGTAGTTATATTCAAATGACAGCTGCTTGCATTATGCTTACTTGAAAATGGTAGGGTACTCCAGTGGGCAAGAGAATTCTCTCAGTCTGTAAGCATCAGTGAGAAGCCCAAGCCTGCTGTCTCGAGAGTGGCACAGCTTGTTACATTCATCTCACTATCCCTTTTGAATAATGTACAACTGAAGATTGCTCTCTTACTCTTTCGTTTCTATTAGTATTATCCATATGTGATTTTATTCTTTCTGCAAGTTGAATACATTATTTTCATTTGGGAGTACTGTTATTGTTTTGATATTCTTCATTTGAACATGGATGTATATTGTCATTTCAGTAGTTAGATGCTGCTGCAGGAGTCTGAATCATTTACTGCAGCGTGAAGTGGGAGTTGATGGAGGTCTGCGATGTGGATGGTACCATTCTATTTGTGTGGGAAATGTCTGTACTTGTCGACGAGGATCTGCAGGTATTTTTGAGCTTCATAGAAAGTGATAGGTATACTCTCTTTGATCCCAATTTTTTCACTATAACAACATAGAACTTCCTAGGTCATACTAAAAAGTGCTCCCCATTTATAACAGGATCTTGTTCAACAGTCAACTCAACTCGGCGTATGTGCTAACGACTCGGGGCAAGCTAGATGAATCCTCTTCTATTATTAAGCAAGGTCTTGTTCTAAACAATACCAATCTTATTGCGGTCAGTGACCAGTGGACTGGAACCCTATAACAACAGGGTTGCTGATCGCCTCCCCCCTAAAAAAATTAAAAACAAAAAATTTACTAGTTGGTGCTTTCTTAACTTTATTTCAAACTTGAGGGTATAAAATCTCGCCCCTTTTTAGTAATTATGAGTTTTCATTATATTATCCCCCTTTCCTTTTATTCATAAATTTGTGGTTTATTCAAAATACTAAATCAATTTAGTGATGCTATCATGCAAACAGTACATATATGCCTTTTTTACCCCCTTCACTGAGGATACTGGTTTCGCCACTGATTGCTTTTGATAAATAGATTAGTGTCCAATGTTTAGAAAAAAATAATTTTTAGATGGTTTGATGCTCTTTGATTGCAGATGTTCTGTTGATTGAGCTGGTGCCACATATTCTTCGTCATGTACGTCGCTTCATACTGCTAGAGACTGATATGAGTATTAATGAATCAATTGAATCAAAAAAGGCTGGTTGTGGTTGAAAGATCCTTATGCTGCAAAAAGGATATCTGAACAGCTATTGCATCCGCTTACTAGACTCTTTGGATAATGTCGCACCAAATTTAAGGGAGCTACTTTAAGCTGCAAGCACTAGACCCTTCACCTCTCCCCCTATTCCTCCCAGATTCCCTAAATGACTGTCACCAAGCGATCTCTTTTTTTAATAATGAGGGTAGTTTTCTCATGTCTTTTTTCAGGTCCATGTTCATGGAGAAAATTTGACTCAGGAAAGTATTTCCTTCCTGTTTACGGAGATGGATACTTCAGTTTGCTGTTTTGAATGTGCTCCTATCTCCTGATACATATCCCAAAACAAAAAGTAAAAGTGTCATGGTCCACTGGATACAGCACGGCATATTCAAACAGTATGGTCCAAGCGAGAGTTTGTACAATCGGCCTCAATTGAACCACAAAGATGCTGCGCCCTCAATCCTTCAGGCAGTTAGCTGTAAAAATATTGTTCTTTTCCTATCTGTTAGATACTCCCTCTGTCCCTAAATGATCTTCTCATTTGACTATTCAGACTATTTAAGGATATGAACACTTGCTTCACTAGTCATGTTTTGTTTATTCACTTTTAAGCCTAAATTGTAGAAATTGGAAGAACTGTTTGGGACTATGAAAAATGGCAAATGTGAATATCATTTTGGGACGGAGGGAGTATGTTGTTGCATCACGGCTTTTATTACTTTCTCTTACAGTCTTCTGCTTATTGCTTACAGGTAGGCTCGGCAACGCTTCCCGTTAAGTTCGCAAGACGGCCAGCGGTGTTGGTCTAATATTTTCACAAATAGATGACCCGAGTGATCCTCTGTGTCTTAATGATTGTTGCAATGAGGAGACTACTGGCTGGGACATTTATAACAGCATCTTGTTCAACAGTCAACTCAGCCTACATGCTAATGGTTAAGGGTAAGCTAGATGAATCCTCTTCCATTATTAAGCAAGAACTTATATTATTTGAGATCAGATGTAACTGCTGCAGTTCGGTTTTTCCTGGAGAAGATGGTAAATGAAGACTTGGATGCAAGCAAAGATGCTATATATGCAATCGATCCTTCCAGGAGTAGCTGTAACAAATTGCTCTTTTCCTATTTGTTAGACATGTTTTTCATCACTGGCTTTTATTACTTTATCTTGCAGACTACTGCTGATTGGTGGTGGCAGGTAGGCTCGAGAGCCCTTCCCATTTGGTTTGCAAGATGCCCAGCTTTGTTGCTCTAATATTTTCACTTATAAATGACCTGAGCAATCCTCTGTATCTTAATGATTGCTGCAATGGGGAGACTATTGACTGGGATTTTGGTTAACAACTCCAGTCAGAGAGATTGTGGGATTGGGTGGATACTTCGGGGGTAAACATAATTTGGCCATTAATTTAAGAACCTACCCCTGAAATATGGTCAAATTTCAGTGCGCACCCTTTTCCTTCGCTTTTTTTTTTTTTTTAAACCTTTATTTACAGCTACAGAAGGGTTGGGACTTGAATCAGGACAAAGTCAGGAGTTGGTACTAGAATTAACCCGCGATACCCTTACTTCTGAACCTGGCCTATCATAATTATGTCATTTTTTAAGATGAGGTTTTTTAACTGCCTCTCCCCTGCCCACAGGGGCAGAGCCAAGTCAGCCAAGAGTGTGGGTATAAGATTTGTGGGTATAAGATTTCTAAGGAGTTGATCTTGGTCCATATCAGTCGTTACAGATGTTTACCTAAATTTTAAGCTGCCCAAACGGAAAGTGACTGTTCTAAACTAACTTTGCAGATGTTTGTAGGCTAGTGGCATTTCTTCATATATTATGACCTGTTCCTGAAATCCTGACTACAGTGCATTTGTAGTACTCTCTCCGTCCCAAATGATCTTCACATTTGACTATTCAAACGTTTTAAGGATATGAACACTTGCTACACTAGTCATGTTTTGTTTATACACTTTTAAGCCTAAATTTTAGAAATGGGAAGAACTTTTTTGGACAATGAGCAATGGCAAATAGGACTATCAATTTGGGACAGAGGGAGTATTATGTTTATTACCAGTATGATTTCCCCAAGAATGAAAGTGGGCTCCTATACTACAACATGAATATGATTTCTGGCTATCTTGATTTGTGTTTTACAGTTTGCACCTTGATAGTTCGTAGTATATAGTCATCAGTATGTTTTTCATGTTTCTCCTTGAGTCAGGTGCTGTCTCTAAACATCATAATGTAAATACTCGCAGGGTCAACTCTTATCATGAGGAAGCGTGTCAGAAAATCAACCCTTTTTGCGGCTTCGTAAGGATTTTTAGACGGTAAGGAACACTAAAATTGAATTAATCTTCTATATAGCATACCTTTTTCCATTTTCATAATGGTTTGTTTCCTTATTTTTTCTGTTGATAACTCATTGGCAATCGTGAAACACATTGACATGATCACGTCTTATTGGTAACTAGTAGCGTGATGCCTATTCATATTAAATACATTAGAGTTAATTATTCTTTTTAAACTTTTTATCACTGACTTCTTACTATTATAAATGTCGTATTTGACTTGTCAATAATTTTAAGGTATATGCTTTTATTGTTTGTGCATTGCTTGGAGGATTGCACAAACACTATTTTGCTTTAGAAATGCGATAATTATTTTGGCACAGACAAAAATGAGAAAGTGTGACATTTTATATTATGTGATGGAGGGTATACTTTTGGTAAAAACTGTTGATACTTGATTTCAATGCTTTCAAGTTTCAAGTACAGTTTCTTAAAATTCTCCCTGGAAGAACTAATTGACCTCGTGAGCTGTGTCTACATTTCCATATTGACATATTCCCCCGCGTGCTAGAATATTCTGAAAATATCTTGCAGGTTAATAGCGTTATCTGCCTTGATGAATTCAACACTGGGATGGAAAGGTAATGAGCGACATAAACCGACTTGGTTAAGTGGGTCCCATATTCTCTGGGCCCACACACCTAAAAGGCCTATACCTGGAGGCCCATTCACACGAAGCCCATGCTTATGGGCCGATATCAATCAGGCCGAGCAGGCAGTCCTTGCCTAGGCCGAGTCATAAGAGGCCCAATCCCTAGTCGGTCTCTGGGACGAGCCGAGCTAGATGACGGGCCGAGTTATATCATAAACCTCCCATTATCACAGGGAGTCCACATACAGAGTTCTATTACAACTCAAGCCCTGAGAACCCTTATCTAAACAAGGATATCTTTTCTACAAGATAACTGGGATATCATCATCCTTATCAGAAGTCTATCTCCAAGGAATGCGAGTCCCACAACAATACGGGCTCCCTGGCTTTTCTAACAAGTTAGGACTCATTCACCCACGCCTATATAAACAGGTCCTCTGCACAGGAAACGGGTAATGAACTCTTTGGCTCTAAACTAGTCAATTGATTTCTCTTCATACACAACCCGAATTCTTATTCTCACGCCGGAGGGCCTTCGCCGGTGAACCCCGGCGTAGTTTACGTTTGCTTATTGTGCGCAGATCCGAACGGGGAAGTTCTCATTTCTGGATTTATCCGAACCGCTAAACGGAGGGCGTGACACGTTTTTGGCAGCAGGTAATCTGTTTCTTGTAAATAGTATCTCAGTATTTCATTTGTCAATTTTAAAAATATTTACTATCTGTCTATACTTGAACCACTAATAAACTACACTTAAACTATACTACCTCTGTCCCTAAATGAGTGTCCAAATTTCATTTTAAAAGACATCTGAAAATGTCAATTTTTTGTACACTTTGGTGGCAAAGATTCATATATAATCTAGTAATCTCCTTTCAAAACATTTAGTTTTGCACGTATAAAGAGACCGGTGAAAAAAAATTCGAAAAAAAAAACATTTAGGGACAAAGTTATGCTAAAAAAAGATACTCATTTTGGGATAAAGATTTTTTGAAAATGGACACTAAGGACAGAGGGAGTAGTACGTAGTAGTAGTAGTAGTATTCTATTTGGAGACACTTATTTTGAGATTAAAGAAAAAACCCTTATGAGGGAGTTAAGGGAGTATTGATTTATTAGGGATATGTATAGTTAGGCTTTTGCTTGTAAAGAAAGATATTCATTCCGTCTAAAAATGATCTTTATATTTTTTCGTAGTTACTACGAAAGAAGTTTGAGCAATAATTTTAAATTAATTCAATTATACTGAAGAAAATTTAAAACATGATATTGATAGTATTGTTGATTGCTATTTGATAGTATTGTTGATGATGTGTCAATAAAAAGTTTTTGATTTTTATAAGTATAATTGAATCAACTTAAAATTATTGCTCCCACTTGGTGAATTCTATTTACAAGGCATCACTGCGTACAAGGCACGATAATGCCAAAAATACCCTTACCCGGATACGCGTGTTTCGTGTACACGCTCACGAAATAATGGGTTTATTTCGTATAGTTTTACACGAAATATTCAAAAGTAGAAGTTGTTAGTTTCGCATGATTTTACACGAAATATTGCGATGCGTTTCATCCAAGTTTACACGAAACATAACAGTGCATTTCATAAATATTTACACGAAATAAAGCCATGCTGTTCACCTAATTTGACACGAAATAAACAAGTCTGATGCATAATTCAAACATCCAAACAAACAAATTTCATACAAGCTGGATAAACAAGTCTGATGCATAATTCAAACATCCAAACATCCAAACAAACAAATGTCGTACAAACTGGATAATTCAAAAACCAATACATGATACACACATACTATGACCTATTTCTTGCAATTCTTGCTTCGTTCGCCGCATTTGAGAGTCGATTGAATGCGTCTATCCGAGCTCTGTAGGGCATGACCAGGTTACTTGCGCTTGGATCACGTTCATTCTCTCAATATATCGCTGGTGATGGTATTGGGTAATCATTATCTGACATGTGCAGCTGCAAAAGTAATAAAATAGTTAAATATAACGAATTTAAATAAGATAGTTAAATATAACGAATTAAAGTATCATACTAATATAAAATGGTTTCCCACATGTCCCAACACTAGTGTGTCTGTGGGTGGTCCTACTCCTTGTGGTACAGTCACTGGAAGGCATGTGAAGCCACTGGTTTGCGTGTACGAGACGAACACCACATTATACCTCGTGGCAATGATGTGCCCTAGCTCTGGGAGTATCATAAAATAATATTCAAGAGCTGGGGAGGTATACCAAGCAATGCTGGTCATCAGTCATGGCTGAACGGGTCTGAAAGGCTAGCCGGAGGTCATGTAATATGTAGGCCGTGCCCCTCAGACAGCCGATGAGGTGTCTCTGGATCTCGCTCAGGTCAGGCTCTGGATCCGCTATCCTAACCGGAAAACCTATACAGCTGATACCTATAAATTGAAAATTAAAAATTTAATAAATTTGATAAAATTTATGAAATTGATAAAAGTAAATAACAACAATATACCTAGAATATGAGTAACGTCATGCATCGTGATCGTCATCTCCCCCCACGGCATGTGGAACGTGTTAGTCTCAGGAGACCACCGTTCCACAAATGCCGTCAGCAGCGCCGAGCTAGTTCGGCGAATGGTGGTATCATGCAGGTGCTGGATACCCGATGCATCAACTGCAGTCACCCAAGCTCTATCATCCTCCGCCAGACTAACACGCGAGAACCTGATTATTCCAAACAAAACATTATAAATAACACAATAAAAACAAATAATAAAACTATTTATAAACAAATCAAAAAAAACTATTTATAAACAAATAGCTTACCTATCCAGATGCTGATGTCTGGTATGGAACTTCACCACTGACTGACAAGTAGGGTCGCCCCAAATCTCTCGGGCTCGGTGGTGACCGAACCCGTACAACAGCTCACAAACCTCTGGGCCACCACCCGGGTCGCTCTCAATCTCCCATGGTAAAACACGCCTCCTCCCCCCTGCGGCCCGTGCCCCCCCTCTACCCACCTGCCTCCTGCAAGGCCTCAAATCCTCCTCCTCCTCCTCCTCCTCCTCCTCCATCACCATCATCAGATGCTCATGCCTCCGCATCTCCCTCGAGTGCGTCTGATGCCGTCTCATCAGAATCAGAAGATGACGACTCTGCGTCTCCCTCGGGAACATAAGGGGCATCACCTGTACGCTCCTCCTGTCGTACATCCTCAATCTGTACATCCTCAGTCTCATCAAACAAGACATTCTTGTCATGCTTCTTTTTGGTGCGCAAAGCTGCCTGCTCGGCCTTCCTCTTTCTATTGGACGCATTCGAACGTTCACGTCCCTACAAAAAATTTAAATAAGAGACAATAAATAAGCAACAATTCCACAAATAAACAGTGCTATAAACAATCTACAACAATAAATCATCAATCTACAATTTTTGTTTTTTTTTCAGTTACAGATTACATTTCGTGTTGATATACACGAAATATTGAGAACAATCTCGTGTAAAAACACACGAAATGGTAGTCAACATTTCGTGTAACTCTATACGAAATACACAAAATGGTTTAGAGTTCATTTCGTGTTGTTTTACACGCATTGTTATTGTGTGTTTCGTGTGAAATCACACGAAATGGTTCTCAACATTTCGTCTGAAATCACGCGAATATTGAGAATCATTTCGTGTGATTTCACACGTAATAGTGAGAACCAACTCGTGTGTGTTCATACGAAACACATAAATACAACTCGTGTAATACCACACGAAACCAACCAAGCATTTCCAGATTTTTGCAAACCACGAATTCGTACACAATTCGAAAAATAAACTCCAAATAAAGCAATAAAACACAATTACAACAATAGGATCAAATTTAAACAACAATTACGCATTATTAGGATCGAATTTAGGCATAAAAGTCTAGTTAGGATTTTAAATTGAAAGTTAGGGTTATAGGATTAGGAATTACCTGTGTACCGGCGGTAGAGGAGGCGGCGCCGGCGCCGGACTTTTCGCCGACGGTGGGTAACTTCTTCATTATTTGCGGTTGTCGTCGAAGTGGCGGAGGAGGTGTCGGCGTCGTCTTCGTGTGCTCGTGTGCGAGAGGGATGGAGGGACGGGTTTTGTTTTTTCAAACTGAAGGAAATGGGGTGTTTTTGAGTATATATATGAGGGCATATTAGTCATTTACTCATGCCTTGTAAATAGTGTGCTTTGTAAATATGTATACCCCTCACACTTCTTCTTAATAACTACGAAAAAAAATATGAAAATAATTTTGGATCGGGAGTATTACAAAGTTGAGAAACTGATAAAAATTTACAGCTTATCCTTATCTCGTACTGTCTCGGAAGACGGCAGACTCTTCATGTTTGAGAGGAGTATTAAGTACGGACAGTTTGATACCAGAAACGAACTTACTAAAGAGTTCTCTTCTTCAAAATGGGTCCGCTTTTGTGGTTAGTTTTGATTTGGCTCGTAGAAATGTAATGAGGGCCATGGAATTTTTACACTCACGCTCACTCCACATCATGCTCCATTTTCCTAGAACCATTTTTTATTCTTTTCAAAAACAAAACAAAACATTTGTCTATTTTTTAATTATTATTTATTTTATTTTTTTTGCACAATTTGTTCCATTCAATTTCAAACCAGTCCATAGATTAACACCTACTTATCTCAATGTTCTGACCAATTGATGTTTTTACTGTTCTAAAATAACCGTTCATCTCTGTTCTTCCTCTCTTCCGGTGTAATTTCGATTAATCTTTCCGGTATTATATCAATTCGTCTCTTTGGATTTCATTTAATCTGCGTTTTTTTTTTTTTAATCTGATTTCTTTTACAATTTTTGTTTCTTCAACTTTCATTCATTAATTTTGAGAGAACCTAATTTTACTTTTATTAATTGCCAATTGTCAATTAATAAATGTAAAATTAGGAATTTAGTTTTTAGATTTGTTTATTTCTTCAAGTCTGTTTTAACTAGATTTTTTCTTCAAATAATAAGTTTAAAATTGTATTTATGATTTTCTTTGTCTCTTCTTATGTAAGAGTTTGTGATTTCCCTCCATATGTGAGGGCCTTTGATTTCCCTCCTTATGTGAGGGCCTTTGATTTTCCTCCTTATGTGAGGGCCTTTAGTATTTTGTGTATTGTCTTTGTTGTTCTTAGGAAATCTTCGTTTGCATATCTCAATCAAATACTCGGCAAGGATGTTGAATTGGTTCTCGGCGATGGTCGTTATCTTTTTTAAGGTGCTAATGTTGGATCATGGTTGAAATATCCGCCCCGCCGTAGTTTGTTAGCAGGAAATTCTCATTTTTCTGTTAATTTGCTAAGTCGAAATGTCAATGTTGTGGCAGATGTAATATTTTGGGCAGCATTTGGGTTTGAAAATGCTAGCCCTACTGTTTGGGTCGAGCATCCGTCGTTTGTGGATAGCCGACTTCTAAACATTTGTTATTATTTATGAAATGATTATGTTTCTTTCAGAAAAAAAAAAAAAAAAACGGTTCATCATTTTTAAGCAACATGCTTTTTTCTTGTACAAAACTATCTTATTATAATATTTATTTATCTTTTTAAATATTCCATTACAAATTACACACTTTTAAAAGTCTAAAAGTTATAATACTTTTCTATTCAAAAATATAATTTTTTTAATAATTTTAAATTTAATGAAATCCAACTTCACACTAGCTTTAGTGTAAAGTTTGTTTTTTATCTCTCATAAAAAATTCATTTTTTCATGAAAAACAAGTTTTACACCAAAATTATTGTAAACTAAATTTTTTAGAAGACTGACTCATAATTTTCTACTTTATATCACTTTCTCTTTTTAAGGTTTACCCAATTTTTCATACTACCAACATCACGTTCCACTATCATCAATAAATTGAAGAAAAATAATGATGCTAATAAAAATTTAAAAATTGTTATTGTATCACGGTTACTAATAAATTCAATAACTATTTTTAAATTTTCATTAAGATAATTATTTTTCTTCAAATTATTGGTCAAAGTATAATTAGATTGGCCAAGAATCCTAATTCGAGTGAGACGGAGGGAGTATAAATAATAATGGGGTAGAGTGTTGTGAGTATAGAAAGTAGATATGTGAGAGAAAGTGAGGTAGAGAATAATTAGTGGATAATTGTTGTGTGTATGACATGTGGGGCCCATTAAATAAAAAAGTATAAGAAACTTTTTTTTTTTGGATTTTGACTCTTAAGTTGAGACACTTATTTGGAAAATATTTTACTTTTAAAATAGAACGGCTGAAGTATAATAGGGCGGTTGGAATATTTTCTTAATCTCTGTGCATTCTTCTCGAAGGAGTAAACTGCTTTTCTGCCCCTCGTACTATGGCTCCAACATCAATTTGGCATGCGTATTACTGAAACACTAAATGTATGATGCGTACTATTGTTTTAGAAACAAAATTAACCAACATTTCTAACGCCAGTTAATTTTTTAACGGAGCAATCCCAGTATGCAATTATTGACCAAAATCAAAGCTTACGTGGCGGCAGACTAGATGCTCAGTTGGTAGTTTAATTTTGAAATAGTCTCACTTTTCACCCTCCATCTAATCACCGTTAAACACTTTGCACCCTCCGTCATTTCTCGTGAAAATTACCCCACCACCACAACCAACAACCACTTCCATTGATAATTACCACCACAGTTTCACCCTACAACACCAAAATAATCCATCTCCATTAACACCATCAATGGCTGCACAATCCCATCCTCACTAAGTCACCATGCACAATTCCATCCTCACTATCATTACATTCATCACCAACAACCAACGCCAAGGCAAAAATAAATAAAACATAAGTTATGATGGTGGTGAAGAACTCAAAAGAGACGAAAATCCCAAATTTGGACACAAATCAAAATTAACGAGTGAAAAAATCCCCATTGATATCCCATATCTATCTGGGATCGAACAGAAAAAACAATTCAATCATTTTGAAAACCCATCATTCCTGCAAAAAAAAAAAAAAAAAAAAAAAGTTCTGGCATTCATTGTTGATCAAACGTCAAAAAAAACAGAGAGGAAGAGATCTGGAGTAATAAGTGGCGGCGATGAGTGGGAGACGAGCAGTGAGAGACGAACATTTGGACAAGATCGACGAAATTTCCAGTTGTCAAGGAAACTAATCTAGAAAGAATATGAGAAGGTGATAAGCGATGGTCGAAGAAGATGTGGAGAGGCGAGGAGGGGAAAGTAGGTGGGGTGGGGAGTGACGGTGGTGTGGATGGGGAAGTGTACGGCAGGGGCGGGAATGATGTTCGCCGGATCTTGCCGGATAAGGAGTAAAAGGGGCGGCGGCGGAGATGGGAGTGGGGATGACGTAGGTGGCCTTGACGAGAGAGGGGTGACCTAGAAGGAAGTGGGTTAGCTAGAAGGATGGGGTGCTAGCGGTGGATTGTGATTGGTATGGGTGGATATTGGGTGAGAGCTTGGGCTGAGATAAGAGGAAGAAGATGGGTTTTTCTAAACAGGGAGTGTTTTTCTTCTTTTTTTTCTCAAGCAAAGAATGAATTGGGTTAAGTTTGGTTAATGACCAACATAATCCAATGAATTTTTTAACTGTGATTAAACGGAGGGTGCAAAGTGAAACTATTTCAAATTTAAATAACCAACTCAACATCCAGTCAGCGGTCACATAAGCATTGACCTGGTCAACAATTGCCTAATAGGAATGCTCCGTTAAAAAAACTAACTGGCGTTAGAAATGTTCGTTAATTTTGTTTCTAAAACAATAGTACGCATCATACATTTAGTGTTTCAGCAGTACAAGTGTCAAATTGATGTTGGGGCCATAGCACGAGGACCAGAAAAACAGTTTACTCGTCTCTCTCGAAGGGTAGCAATAATAAGTATGGACGGGGGAGTACTCTTAAACGGGGAGGGAGTACTAGTAAGCCACCTGGCGGACAAGAAGGCAATTTTCGCAAACTCCGAATCTTTTCAGATAAACCTCTTTCTGTTGGACCCGCGCGTCCCGTCTCTAGATCCATCGAATAATCACCCCTGCTCCAACTTAAACCCCTTTGAACCTCTCCAACTTCTCAAACCAAAAATACCCGCACCGGACCAAATTTCAATGGCTGCTTCTACCCATTTCACGAATTCCCTCCCTTCCCTCACTTTCTCATCCCGGCTCCGGCCACCACCACCGCCGTCCCAAATAACTCTCCCTCCCTTCTCAACCTCACCACTATCTCAATCTATCAAACTCCAGAATCCTTTTTCTCCGGTGTATTCAAATACTTTGTTATGCAACTATAAGTCGGGGGCCCACAACGTCGAGGTAGTTCCTGAAGAAGATGAAGACGATGAGAGCTTCATCAAGCGGTTCCGGCGAGAGGTGTCTAGGGCTCGTATTATCCCAGAAATTATGCGCCGCCGGTTTCATGAGACTAATCAGGAGAAGCGGAAGCGTAAATCTATGGAAGCTGCTAAAAAATACGGCAGCAGCAGTAGAAGGTTACTTATTTTCATCCCTTTTCCTAATTTTGCATTCGCTCCAAACCTAGTTTTAGTATTCAATACAGATACTTATCGAACGATATTAAAATTACTATAAATCCGGAATTTGATAGTACATGTAAATGTTTTATCCCAATATTTCAACTAGTTGTTCTAAAATATGTTTTTGTTTTAATTGCTTTTTTTGGATTAATTGTTGTATGAATGATGGGCCTAGAAAAAGCTATGTTTCAGTAACATGGAAGAATTGAGAGGAGAGAGAGAGGGCATTCTTATTTTTTTAATATTTCTCTTGAAGCATTTGTTTGTAATATGAATAAGAATGTTAATTAAGACTGCTGAAGTGTTCACTAGAGCTTTATCATGGGATTCTGTTGCATTTAGCTTGTTTGTTTCGAGTAAATGATTGGCTATCCCTTTCTGTGGTCGTGTTGTCTTTCTTAGTGAGCTACTTAAGTCATCTGCATCTTCGATCAAGTTGCGTTGGATATGGAACATGATGCCTCATGTCCATTTGAGATCCTTTGTTCACTTCTACCGTTATATATGGTCCTCACGACTCTGCTTTGGAAATTCTGTAAATATGGTGCTTGTTCTACAAGTCTCTCGCCTGAATTGTGGATACTAAAATCGTTATTTCCTAGGCCAAGGATAGAGATAAATAATGGCATTTTGCATGTTGGGTCACCAGATAACGTTAATTATGCCATTCAAGAAAGTTGTAGAGCTACTGGTACTATAACTTTGGTCTCATTCTAACAGTTTTAGACTACATGAGTCGAAAGAAGTTCTTATGGCCTTAAAGCATGAAAGCCTCATAAGATCATTTCGTGCCATCCGTGGAGGGAAAATGAGAAGTTAACTTCGTGATTACCTCGGTTCCTTTTGATCTCAGATAGTTAGCATAATGAATATCAAGGTTGCAGTTGTCATACTGAAGTATTGGTACTATACTTAGTTCCGTTGCAGGGTAGTAAAATTTCCTTTTACTTTTGCCCTTGTTGGGGTGGTGTTGGAGAAATAGCATTTTTGGTAATGGAAAGGAGTGCGTCTCCTATATGTCCTGTTGTCCTCCGAAACAAACTTTTTTTCTTTGCTGCATCTCTTGTTTTGGTTCATTAGAATACTGAGTAGATCCTGTTTCTGGATCAGCCATCTCAAAGCCTGACAATTCTTCTTCTTGTGTGGTGTTGACAAGTGGATATGCCATTAGTAAAGTGGTAGTTTGTTATTATAGGAAGAGAACTTTGTTTGTGGATTGCTGACCTCTGAAACTAGCTTGGTGATATAAAATAACGTCAACTGAGCTTAAATATTCGTATGATTTAACTCGAGTATAATCATTGGTTACCAGAGGTAGGAATCATAAAAATTCGATCAAATTTGCGAGTCATTTACAGAAGCTGCTCCTGAGTTCATTGATTGTTCTACAGGACTCTACCTTTGGATAACTTGAAAATATCCATTCTGGGTGTATCATTAAAAGAGGAAAATTTCACAAATTTCTTGGGTATTACATGTTGGAAGAAAAAAAAGAAAAGCAAAACTAACAATAAAAAATCTGGTCATTTTCTCTTGGAATGTTCTCTGTGGAAACATGTTTTATTGTTTATTTACTTTTTTTGTGTGTGTGTAAAATGAAATATTTAAACCATTTCCTTTTCGTGTTTCATTTCCATATTTCTGATTCTCTCTTTGAGTTGTACGGGATGGAGTATGTAAGAAGGTCCTTTCACTTGTTGGTCTCGTTCTAGTAGTAATGGCTATTGATACCGAGTCTGTTACACTCTTCCTGTGCTTTCCCTTCCCTTCTCTTTGAATTTTCTTTTCCTACATAAGTTGTGTTAATTACAATGTCTGTCTCTCATTCTTTACTCGTATACATGCAGGCGATTGCTAGCAAGAAGGGAGATGGAGGAAAAGCTTAAACAGGAGAAGGAGAAGGAGGAGATGGAAGATGCCCTTGACGTGGACGAGTTTGAAAAAGAAAACTGGGATGAAAGTGTTGTTGATCAAGTTCCTTACTGTAAATCTTAATCATGACACTCGATTCACATATACTATTACTCGAGTTAACCCCCACGATTTTTTTATTTGAGTTGATGAGCAGTCTTTCCAAAGAGTTCTGTGATCAGATTCTCAACTCGGAATATGGTCAACTCGTGTCCAGTTTTTTTTTTTTTTTTTTTTTTTAAGCTTGAGAAGGAAAGTTGGCTAGGTAGTCTGGTCAATGGCTTTGGCTTGTTGTATGTAGTGTCTTTACCAAAACTGAGAAGAAATGTGGAAATTGTTATACGGGTCTACCATTTGAAGATGCTAGCTAGTGCTTAGGATTTACGAGTTGTTTAAAACACGTAGCAAGTATTACGAACTTTTATATGCTTCTCCTGCATCACTTTGCGTCTCACATTATAAATCACTCATGATTTAATGGTTCATATATGATAATGTCATAAAAAAAAATATTAACTGTTGGATTATGATTAATATAATATGTTATATATAAAGTGGTACGGAATATTTCAAATAACATTTTAATTGTTTGGAGTATATATTTTGTGCTAAATGATCGTGGATTTTTGCCAACCTTAATGAGTGGCAATAGCAGTATTTTGAATCCCACTTTAAGTTCAGATATAAATTTATGAATGTATTGTGAATCTCTCATAAAATTTAAATATAAATTTAGTAATTTATACTACTTCCGTTCCGTCCCAGTTTAAGGTTCTTAGTTTTGTTGTTGTTTGTCTCAAAGATCTTTGAGCAATAATTAAAGGTTAATCTAACTATCCAAATAAAAATCTAAAACTAGTTATTGATAGACCATCATATATACTATCAATAACAAGTTTTAGATTTTCATTTGGATAGTTAGATTAGCCTTTAATTATTGCTCAAAAATCTTTCAGGCAAACAGCAAAAAAACTAAGAACCTTAAACTGGGACGGAAGGGTATTTGAATTGCAAAACGAATATCTGACAATCTAACAATAATAGAATAGAATAAAAGATGGTCAAGCTTAGGCTTTGTGGATACTTTTATTTCCTACCCTTTTGTCCTGAGTTGAATATTTATCTTTCATGTTTTTTTTTTTTTTTTTGAGAGAGAGATAAATTCTACTCGTCATTATTTTATTTGCAAATTTACTTTTAAAGCCAAGACATTGATGTTATACAATGAACTCTAAGAGCAATTATGTACATATAAAACTGAAAATATTAGATTAGATGTCAAACTTGTTTAAATTTCCCACAAAATAACAAACGGACATTCATTGAACGAAGTGAATAGTAACAAGAAAATTCATTCCCACTCAGTTCGTTCCAAATAAAGTTATATTAGTAGTGAATATCTCATGAAAAAATTGTTTACGCTTGCTTTAGTATAAAACGTGTTTTCAAAATGCGGATTGACATCTTCGTAAATAAGTAAAAATGTTTTAAAAATGCGAGGTTACATTTAACTAGTCGGAACTTAAAGAAACTCACCGACACTTTCCAACACTATAACTGATATTTTTCAATACTATGACTGAAGCTTTTTATCACTAAGACTGACACTATTTTAATCATTCCACCGGTACAATTGAACACTACAGCTGACAATTATTAATACTACCACTGGTCATTTCGAAAAAACACACACACATAAGTACTCTTTTAGGAAATGTTAAAAATGTCAGTTTAAATGTTTATAAGTGTTATTTTGAAATCTGACATTTTATAATATTAGAACCGACACTTTATAATATTAGATCTGACACTTATGCAAAATCTGTTTTCTCAACTCTTAAAGTAAAGTTAACAGATTTTGTATAAGACTGATTCGTTAGATTATACTTTTTGGTCAAAATGAATGTTGAGTTTCTTTTTCTAGGAGGAAAATGTTTTTAATTGAAGCAGGAAATGTTGTGTTTTTTTGTGTAGAGAGAAATGTTGAGTTTCTAAAAACATTTAGTTATAGTGTATTTTATAATAGTATAATTAACTAAAAAAAACATAATAAAATAATTAAAGTACAAAAGAGAAGTCATCTTTAAGCTTTACTATTTTTTTGAATAATTAACTACCCTTACCAAATATAACATTAAAGGTAGTATCTTAAAAACAAATATTCACTCCATCTCAAAAAAAAATTATTTTTTATTTTATTTATTTAATTGTTACTATGAATACATTTTAAGTAATAATTTGAAATTAATTTAATTATACACTAAAAATTAGTAAAATTTATTACTCCCTCTGTCCCTAAATGAGTGTCCAAATTTCATTTTAAGGGACACTGAAAATCTCAACTTTTTGAACAATTTGGTAACAACGATTCATATATAATCTTGTAATCTCCTTTCCAAACCTTTAGTTTTGCACGTATAAAGAAACCGGTGAAAAAAAATTGAAAAAAAAACGTTTAGGAAGAAAGTTATGTTAAAAAAAAGACACTCATTTAGGGACAAAGATTTTTTGAAAATGGACACTCATTTAGGGACAGAGGGAGTACTAAATTTAGTTTTGGACTATGACCATAAAAAGCCCAATTTATAATAAGGGCCGACACCCAGCGTTCCAACTCAGTTTCTCCTTCCACAAGTCAAGTTTCTGAATTTTGATATAAACCCAGCCAACTCAACAATCTGAATCACTCGACGCAACACCAAAGAAACGAAGAAGAAGAAGTAGAGCTATGGAAGCTCAAGAAGAAACCCAACAGCCTCATCTTATACTAGCTAACAAGCTATTCCTACTCTCTCACCCCGATGTTGATGATATTGAGAAAGTTCGCCTCCGCGAAGAGGTCACCGCCACCATCATCGCCGACGGTAATTTCTCCCCCTTCCTCGCATTTTCCCTTTCCAATTTCCTTTTCAATTATTAATTCTCTTTATAGTTGGGATCTGATTTAGGCTTTTTCTGTCCAATTGGTGCAGATATGGCTCCGTTGTACGAAACCCTAGCTTCCAACTTGGTTTTGAATTTGGATCAGAAGGTTTTGGATGAGATTCGTGTGAAGATCGCCGAAGAGCTCAAAAAAATCGATGAAAAGTGAGTTTCGGTTGCAATTCAAGTTTGTGTTATTACATTCAATTCAGTTTTAGGTTCTCACTTGCCCACATAAAATCTTAAATGAAGTTTATATCACAAATTCACAATCTGAGATGGTGCGACTTTACTTCCCTAACTAAATAATCTCTCTCCGTCCCTAGTAGGGAATAATAGGGTTCAAGAAAGAGGTCCAGTTCGAGTTGAACTTCAGCATTGTGTACGCTGATATCATGTGTGCACTTAGTTTATAGCACCCTGCGATAATACCAGATTATTAGTAGTATTCATAGGCTTAGGGGAGATATTGAACTTCAAAATACAAATTGTCCTAGAAACCTATTATAGTCAGTTAATCACACAGTTGTCATTGTCCAAGACTCCTTCGTTGCCCCTCTTTTGGTGTTATAACTTTTTGAGGTGGCTTTGTGTGTCCTTTAACTTTGGACACCTAATGTCCTTTATTCTCTTAGATTGGGTCCTATTTGATTTTTGTTGCATATGTTTCTTCTATCTCAGATAGGCATATTTGTAATAAGCTACAAGTGTATGTCCATCCGTTCTAAAAGGAGAGGGACGCTTTGACTTGTTGTGTAAGTTAAGACAATGGGTTGATAAAAGTTTTTTGAAAGTATCCTTATATTATTTACCCACAACTTAAAATGTGCTTTAGCTAAATTGACTTGATCAATCTTATCCATAGCTTAACAATGTAGTATAGTCATTGTACTAAAAAAACAATGTCCCAAGAAATGTCTTTCTACCACGGAAGAATTAAACCCCTTTACGTTCTTCCCCTGGAGGAAGAGATGTGGATGTATATCATGGCACTCATTCCAACCTTTTTTGTGATTTGTTTTTTGTTATTCCTGTTCTTTTGTTACTTTTTCTTCTTGTCATGACTTTTTTTTTTCTTGGTGGAATCTTACATTGGTGGGTTAAATAGTTATCAAAGGCGAGAGGCGGGCGAGATGTACTTAGAAAAGACGAAAAGTGAGGCGAGAGGCGGGCGGCAAAAAGGTGAGCAAGGAGGAAAATAGAACTAAAGCTTAGTAAAAAAATAGAAAATACATATCTATATACACGGAACTCGTAAACAAAGCATAAAACGTGTTATGAACAAGAATAAAACATTAAATAAATTTCACAATTCCACACATAATAGTATCCTAAAATAGTTCAAACTTCAAAAGTAAGAATTCTAAAACAAAAGCCGCATGAATTAAAACTACGATGTTCAAATAGACAAAACAAGTACTAGTTTAAGCAAGTGAAATAAACTTAAGCCCTTAAATATTGTCGAGAAAAGAAATTAAGCTCTAAAGTCATGCAAAAGTAAATGAAAATTTGAAAACAGGAGGAGAGGAGAAGAGAAGAGAAGAGAAGGGAAGGGAAGGGAAGAGGAGAGGAGAGGAGAAGGGGCGGGCGGCACTCGCTCACACAAGCTCCAACTCTGTGTAATCTATATCCTAACAACTTGTATATGCACTGCTTGTGTACGATCAAGTGACTTTCACCGTACGAGATTGAAAACGGGTTTTTGGTTGATGCTTTGAAGTTAATACTTAATAATACTAGCCACTAGGGGCATATTTGATCTGTAAGTGTAACATTTGTTTTTACCAAACCCAAATTATATAAAAGCTCAATATGTCGAGATACACAAGTTTTCTCATCTAATGATTCTTTTCTTACGGTTCCACACAGGATTGCAGATGCTGAGGAGAACTTAGGAGAAAGTGAAGTCCGAGAAGCTCATCTAGCTAAATCCTTGTTTTACATTCGAATAGGTGACAAGGTAGAGGAGAAATGCAGTTCGTCTATTATTGTTATGCCTTGCTGCTTTAGTTATACGTATTTGTGAACTTTCTTTTACAATTGGATCTTTGTTTAATACAGGAGAAAGCACTGGAACAACTAAAAGTAACCGAGGGTAAAACAGTGGCTGTTGGCCAAAAGATGGACTTGGTGTTTCATACACTACAGATTGGTTTTTTCTATATGGATTTTGAGCTTATATCGAAAAGCATTGATAGAGCAAAGAAGTAATTGAGGACATTGAATTTTTACTTTATCTATTCATGCACAGTTGTTTCCGATGTTTGATGAAATGTACTTGAGCTTTTTGACTCATTGTCTTAGTACATTCATGTCAGGTTATTTGAAGAGGGGGGTGATTGGGAGAGGAAGAACCGGTTGAAAGTGTATGAAGGATTGTACTTCATGTCGACTCGCAACTTTAAGAGAGCAGCTGATCTTTTCCTTGATTCTATCTCCACATTCACAACTTACGATCTTTTCCCATATGACACCTTCATATTCTACACAGTCCTTACAAGCATTATTACACTAGATAGAGTTTCCCTGAAGCAAAAGGTGTGTTAGACTGTTGATACATAAGCATTTCCCTATCTTTTGAATATGAACTTTTCAGGCGATGTTGTCTTAATTATTGCTTCTCGTGGCAGGTTGTGGATGCACCAGAAATCCTAACGGTGATTGGGAAAATCCCATACTTGTCAGAGTTCATGAACTCTTTGTACGAGTGTCAATATAAATCATTTTTCTCTGCCTTCGGTGAGTATATATGTCCTGTATTTGATGTTCTCTCCATTGGCTCTCTTCGATTGCAGTATAAAAATATGAATGCCCCACCGTTGGTGTGGGTATGTATTTTACTCGTGTTTTCATGCTCTCCCCATGTTTTGAAGCTCAGACAACTGTAAGAGAGGTTGTTGGGCATTTTCCGTTTTTGCATGTGCACTGATCTCGTATTCTACTACAAAAGAACTTCAAAATAATTCTGGCAGGAGTATAATTTAGTGGGCAGGGTGGGGAAGGACCTTAAGCACTCAGTTAGATGAAAATGATTTATATAGTTACTAATTTGAGCAGACTTGGCTCAATTAAAGCCCACCCACTGTTATTTCATTCAGCATAACAACCTTTCTAGGTGAATCCTTGCACAACTCTTTAACCAAACAATCTTGGTGAAACATTTACAGAGACTGCTGTCTTTTCTCTTTCATTTTTGCTTTACTGCTGAATACTACTCCCTCATAGACAAGTAACATTTGACGTAGAAACTTGAATTAAGAAAATGATTTGACTATGCACTAGTTATCCGTATTTGATTTCAACTAGGTTTGAAAATGACGATCAGTTTAGTCAAATCACTGTGAAAAGCTTCCGTAAAATGTATTTTTGTATGGGAAGGCTAAAATAGGAATACACTTATCTTCTAACTGACGGAGATATTGGAAGTTATTACTTGGCTCCCAAGCTGTCTAGCGCTCTTCTAGCTTGAGTCTCTTGGAATGTTGAGCCTAGTTCCTCAGATTATCCGTGGAACAGCTTAAGCTGTTTGTAGTTTATGATGTCTAGCTAGCAAAAGTGTTAGTCCTGATTGTCACTTGCTAAGAATAATCTTGGAAATAACGTGTCTGGAACCAACACAAGTAGAGTGCTGAGTGTTTCTTTGGCACACTAATTAAGTCTTGATTCAATTGGGCCAAGCTTGGAATCGTGATGCCCTGCCGACTCTGCTTTAAGATTGGTATTATACTTCCTCTATTCCCAAAATGAGTGTCTATGTTTGAAAATGTATTGTTCCTAAATGAATGTCCATTTTTCAGGAAGCTATTAATTTCATCTTCATTTAAAGTAAACAAATGAACACTCATATAGGGGAGGAGGGAGTGGCGTACGCGCTAATGTTTTGAAGTAGTCAAATAGTAGTATTCATTAAAAAAAAAAAACAAAAAAAAAAAACTACCAAGTCGAATGCATGTGGTGCTAGTATTTTTCTGATCTACATCAACATTAATATTTTCAGCTGGGCTGACGGAGCATATTAAATTGGACCGCTACTTGCATCCACACTTCCGCTACTACATGAGGGAGATCAGGACTGTTGTTTATTCTCAATTCCTGGAATCTTACAAGAGTGTAACTATTGAAGCAATGGCGAAGGCGTTTGGGGTGACCGTGGATTTCATTGACGTGTAAGTGCATTTTTCTCCATTTCCTTATTCACGCAAGTGATACATTTGGCTGATTGTTGTTGGTGATTGTGTTTAGGGAGCTATCACGTTTTATTGCAGCAGGGAAGCTTCATTGCAAGATTGATAAAGTATCTGGGGTATTAGAAACCAACAGGCCCGATGCAAAGAATGCTCTTTACCAAGCAACTATCAAGCAAGGGGACTCTTTGCTCAATAGGATTCAGAAGCTGTCCCGTGTTATCGATCTTTAAGTAAAGGTGAACCACCCTTTCATTTGTTTTCAGACTTTTTTTTTTGGAGCAAGTAAAGATTAGACGTATTGGTTTCCTTTCCTTTTTTCAGAAATGTAATAGTGACTCCTAATGTATTACCATTTTCCCAAGTTTCCCGATTATTCTTTTTCTATTCTACAGGACCCAATGCTGAATGTTTTTTGATCACCAACGTTTTTGTATATTATGTTACATTGAGACCTTTAAAAGAGCTGAAACTAGTCCGACTTTCGAATTCTCATTTCTGGTCAAAACAACTCTATTATGGACATCCATTGTCTGAAATTTAGCAGAAACATGGCTGCTAATGCAAGTGCTTTAAGAGCAAGGTTGATATGTAATAATGGCTCATGATGTTTGAGTTTAAATTTTGTAAAATAACCGTTGTTCCTTTTTTTTAAAAAAAGAGAAAGAAATAGACAAAAGCCAAAAGGTATAAAGGATAATGTTGCTGTTGGGGCCGTTTCCCCAAATATGAAGTTGCAATGTTGCCGTAAAAATGACTACTCCTTCCGTCCCATCTTAAACTTTAAAAAAAAAAAAAGTGGGCACAAGAATTAAGATGGGGTAGAGCGTTGTGAGTATAGAAAATGGGTAGGAGAGAGAAAGTAGGGTAGGGAATAGTTAGTGGATAGTTGTGTGTATGACATGTAGGTCCCACTAAATAAAAAAGTATAAATAACTTTCTTTTTTGGGATTTTGAAGTTCAAGATGAGACGCCCAAAATAGAAATTTTTGAAGCTTAAGATGGGACGGAGGGAGTATACACCAAACAAGGTTCCTCCTCGTATCCGAAAATGTAGTCTTGACTTCGAAAAAAAATAAAATGTAGTCTCTAGAATGCAGCCCTCCGCCCTGGAATACTAATGTTTTGGAATAATGTTCTCATTTTTTTTAAAATGAATTTTGAAAAATAAGTTTAAGCTTTAATTATTATAATGGAAATTTGAAATTTATTATTGATTCAATATTATAAATAAAAAAATATAGTTTTTTATTAAGATAATTAAATTATATTAAAATTATTGTTCAAATTGAAACTAACAATAAAAAAAAAATGAGAACATCATTGTGGGATCAAAATAATAACAAAAAAGGTGAGAAATATCATTCCAGGACTGGATATATCACACCAATTCGGATCATATGATAATGAGATATGAAATGGTCATATGTTAGTGGAATATGAACTACATTCTCCAAAGGTGAGATTTGATGTATATTTCTAAAAATATACTTGACAATTGAGAAAAATTTAGTTTGCTTCAAAAATTTGAATTTAAAATAAGAGGACCATGTAATTTAAATCAAGTGAGAAGTGAATGTGACTATAAGACCATCTACAGATTAAACAACATTTTTCATTCAACACCCACTTTACCACTCTAAATCATTTTCTCTCTCTTCAACTCATCCATTCAACACTTTCAACTTTACACCTTACAATGGTTTGTTTAATCCCACTCAACATCCTTCCCATTCATCATCCTATATCCCACAACTTAAATTTTATTTTCTATTATTTAAATAAATATGAGGGTTTTATGAGTGTTGAAATGGTTATTCCATTTCATTAAAATGAGGTTTTTTTTTTTGGTATCCAAATCAAATGAAACTTGCATCTATTTATAGAGATTTTTTTTAATGCATTTTGGTGTAAAAAAAATCATTTACTTTAAAATAATTGAGCTCAAATAATTGGGATGAGAAATTAAAATCAGAAATTCCACGAACCAATGGGTGAATGCCAAGTGTCACAACCAGAGAAAAAAAAAAAAAAAACTCGCAGGCCTTGACGCGCTTTGTCTGGCCGCCCTCTTAAAAGCCGCGTGTCCCAATCGGCTGACAATATTCCCATTCAACTTGTGTTGAATGGATTCAACACAATGGCCATTCAACCTCCATTCAACTCCCCATTGCACCCATTAAACACCTTAATCCCATCCAACACCCCCATTCAACACTTAAGTGTGAGGCCGAAAAAGTATATCCACAAAGTTTGATGAAAATTGATTTACCTGGTGAAATATTAAGTAAATAATTTAACCTTTGTGTGTCAAAATGACCCCTCCTCTCTCAAATTTTGAATTTCCCGAATAAGGCTAATATTCATTCTCAGCCACGATTTACTACTTCCTCCCATGGATGGATAGTAGACAGCATGTGGTGTGATTGTGAAATGTCTAAAATTATCCCACCGGCTCTAAGAATTGCCATTTGAGGGAGGAATTTGTAACCATCAGAATTCAAAAACTCAGAAACAAGCATGCCTCAAGAGAGTATTTCCACCCAACTCAGACCTTGGAATCGCTCCTTTCAGTTCTGGGTTCGAGCTGCTGACATCTACACCGGTTACAAGGTTTCTTTCTTCACACACACTCCATTGAAGTCATGTCCTAGAAATTTGAGCTAGTTTTGACATTTGGGTATTGAGTTTCTTGGTGTTAATTTCAATAGGTGTTTCAGCTTCGAGTTTGTTTCGAAAAAGATGTTAAGAAGCAAGAAGCAATGTGGGAGAGACAGCATGAGATTGCTGCTGATAAAATTTACTCTATGTGCTCTCACCTTGGTGGGTTTTTACTCAAGGTATTTTACTTATTAATGGAATTATAGTGGTTTTATTTGATATGGATTTGTACCTCGGTTATTTCAGTAAAATTCTATAGCCTTTAAAGTGTTTTTGGATGGTGGAAATTCTTGATTTAAAATTAGGACTACTTTGATATATGTTGTGGATTTGTGCTATTTTGTTCAAGTCTGATTCGTTTGGTGAAATGGGGTTTGGATTAGATTGCTCAAATTGTTGGGAAACCTGACTTGGCCCCAGCTGCTTGGGTGAGAAGGCTAGTCACACTATGTGATCAAGCTCCTGCAACCCCTTCTAATTTAGTGCAACTTGTTATCGAGAAGGAACTAGGTAAAAGTGTTGACGACTTGTTTGACCGATTTGACCTGGAACCTCTTGGGTCTGCTTCAATTGCACAGGTATTGATCAGCACTTTCATTTACATTTTTGGCCATGCTTTATTCCCGCATACATTTAGCTTTGAAGCAAGTTAATCTGAAGAATTGAAAATTCAATCATTGTTCTTGTTATCTCTGCTGGTGATTTTGAATCAGGTCATAGAAGTGTGATGAGATTTTGTCTCAAAGCTCATTAAAAGATAATTCTATTTTGTCAATATGCAAACATACATGCATGCAGGAGATGCTGGTTATATCTTAAGACAAGCTTTATCAATCACGTTTAACAAAATTGATGTTATCTGTTTTTTATGCTCTCTATATAAGGTAAATGTCTGGGAGGATGAGTTGTGTTGTGACAAAAGGTGAACTATAACTAGAAATGCCTGAAAAGTTCCCGGAGTTTGTTTTCTTTTCTGTTCTAATGTGTGTTTAGGTGGGTCGGGGGAGGGTCTGAAGTTGGTGGTTAGGTACCTTTATTATGTGTCCTCTATTCACATAAACAGTAAGTTTTCCACTTTTTTGTGATGCAACTTCGACTTAAGAGTCCAAAATCTTGATCTTCTACCGAGAGAAAGTAGCATAATACTCCCTCTGTTCCGAAAAGATAGTCTCATCTTGATTTTTTATGGTCAATAAAAATAAACTTTGACCAAACATTAGTGTCAATCTAATGATCACAATAAAATTCTAAAAATTGTTAATATCACTTAATGATTTATCAATTACAAATTTTAGAATTTTACTAGAATGATTAGATTGTTACCAATGATTGGTCAAAGTTCATTTTTGTTGACCATAAAAAGTCAAAATGGGACTATCTTTCTGGGACAGAGGGAGTATAATCTATTGAGTCTATCCAACCTTCTTTTGCTTTCATTCAATGAGCTTTTTCTAACTCATGGAACTAGGTCGACTGCTTACATACACTATCTTACGTTATCTGTTATATAAATTTAGGTTCATCGAGCCAGACTGAAAGGTGAAAATAGTGATATTGTGGTCAAGGTAAGGGCACTCAAAGTGTGTGCTTTGTAGCCTCATCTTATAGCAAGGCTCTAACCACTAACTGCACTGTAGGTGCAACATCCAGGTGTTCAGGAATTGATGATTACAGATATCCGAAACTGTCAGGCTTTTGCATTGTACCTGCAAAAGACAGATATCAAATTTGATCTGTTTTCTTTAACCAAGGAAATGGAGAAACAGGTGAACAATATTCCTGTGAAAACCCCCCAAACTTTCTCTAGACAAACTTATGCATCTTTGATACCCCACTATAAAGTTTCTTTCTCAAAGTGTCACCTTTTATACCTGTCATTCTTGCAGAGTAGCGATCTTCATTTATCTTAGTATTTCATATTTATGGATGGTAATTATTTCCCAATTCATGCCATTCAAGATAGGGTATGAATTCGACTTTACTAGAGAAGCTGATGCAATGAATCGAATAAGGGATTTTCTGTATGCAAACAACAAGAAGTCCCCTGTTTCAGTGCCACGAGCAGTGAACAGTATGGTCACTAGGTGAGCTATATTGTGATTACCAATTCTTTTCCTTCCAATTCTGGTGTGATGAGTTAAAATCTGTAGGTCCCATTACTTGGTGCTGTAACTCATTATTGTCATTTACTTTAGTCAACTACGTATAGTAATATTTGATGACCACATTGTCTGAATTTTGATTCCTTACATCTTGTGCTTTGGTGTGAATGAGTTGAATACTTAAAACATCCCCGTTGGCATGGAGTACTTAAAAAGAATCCTGCTAGAAACCAAATGTAATGACTGCATCTAGGCATGTTGATGGAATTTTCTTTTTATTCTTTTTGGAATTTTTGTCAATTAAAAGCTGATGCTTTAATTGTTTGGTCAATGGATAGGAGGGTTTTAGTTATGGAGTATATTGATGGAACTCCAATCTTGAAGCTTGGAGATGAAATTGCTAAAAGAGGTGTAAATCCAGATGGTAAGATTGCAGCGGCAGCAAAGCAGTAAGCCCCTAGCTACCTGAGACTACTTGAGAGTATGAAAGTCATTTTGTCTTTCCTTGTTTCTTATGCCACACACACACACACAAGCACGGCTATGTTATTGCTTAATTCTTGCACTAAGCTACTAGAATGTCATAAGTTTCGCAAGAGAATCTCCATCTAAACTTTAACGTCTAAATATGCCTCTTTGAAGTTTGGTAATGATCAATTTAGTAATTGTAATTCTATCAAATGTGGAAATTAGTTCTCTTCAGAACCTCAACAACTTCGGCGATGCTAAAATTTTCTCGCAAGATCTAGAACCCATATCGTTGTTTTATTTGTGGAGATTAAGCGATAATCCAAACAAACTTCTAGCATTAATGAAGGCGTTTTAGGGAAATATAAAAATTTCTTGCAACTTCCTTTGCTTGCGTACTTTGAAATCCTGTCTCCTGTTCCTTTTCATTTATCACACCATTCAATCTTCACAAGCTCTATTCTTTTGGGCATATTTAGAAATCGTTGAATATTAGTCGTTTATATTAATTGATATTTGATACTCTTCCATTAGCTAAATGTTCTCTTGGAGGTAAGTTGACTTTGACATAGAGACAAGTTTGCTTTTGCAAATTGGGACATGAGATGAGACACACAACTCTTACTTAACCATGTTTAATGCAGGAACATCCTTAAGAGTTTGACACTTGCATATGGACAAATGATCCTGAAAAGTGGTTTCTTTCATGCAGATCCCCACCCTGGAAATATATTTATCTGTAAGGGCTCAGAGGTAACTGGCTGAGGTTTCTAGCTTAATAATTTAACTTTTTTTTTATTTTTAATGCTTACAATTTTATACTTCCTTTGTCCTGGAAAGATAGCCCCATTTGACTTTTGATAATCAACACAAGTGAACTTTGACAATGAAATTTTAAAGATTGTTATTGATAAGCATGTGTTGACTATAATAAGTCAAATGCGACTATTTTTCCGGGACGGGGGGAGTATCATGTATATTCATCTAAAATACTTGATAACTTTTCCCCCTTCTTCCCGTAGGTTGCCTTGCTTGACTATGGGCAAGTTAAAGATCTCCCTAATGACCTGAGGCTTGGATATGCCAAGTTGGTTCTTGCTATTGCTGATAATGATCCCAAAAAGGCATCAGAGAGCTACCGGTATTTTCGTTTGCCCATTCTAACCTTATTTTCTATTTATATGTTGATGCTCACCAAATCGGGGCACATTTTTCTATCAAGAAACAGGGAGAGTTCGGACAGTTCAATTGAAGTTGATTCCTATATATTCCCTCCGTCCCAAAATGATCTTCCCACTTGCCATTTCTCATTGTCCCAAACAGTTTTTCCCATTTCTACTATTTGGGCTTAGACATGCATAAACAAAACATGGCTAGTGAAGCAAGTGCTCATCTTCTTAAAAAGTTTGAATAGTCAAATGGGAAGATCATTTTGGGACGGAGGGAGTACATTATTATGTAATTTCTTCAGTTGAAAGATATGATTTATTACCCTAGGGAGCTTGGCATTGATACATTGGCCAAATGTGAGGATGAAGAGAAAGAAATGCTTGCGCTGGCACAGGGTATGTTTGACACAAAGCTACCACCTGGTGTAAAAATGTTGCAACCTTTCTCAAAAGACTCCTCAACAAAGAAGATTGCCGTCCAGGTATATATATATATATATTCTCAAATAATTTGATAAAAGTTTATGTTTGCCTACATTAATAATGTATTTCGTTAATGGGTACGATTTTATAAAATCAAGAATAATATTTCTTGCTAGCTAGCATGTTGGTTTGTCTCAACATTCCTAAATTATAATGTTTTGAATTTTGATAGGCATTTCCGGAGGAACTGTTTTCAGTTCTTCGCACTATTCAGTTATTAAGAGGCCTTAGTGTTGGTCTTGGGGTTGACTATTCGTGTTCACAACAATGGAGACCCATTGCTGAAGAGGCTTTATATCTCGCGGGCAGATTAAAAGGTGTCTCTTTGAACTCTTGGGATATTAAATAGACCTTTTTGACATCTTATGTCCATGAATCAATCTAACTATTTCTGTATAATTTTGAAAATTGTTTTTTTTTTTTTCAAAATGAAACCATGAAAAGGGTACATTATATTGCACTTTTCTCCATTTTGAACGCCCCCCCCCCCCCCCTCCCCCTCTATCTTGCAGATGAGGATCTCAAGGGTAGAGTACGGAAACGAGGTCTTCTTAAAAGATTATTCAGAAGGGAATAACTGTGTATTGATTGACCTTGGATGTAGTCATGGACTATTTATTTGAAGAAAAAAAGCTTAGGTGGAAATTGTATTGTTGTTGATTGAATTGGGTTGGAGATATGGGAAGAAGAGGAGGGGGAGAAGGTTGTACAATCATGAAAATACAATACTCACTCTGTCCCGTCCCAAAATGATCTTCTCATTTGTCATTTCTCATTGTCCCAAAAAGTTCTTCACATTTCTACATTTTAGGCTTAAACAAAGCATGACTAGTGAAGCAAATGTTCATATCATTAAAAAGTTTGAATAGTCAAACGCGAAGAACATTTTGAGACGGAAGGAGTATTTATTTGTACAATTTGGTTTCTTTTTTAGTTAGGCTTCTATTTAAATACTACCCTTCTTCCCAAAAATGGGTGTTCCAAATTAAATTTAGTTTGAGTCGGAGGGTGTAATATTTATCGTGTACTAATATTTTTCAGTTGCAGACAAAACTGAATGACAATTTAGTTTGCTTTTAGGCTTTTTGAAATTCTGGGACCACATTACCCTCCAATTGAACAATCAACTGCTCCCTCCGTCTCAAAATAATGATCTTTATATTTTTTTTTCGCTGTTATTGCAAAAAAACTATAAGCAATAATTTTAGGTTGATTTAATTGTCCTATGGAAATCTAAAACTTGGTATTGATAGTATTGTTAATGGTGTATCAATAACAAGTTTTAGATTTTCATTAAATCAACTTAAAATTATTGTTCAAAATTCATTCGCAATAATAAAAGTGAAAAAAAGTATGAACATTTTGGGACAGATGGATAGAGTATAATATTTGTTAGGCCTTTGTGTCTCCGTGTATTATCCAAACATTTGACAAAATCTCAAGAGGCCACCAAAATCAAAGCAGTAGCAAAACCTAATCCAATAACTTCACTGAAAATTCTTATTTTCATTTTCAGCATCACTTTAAGATTGGCAGAATATCGTATTTATGGGTCTTCTTAATATTATAAAATGCATGTTAATTCTTAATCATAAAATATGCTAGTTTTGATGATAGGCCGTAAATGTGATTTTGAGCATGATACTCATTCTTGCCCCTCCAACAACTTTTAGTTTGGAAAATTATGAAAAGATTTTAAGTATCTAATCATCTCTCGCTTAACCATTACTCCCTTCCCTTTGATTCAAAATAGATCTACTTTTTTTTTTTTCAAAATAAATGTCGTTTTAAAAGCTAAAGCTTAATTTTAAATGATTTAAAATACCTGTCATTTTTTCAAAAAACCTTTAGATCCCTATTTTTCATTACATTGAAAATTGTTCACTTGTATTGATTGTATTTAGTTAAATAATACATGAAAGAGAAACAATTAATATTATGAGTACTTTTATACTCTTTCCGCCTCAAAATGATCTTTCACATATTTTTTTGCAGTTACTATGAAAAAACTTTGAACAATAATTTTAGTTGGTTTAATTATACTAAAAAAAATCTATAAATTATTATTGATACACCATTAATAATACTATAATAATAAGTTTTAAATTTTTATTTATATAATTAAATTAAATTAAAATTATTAATCAAAGTTCTTTTGTAATAATGGTGAAAAAAGTGTGAGAGGTAGTACTGATTTTATTTTAGCAAAACTAAATTAATAAAATTTGCAACACAAACTTAGACAAAGCCCAAAGTAATGGCCCAATCTTAAAAGCCCAAGCACAAAAGAAAAGCGGTTCGGTTCGGTTCAGTTTTCTAGATCTCCGCGCTTCATTTCCCATTTTCCCCCAATTTTGTAATCCTTTACCGCCAAACGTATCTCCTCCTCTTCTCCTTCCCTGACAAGCTTAACGTTTGTGTGTGTGTGTGTGTGTGAGAGAGAGAGAGAGAGAGAAGATGTTGGGGAGAGTAAGGGCATGTTCGTTGAATTCTTTGGAAGCCTTGGAACTGGAACGGACTTGTTCTAAGCTCATCAAAGACGATTCTCTCTCCATCTATGGTACCATTTCCTCCTCTTTTGAATTCTCATTCTTTGTTTTAATCTGTCTCTTTGATTTTAGATCTTGTGCGCTTTTCAATCAGTAATCGTTGATTAATTCGGTGCTGTTAATTGAATTCAGATTTCTCAAACTTAGATTAGGAAATTTGAAGGTAAATCTGCTTAATTTCCATTCGATGCTATTTAGTTGCTGAGGAATTTCTTGATTGAACTGGATTATTTTGTTTTTAAAGTTTATTTTATTGGTTTGGACATAATTGTTATCGGACTGAGGTCAATTTAGTAAATATAGGTGAGATATGAAATTTTGATTTGCAAGTATGAGCTGAATTTTTAAATTTAGGGTTTTCAAGCTTTGACTGCAACTCAATCGACAGATTCCTATTATGCCTTTGGTTTTGGGACGGATCCTATACCTATAGTTCTCTTTGTGGCGATTTT
Organism: Campanula takesimana; assembly: GCA_026119855.1. NCBI lineage: Eukaryota > Viridiplantae > Streptophyta > Magnoliopsida > Asterales > Campanulaceae > Campanula > Campanula takesimana. The sequence continues at coordinate 469,643 of JAOWBW010000746.1, read as the reverse complement.
CCAATGTAGTTGGGAGTATTCCATGCCCATCCCTGTTTCACGTTAATAGTTGGCTATTACCTTTTTCTTTCTTTTAAATTTCCATTTTAAGAGTTTAATTTCAAAAATTAAGTTATAAATATTTTATTTTCACAAAAAAGATATTCGTGCTCAAAATACAGAAAAAGTATTTTTCTGTCATATTGTAGAAACGAATCGTAACTTTAGTCCATTACTCTCCATTATAAGAAATGCCAAGGGTAAAATTACAAAATTAATTAGTCAAAGGAGTAGTATTTTTGCAAAAGAAGGTTTGGATAATAACTTGTCTACTCGAGTGGATAGCAATTAATCCACGATGCTCTTTTTGCTTGCTCTGAGAGTTCATTTGTACCATCATCAATGCTAACCAATCACTATATCATGGATAATTACAACAATTTGTATTGTTATGCAGAGACTACACTAATGAAGCTGAAAGAAGGTTCTCGTCGTGAACTAAGCTCAATACCCGAGGAATCCACAAAGACAGATGTAGATCAGGTCATGGAAATTACTTCATCAGACGAGAACTTGATGGCAGTAGATGCTCCCGAATATCCTCACACTTCACCCAGTTCAAGCGGTTGTCAGTCAATAAGCTCCTCAAAAGATCACCTGAATCCGAAGGGGAATATGTCTGTTGCATACATGTTTTCTAAATATAAGAGTTCTCGAAATGAAACTCTAAACCCCCCGGGTGAGAATGGAATGGTTATAGAGAATGATTGCTCTTCCTCACCAAGTCACAACAGATGACAGCATTTAAACTGTAAGTTGTTTACTATGTTTCTCCTATTTAAATATAAATCTGAAGTGAAGACAGGAAGCTATTAAGTGTTGCGTGTGTAATTTATTGAATGTATGTTGCTGTATGTTAATTTGCATTTTAATGTTGCTATGGAAGATCAGACTTTGTTATATAATCTCATGTGATCCGTTTACTGGCCTTCCTTTTTCTTTTGTTTGAGTTGATATTACTGTATCGTTCTGTCACCTGAGTTTCTCTCTATCATAATAAATATTGCAGTTTCCTTTTTGATGTCTCAAAACAATATCTAAATTAGGAAATATTTTTACTGCAATTTATCATGGTACAAGCAATGTACAAAAAAGTAAAACACATTCCTTAAATAGTTTGCCAGTCAACCCTATCCTTATTATGGGACGGATTTCAAATAGGCTTATTTAAATTTAACACAACTAATGCCTCTCTTACTCAACTTTCAAGTTTTTTGAGATGGTCAAGAGTTGAAGCTCAAGGTTATGCTCAAACTTGATCATATTGTCTTCACTCAGGGTGAACCATACTTCAATTCCTCCCCCACTTGCCGAGTCAAAAAGAAAAACACTATTTCTACGCACAAAGTCCACAACACTCACCCAACTCGGTTTTCCCCACCCAAAATCAGCTTCATAGACCGTAAATCTGCACCAACTGCTGAAATTGAATATCTCCACTTCCCCTTTCACTATCAAACTCCCCATTTGCCTCATATTGTCATTCAAAACTCGCAACTTGTTTTCACCAACTAATTCCTTTACATATTCCCCACCAATTTGCCCAAAAGCAGCCCTCAACTTCCCAAGCAAACAACCCAAATCCGTGTCTTCATTTGTTATTGCACTCGTGCCTACCATCTGGAACAAATTTCCAAATGATTGTTCCTCCAAGGGTGGCACCATCCTACCCCTTAAATCGACTACATGAAAAGCCACCGAGCCTTTTGATTTCCCTACCCCTGTTACAGATTGGCCACACTTCCATATCAAGGCTGATACTACCTCTACACGGGTAGGATTTACTATGCTGGCAGAGCTAGCAATTACTGTATCCTTTAGAGCAGCTATAGTTGAGGCACTAATAACAAACCTCTTATTTATAAGCTTCTCCTGTGGAGGCCGACTTGCTGCTTTTCTCTGCTTTGGACCGTACTCCTCTGAGTCAGTTGGTGGGAAGATGGATGCTGAATTTAAAACTGGCCCCACCAAATTATGATCCCCTTTAGCCATGTCAGCCCAAGCTTTGACAAAAGTAGAGAAAGAAACTCCGTCAGCTATCTTGTGAGAGATGCAAATACCAATAACTATGCCCCCGCATTGAAACAAGTTGACCTGAACCCCTAGTTGTTCCTCAACCTCGTTCGCTCCTATTCCAGTCAACTTGAACGGAGCAAACTCGCTCAGCTCCTCAAAGTTTGGATTCTCGAGGATGTCTGAGAGGTTGGAGTTGACTCGGGCTTCTGCATAGTACACTCCTTGGTCACTGCAATCGATGAATCTTTGGTCTTCGGTCATTCTACCTGCTAATGGGTAGAAATGAACTAAGGTGTTTGATAATGAAGTTTTGAGCCGGGAAGAGATGTTCGACTGTGTTATGTTGCTAGTAGATTCGGGTTTGGAGTAGTAAAGAAGTAGAGGGACATATGTAGGGGTAATAATTTGATCGATATATGAGAACTTATAGATTTTAAGGTCTGAAGGAGTTGGCGTGGACGGCTTGATTAGTTCTCTGGAAATGATTTCAACCTTCATTTTTGAGGTTCAAGATTTAAGAGAAGGGATTGATTTTGTGTCTACTGGGTAGGAGATGTTAATGGTATCGCAATGTGGTAGAAAGAAGAATGATCTATTTGTGTACAGTATGAGCTTAAATGTGTAGTGAATTAAAAAGTATTTTACAAGCAGTGTGTGTACAATTATTCCATTTAAAATATAAAATCAAGAAAAAACAAGTGCTAAAGAATCCAGAGTGCCAACTTTTGGAGCATATATTATGTTTTTGAGAAAGACGTTTCTGTTTGATGCTTACAATGGAAAATACAGTATAGTACAATTATTGTTTTCCTTGCCTCCGTCCCATAATTAATGTTGCACTTACCTTCTAATTCATCCCAAAATAAATATTGTTTTTACTAATAAGGAAAGAGTTTTAGTATAAGTTTACCATAATACAAGAAACGCATAAATAAATAAAACACATCCGTTAAAACGTTCACAAGCCAAAAATAACATTAACTGCTACATTTATTTTGGACATATGGATGAGTAATATTCAAATGATTTTCAGTTGGTGACCACAGAAGTTTCTCTTTTGGTGCCGTAACGTAATCCATATGTAGCTGTGTAGGAAACAGTAACATGTTTAACTTTACATAACTAATGAATTGTGATTGATATTGAAGGACATATTGTAAATTTATTTAATATTTGTTGAACAAGTAACAACAATAAAGTATAAGTCCCAAAATGATATAAGGTTGGTTAACATAAATAATTGAGGCGAAAAAAAAAAAAAAAAAAAAAAGGAGTTGATAAGAATGAAAAATGTAAATAAAAGAAAAAAAAATGTGGAAGCTAAGAAGACATAGATGGGAAGAAAATTTGAAAAAAATAAAAATCAAATCAAATACCATCATGCATGAATTTGCCCTCCACTATTTTCTGTGCGACGCCATATCTTTTTTAAATTCCAAATAGACTCATAGCTTTTAAAGTCGGCAAAGTAACAAAACATTGAATATGCCAACCAATTTGATTATCTAGCTATGAAAGGTATATCCAGTGGTCTAACTCCCCCTAAAATGTTGATTTTAGAATGTGCAATCATACACCCGCGAATGGACTAGCAGTTGTAAAATATTGATAGATCTCAAAATCTACCGACTCAAATTTTATGGGAAATGGGAGGAGATGAGGATAAATGTTGGTATAGATGGTGGCGGGTGGGATAAGCCACAACATATATGGAGATGAAGAAGAAGAAGAAATGGAGGGAGTTGTTGTTCCTCTTCCTCCTCCTATAGTTGCTACCAACATCTTGTTCTCAAATTGGATGGATTGTGGGTCAATTCAAGTTCCCGATTCACCTTCTTTTACGTGAATGCATGTCTATGTATGTCACACTAAGTTCAATATCAGGTACCCTATCTTCCAAACACTAGAATCTTACTCACTGCCTTGATTGGGATTTGGGAATCAACTTTCTTTCTATCTCGTCTTATTATTATTAATATTACCAATATTACTTCTTTGTTTATATAACGGTCTATATCTTACTAGTATATGTTAACTTACATCCGATAGGCCTTAACTGCACCAACTTACTAATAATCATGAAAAATAGGGTCATTTGAGTCTTGCAACAAAGACTGTTAGATCTGATTCCTAACCTTAAGACAAATCTGCTTTCAAAAATGAGGTCTGTTCTGTGGTCATAGTCTATATGAAATTGAAAATAGGGTCATAGAGTACTATAGTCAATATGAAATTAGAAATAAGGTCATAGAGTCTTATAACAAAGACTATGTTTGATTTATTTTCATGATATTGTTATACTATAAGCTTCCCCTAAAAAGACATACAAAATGAAGATTGATATAATGTCCAGAGAGATTATTAAGCCATCATCTCCTACCCCTTCCAATTCCAAAGATTTTAAGCTCTCTTATTTAGATCAGCTCATTCCTCCTTCCTATGTCCCTTTAATTCTTTACTACTCATACAACAAAACCAACAATATAACACAATCTGACATGTTGCACCGCCTAAAACAGTCACTTTCTGAAACCTTAACTCAATTCTACCCTCTAGCAGGAAGAATGGCAAAAGACCAATCATCTCTTGATTGCAGCGATCAAGGGGTTCTTTATATGGAGTCCCAGGTTAATTCCCATCTCTCAGAAATCATCCACTCTTCAAATATCGAGTTACTAGACCCTTTTCTTCCACACAAATTAAGCGGGATTGGGATAAGTAGAGTGGAAGAACAATTGGCGATTCAGGTCAACATGTTTAAATGTGGTGGCATAGTGATTGGTATCTGCATAAATCACAGAGTAGCTGATATATGCGCTTTAGGCTCATTCATTAAAACCTGGGCTGCCACAGTCCGTGGCAATGTATATTATAATGTACCATCTCCAGTTTATGAGTCTGCTTCACTATTCCCGCCAGTAATAATACCCCCGTCACCAAAGTCAACAGATGAGTCAACATCAACGAATAGGTTTGTGACTAAAAGGTTTGTGTTCTCTGCATCAGCAATAGGTGCACTCAAGGGTAAAGTGGTAAATAGCTCGATAAATCCCACACGGGTAGAAGTTGTATCAGCATTCATATGGAAATGTGGCATACAAGCGAAAACAGAACTAAACAAAGGTGAAAAAACATCGGTAGCATTACAAGTAGTGAACTTAAGAGGTAGAATGGTGCCACCGTTAAAGGAGCATTCTTTTGGTAACATTTTCCAAATGGCTAGCGCGATTACCAATGGGGAAAAATCGACAGATTTGGGTAATTTGGTAGCGAAATTTAGGGCTGCAGTGGGAACAATTGACAGTGAACATATAGAGAAATTGCTTGGTGAAAAGGGGTCTGAGATTGTGAAGTGTAAATTTATGGAAATAGGTAAAATGTTGTACAAAGGGGATGTGGAGTTGTTTACGTTTTCGAGTTGGTGTAGGTTTGGGAATATATACGAAACGGATTTTGGTTGGGGAAAACCGAGTTGGGTGAGCAGGGGTAGTTCGGGTAGTAAAAACTGTGTTTACCTTTTGGATTCAACGAGGGATTGTGGGGGAATAGAAGCATGGGTTGTGATGGATGAGCAAGAGATGGCTAAATTTGAGCAGCATCCTGAGCTGCAAACACTGATTTCTTCAAGTCCCTAATCAATGAGATTTCCTTGGGCCCAAATTTTCAATTCAACATGTCTTTTTTCTGTTCTTTCTTTCTTTTTCTGTATCACACAACCTGTTTGTAAACATTCTCAGCTTCTTAGCAATGGATCGTGTTAAAGATAGTTTTTAGTAGTACTTGTTTGAACAAAAATGCCATTATAAGTTTCAGTATAAGTCAGATTGATAGGGGGTTCAATTGGGTTGTCTGAATTTTCTGGACCGTAGCCCTTTATTGATGGGTTGTCACGAGTCACGTCGTCAAATTGAGCACATTTAGAGGTTTCACCTCCCTGAAACTGTATCTTACTACTATCTTTTAGAGGTTAAGTTAGTTGTTTTAGCAAAGTAAAAAAGGGAGATGACTTTATATTTTATCTTTATTTTTCAAATGGAGTGACTATATGTGAGATTCAAGGAAAAACAGTGCATCAACTTTAAAGAAAGAAAGTCCAGATAACTGCTTAGCAAAGGCAGAAGAGCTAAAGGTAACAACATTTACACTAGATTATGGCAACGAACCTAACTCCTTAATCACTACTAACAAAAATTATACTAGAAAATGAACCATATAATTATCATAAATTAATTAATCATCCCCTTCTCTCGAGAGTAGAGAGTGATGATAAACATATATACTAAAAAGGCAGTCGATAAATTAATGAGGGACGGGATCATGGATAAGAGGGATTGCAGGCGATGCAAGCGAGCAAGAAAATGGCAGAAGAGAGTCCATCTTCTTGGAGATCAGAAGTGCTTCTCTTAAACTTGTTGACTTTGCCTTTGTTGCATTGGATCATTACTTGTTTCTGCATTTGATTTTGGCTACCTCCACCTTGTTGCTGCTGCTGCCGCCTTAACCTCTTCATTGCTTCTTCTACCTTGGCCACCATTTTTCGAATTTTCTTGCCTTTCAAAAAATTAAAATAAAAAAAATAAAAAAAAAAAAATGAAGTTGTCCGTTAGAAATTCAAAGATTGATGGATAGAAGTTTGAATGAATGTGGGAATAACTCAAAATGCACCTCCACCCTTTATATAGCCTCCAAAATAATCCTCAATCATGGCCGTCCGGCAACACTAGGTGAGGACCCCTCCCCCCGTTATTATATCATACTCCCTCCGTCCCAAAATAATCTTTTCACGTTTGACTATTCAAACTTTTTAAGGGTGTGTGTGTATGCACATTTAACCCTACATTGTTAAAATGGAAAGAATTTTTTGGGACAATGAAAAATGGCAAATGAGAAGAGACGGAGGGAGGGAGTATGTTACAAAACATTTGAATTCTACAAGCAGTTAATTATATATTGTGGTCCCTTCCTTTATTTGCTAGTAACTCAGTGGGGCCAAATGGAACATGTTTTTATGCCATGCCGTCAATAACAAAACCCTACTGGTTCATTCATCTTATAATAATTGTTTATTTTCGAACAAATATTCATTTTTTGTAAGAAAAAATACGTTACGATTTCATTTGATGTGTAAAACAGGTTAGAAGGGCTTATAAATAGAGAAAAGTTAGGGAGAATGAAATAAAAAATAGCAGTTGCTCCAATAATTGTGTATTTATATTATTAATAGAGCATGTTACCTCTGCTTAAAAAAATGATGGAAGTAATTAATGGTATTGGATTATAGTGTACTTAAGGTCTGAAGCTGTATGTTCCTCTTAGTTAGATTCTCCTAAGCAACAAATTAATCATTATATATCTATGCCTTATCATTTTCATTTCTCTTAACTAGCTGTTCCAAATTTTGGTTTTTCCAAGAATAAGAATATAGGTTTGGGGAAAAACATTTTTCCGGAAAATGATTTCCCGAAAAATGTTTTCCGGAAAATGACATAAACATGTTTTTGGTTGTTTGGTAAATCTAAGGAAAATGTTTTCATTTGAGCAAAAAATACTTTAATATGAGAAAAAAATTATTATGAGATTTTTTTTTTTTAAGGGAGGTGGGATGGGTGGTGGTGGAGAGGGGGTAGGGGAGGTGGTGGGGTAGGGGTGAGGTGGGGGTGGGGGAGGTGTTCAAAAATAATTTTAATGTGTTTGAAAAGAAAATTTCTTTTTTTAGGGTGGGTGGAGGTGGGTGGGTGAGTGGTGGGGGAGGTGTTCAAAAATAATTTTAATATGAGTGAAAAGAAGTTTTTTTTTTTTTTTTTTTTTTTTTTGGGAGGGGGGGTAAGGGTGGGGGTGGGATGGGTGGTGTGGGAAAGGGGCGAGGCGGAGGTGGAGGAGTGTTCAAAAATAGTTTTGTGTCATCATTATTTTCCGGAAAACGTTTTCCTTAGGTGGAGGTAAGGAAAACGTTTTCATTAGAAAAGGGGGAAAACCATTTTCCGGAAAATGTTTTCCGGAAGATGTTTTCCGGATAACAAACGGAGCCTAAATTGAAGTTGATGGTATTTAGTAGGGAGCATCCATGTTGGGTGGCATTATATTGTAGGTCAACGGTCCCCTGTAAGCTCCCGTCTTTGTTCAATACCACATGATCTGTCATGTGTTATTGTTCTTCTTCCCCTTCCCCTTCTCTCACCATCTATGACCTACATAAGTTAGTAGATACGGTGTAAAGCTTGATATACATTTGTTGAGTTCCGACCGGACAAGCGACAATTTAAGACTTTAAATCAAGTGGGAATTGAACATAGTATCAGTGTCATGATTCTAGCAAGGTCATGGGTTCAAGTCATCCCGCTTGCAAGGATCCCTGCAAATGCAATTATGAGTGCAGGGCATGCCCGAAATTTGGGTTAGATCAAGTGATAACTTTAACATATACATTCCTCCCGATATTACATTGTTTTCTTAGTCTATGGGCTCTCTCTCTCACTCACTCACTTTGCCTTGCTTGAGGCATAACAAAATCTATATTGTTGCTGCCCAGATCCGAATGCATTTTTCATCCAAACCCTTGCGAGTATAAATAATTAGTGAATCTGATATGTATAGTGTACAATTAGAAGTATCGAGTGTAATCTGACATACTCCATCCGTCCCTAAATGATCTTTTCATTTGCCATGCTTCATTGTTTCAAAAAGTTCTCATTTCTACAATCTATACTTTAAAAGTGCACAACCAAAACATGGCTAGTGAAGCAAGTGTTCATATCATTAAAAAGTTTGAATAGTCAAACATGAAGATCATTTTGGGACGGAGTGAGTAGTATGTCTGAATAAACTTGTTGTTTTAAATTGTAGAACACGGGGAAACATGCAAGCTTCCAACTGTTTTAAGGGATGCAGATGAGTACTGTGAATGGGGAACTAGATACAAATTCAATTGTCCAGCATGATTAAATACAGGATTGATTTGGTCGTTGTGATCCAAAGTGACAAGGGATGGAGGAATAGATGAGCCCATTATGCCAGGGGACATGGTTTCTGAATTCTGACCCATGCTATTTTTTTTTTATTTTTTTTTTTGACAACGCAAGAAAACTATTTATTTAAGAAAATTGGCTCAAGGCCAATAAAGTTGTGGTACATTTTTCTAGCATGAAAGGCATTGTTGTGGACAAATCGAATATAGTCCCAACTCTCCATTTTATTTGTCCAGAAAGTTAGACTCATTTCTTAAAACTAAAACTTTTAATATTTTTTCACAATGATAGAGTTCTTTTACTTGTCTAATGGATTGATGAATTAAGAAATCACAAAAATGAGCTACTCTTGAAACTTTTTTGCAATGGTAAAAACAAAAGGTTATGAAAAAACTCTCATCGTTAATGCTCTTTTTTTAATGTTAAAATGTTTGAAAAGTCAAACGGGAATATCATCTTGCGACGAAAGAGTATATTTTGATACAATCAATTATTGGAATTTGGGGCACTTAAGGCTCGTTTGTCGCAGTTGACGGCTGATAGCTGATGGCTTACGGCTGATAGCTTATTGACTTATGGCTGATAGACAAAACATTGTTTGTTTTAACTGCTCTCTGATAAGACTTGTAAACTATAATAAACTAATTGTAAAGTGAAAATCTTGAGAAAAACTTGTTTTACACTCGCTTTAGTGTAAAACTTGTTTTCATACCTTAATGTAAAACATGTTTTACACATCTCTAAGTGTAAAACAAGTTTTTCATAAGACAAACTCTTTTATGTTTATTAAAAGTGTTGGAAAATGCTGAATTGCAATAAGAATATCAAAATGCCCTTACTATATAAATTAACTCATGTGTGCTATATAACTAAATCATAAATTATTTGTGAGAATAGAAATATAGTCTAATGGTTTATTGACTTAATTAAATTAATTTATTTATTCCCTTTTAATACAAGTAAAATATATGAATTTATAAACAAAGAAATACTTACTGATATTAGAAACTATTTTTTTTAAAATAAAGTCACATCATTTTTTAAAAAAAAATATCATCATTATATTTATAATATAATGATCTTGCATAAGATAAAAATATTAAATTTGCAACACACAAAAAAAATATTTAGCAGAAACATGAAACTATATTTTCTTGAAAATCAAAATATGAATATCGATTTTTTTAATATCTTTATCTTCAAATATTCTTATTACTTTAAATATAAAAATTGGACATTCATTTTAATTTTGCGACGAGGAAAGTAAAAAATTATTGGATGATACTAGAAAGCCTTTTCTTGTTTCTTCATGAACTATATACATACCGTCTGAGTTCGAGGAAGAACACTTGTCTCTGAAAATTAAATCCTAAAAATGCGTTAATACTTCAAAAAAGACAAGGAGGATATTTTGGGAATAAAGATCAATCATAAACGAGGGAGACATAGAAACTAAGCTCCCACTCACAACCCATGTAACATAATTGAAACTAGCGGGTAACCCGTGCTCTGCACGGAAATCAATATTATGTCTTTTAACTATAGTTAACTAATATAGTAATCATCATTTTAACTAATACTATTAATAATAAAAATTAATCTATATGATTACTATTATTATAATAACTATTATAATTAATTAATACAATTGATAGTAATAGTTCATATATACATTAATAGCAATGATTAGTCTATATAATAATAATTATTAATATAATTATTATAATAAAATAATATTATCAATAGTAATAGTTAATTGATATAGTAACTATTATGATTAATTAATATTAAAAATTAATAATCTAACTTATATAATAACTATTATAATCAACTAATACTAATAATAGTAATAGTTAATGTATGTAGCCTATTATAGTTAACCAATACTATTAATAGTAAAAAATAACTTATAAAGTAACTATTATGGTTAACTAATACTATTAATAGTAATAATTAGCTATATAGTAACTATTATAGTTAACTAATACTATTAATAGTAATAGTTAACTAATATAGTAGTAACTAATACTATTAATAGTAATATTTAACTAATATAGTTAACTATAATAGTAACTATTATAGTTAACTAATACTATTAATAGTAATATTTAACTTGTATTGTAACTAATATTGTTAACTAATACTATTAATAGTAATAGTTAACTAATATAGTTAACTATAATAGTAACTATTACTAATAAGAGTAATAGTTAACTATAATGGTTAACTATTATAGTTAACTATTACTAATAATAGTAATAGTTACTATAATAGTTAACTATTATAGTTACCCTTTTTAGTAACTATTATTATTAGCTAATAGTATTAGCTAATGAAAAGAAAATGAAAAGTCACTTATTTATTAGTATGTTGTTGATGTGGCTTTTCCAAATGCAAGCTTTCTCCATTGTTTGTCCACATGTCAACACCATAGCTCTTTTGACCAACTTTAATATATATATATATAGATTTCAATAGGAGTGTATGATGATTAAAAACATGACTAGAATTTAGTCAACATACACTTATAATAACCGTATAAAAAAAATGAGAATTTCTTTTTTTGGGACTAATTCTTTTACACTATTTCTTCAATCTTACATAGATATCTCGAGGGAAAAAAAAAAAAAAAAAAAAAGGATGGACCCTGACACGACATCACATGTAAGGTACCATCAATTTGTTTTGGCCTTTGCTACCAATTCGATGAATCAAATAGGATGTAGGAACTCTCTATGCCCATTAGATTTAGACCCCAAGAGTTTTGGTGGTCCACCACAAACATTGTAACTGCGCAAAGATTTGTTCTCCGTTTCTGCCTTTATTATTTATTTGGTACTTTGTTTTTGTAAGTGTCTTTTAAGTGGACAAAAAAACTCATGGTTATTATATAAGAGTAAATTGACTGATCAGATCAAATACTATAAAACAAAATGATGATGACAAAAATATGATGGATCATTTTTCTGTAAAACGGGTCGGCCCAGCAACTAACTCGTTTGAAATAAATAAACACACGACCAGTCGGGGTCTGTCTCCAGTGAAAACCTTTCAGCGTGAGGATATGTATGGCGTATGAAAGTGAAAGCAAATTGACATTGTTTAAAATCAAATGTTCAGTTACCGTGTACAAGTTTATAGTCCAGTTGGATGCATTTAAATCATTGCGGGAATGTGGAGAGATTTTAGGGAGTGGGAGTAATCATCTATAATCTTGATTTGTAGCAACTATTACATTTCATACATTAATATGTGGGTACAGATGTATTCGAGGCCGTTATACTATATCTAGACCTTGCATATTCGCACAAGTGTGAGTTGTATGCCAGACTCAAATAGGTCTGACCGCTTCCCAAAGCCAACTAACCCGAGTTATCTAGTAAAGGGCAGCTAGAGTGGGCCTATTGATCTTGAGCTATATTCGATTGAAGGTTGTGCTCGACCCAATGGCCTTGAACGATTTACACAGTTCAAAAAAAATACTCCCTCCGTCACAAATTAATGTTTTTAGTTTGACTTTACACACGGAGATTAAGAAAAAGTAAATGTTGTGAATAAAAAAAGTAAAGTAGGAAAAAGAGTATGTAAGGAGTTTTTATTGTGAGAATGACAAGTGAGACCCACTTTCTATTTTAGGTAATAAAGTAAAATAAGAACCTTAAATTGGGACAGACTAAAAAAGAAAGTAAGAATTTTAAAGCGGGACGGAGGGAGTATGTTTTGGTGTCAAAAGATTTAGAATAAAAAAAAAAAAAAACTCGACTCTTGCTGTGAATTTTAAAACTCACGCAAGGCCCACAAGTACCATTTGTTGTGTCTATGTCAGGGCTGGACATAGATTGATTTAAGACTCACTCATCATACTTTTTCGTGTCTTATTTGAACGAACAATATTTTACTACCTCTTTCTCTAAATTTCTTTCTCTAAATAAATGATTGTCCAAATTTCATTTTAAACGACACTGAAAATTTCAACTTTATGTACAATTTGGTAGCAAAGATTCATATATAATCTTGTAATCTCATTTCCAAACATTTAGTTTTGCACGTATAAAGAAACCGGTGAAAAAAAATTCGAAAAAAAACATTTAGGGACAAAGTTATGTTAAAAAAAAAACACTCATTTTGGGACAAAGATTTTTTAAAAATGGACACTCATTTAGGGACAGAGGGAGTAATATTTTTGGTGTTTCATTTAGAAAAGCGCACTCTAAAAAAAAAAATTTATAACATGCTCTTAAGAAAATTTTGTAACAAACTCCTTCCGTACCAAAGTTCCTTCAGTCTTAAATGGTTATTTTTTTATCAAACATACTTGAATTTTGATTAATATTTATGCTAAATTATTAATTTTCATAAAAAATTAAAATAGTTATTGATAATTTTTTTATTAGTGATTTAATAAAATATTTTTTATTTTTACTAGGATTAATGGTTTAGCATAAAATATAAAATGTTAGCCAAAGTTCAAATGGGTTTCGTAATCATAAGTTGTGGGACGGAGGGAATACATCATTTATATAATGGAGCTCACTTATCATACTCATAACAAATATTCATAGTTTTCTACAACCCCACTTTTTATTACTCCCTCTGTCCGAAAATGATATTCTCATATATCTTTTCTCATTGTCTGGAAAAAAAAAACTATTTCCATTTTTATAATTTGAGTTTAAAAGTGTATTAAAAAAAATAACTAGTGAAGCAATGTTCATATTCTTAAAAAATAATAAAATAAATTGAATAGTCAAATAAAACATCACTTTTGGAACAGAAGGAGTATTAAAAAAAAAATATATATATATATATATATATACTACTGATGTCCTTAATTATTATCGTGGGCTATATGAAGCCCAACAGACTCTACTCTGAATCCAGCTATGTGTGTACTTAAAGGCCTTCTCGGTTTCGGCTTTAACATTTCTGATTGGTACATAATTTTGCTTTCTCCATCCCAAATGTCATTTGTCATTTCTTATTATCCCAAAAAGTTTTTCTCATTTCTACAATTTAGGCTTAAAAGTGCATAAACAAAACATAGTTAGTGAAGCAAGTATTCATATCCTTGAAAAGTTTGAATAGTCAAACGTGAAGATCATTTTGGGACGGAGAGAGTATTACTCATTGGGCCAACTGGTCATTCAACTATTAATGGGCTTAACTAAATGGGCCCCGTGGTTAGCGTGCTCTGCTATTCTTAAACCAAAAGCCCAATAAACCGCTAACGGCTACTTTTTGTCCTATACTTATACCGGCTACTTTTATGTAGATCTCTGTCTGCTCTACTTCACTCATTCCCCCCTCCGATCAACAAATCAAGTCATGATAATGACAAAGAGAGAAGAAATAGAAGAAGAGAGAGAAATCTTCATCGCCACCACTTCTCATGGCGGCGGCGGAATGGCAGCAGCGGCGGTAATTGTGGTGGAGTACCTGATTTCATCAATGTCAAGAGACCTACTTAGCAAGTTCCCGGACAACTCCGCTTTCGATTTTGACTATAGCCAGAGCTCAATTTGGTCTCCTTTAGTCCCTCGCCGCTTTCCGTCACCGGATTTTTCATCATCGTCGTCGGAGATACAGAGGAAGCTGGCTTATGATGAGGAGATGGGTCAGGAAACAGGGGAGGCCGGCGATGGATTGGGGGAGGATAACATTAACACGGCGGCAACTGCTTTGAAGAAACTGAAGGATAATATCAAGAACAAGATTGGTAGTTCCTGTGTTTTTAATCATTTTCAGATCAATCACAGGATCAAGAAGAAGAAGAAGGGGATGAAGATGAAAGCCGGTTTCGACGGATTTTCTCCAATTCCTTCATCCTCTGTTAAGGGTACTTCTTCTTCCATGACTCCAAGAAAGGTACTTCTAAATCTATTTTTGTTGCTTTTCTCTGCTTTAATATGTACTCCATCCGACCCAAAATGATCTTCTCATTTGACTATTCAAACTTTTTAAGGATACGAGCGTTTGCTTCATTAGCCAAGTTTTGTTTATCACTTTTAATCCCAAATTGTAGAAATGGGAAGAATTTTTTGGGATAATGAAAAATAGCAAATGAGAATATCATTTTGGGACGGACGGAGTATTCTATGAGCATAACAAAAAGTTCTTAACCATCCTTTGAAAAGGAAAAAAAAATGTTAAGTTCGTACCATTTATTGCTTATTAGATATTTACAATTAGATCTTGAGCATATGTTCATTTATCTATTTTTTTATTCATTTATTTGGTATAATGTGTATTAATGTAAAAATGAACGTCTGGAATTGAACAGGGATGGGGAAAGGTGTTGAAAGCTGCATCAAAACATTTTAAGAAGACGATCAAGAAGAAAGAATCTACAGCGCGTTTAAAGATTTCCAGCGGCCTCATTTTTCCACCTACCAGTTTCTACTAACAATTGTTATTTACAAGCGATGTAGCACATTCTGTACTACTACATCTTTGCAATATACATTCAATTTATTCATATAAATAGTTTTTTTAGTACACACCTATACTCCCTCCGTCCCATTTAAAGCTTCACCTTTTACTCAAATAGGTGTCCCGTTAAAAAACTTCGTCCTTTCCTAAATGGTAAAAAATGTGAGCACCACTTGTCAACCCACTCACTTCTTCCTCTCACATACATAAATTGTGGGCTGCATTTATTCTCTCAATAAAAATCGTCTCACATGTGAGGCCGTCTGACACAAGTTTTTGTCATCTAATAAGCAGGATTAAGATTAACTCATGTCAAATATTTGTTCATTCTTACGCAGCGCAATACAACCTTTCAGGATAACCGCGATGGAAATCTTTGTAAGAGATAACAATAATCTACCGAATATATTATTGGCCTAATCCAATCAATGAATTATGGTTTCAACAATCCTAACGACTACAGAGATTAAACCCTAAAATTGCACAACGACAAATATAATTTTACTATTCAAAAGTCTAAGTAATAAAACCCTAGAAATAAAACCTTAATGATCTAATTATTACTCCCTCCATCCCGGACTAACGTTCTTAGTTTGACTTTACACGGAGATTAAGAAAAAGTAAATGTCATGAGTATGAAAAAGTAAGGAATAAAAAGTATGAGAGATAAAATGAGTAGGGAGTTTTTGATGTGAGAATAACAAGTGGGCCACATTGTCTATTTAAGGTAATAAAGCAAAGAATCTTAATCTTGGACAAACAAAAAGGAAAGTAAGAACATTAGTTTGGAACAGAGAGAGTATTCTTTGGACGAAAATACCCCTAATCTATTAATAAAAGATAACACTAACCAATGAACAAAAGGAAACAAAAATAAAAACGAAAATAACAAATAACGTTAAGTCTGTTACGCCAACAAACTCCGGACACGACCGTGTCCCTATGTCGCACGTCCCTGCAATTTAGTGCAATAAAAAAAATGAAAATAACAAATAACGTTAAGTATTTATACATATCACGTGATTACGTTTTAATAATGGAATATTGTTCTCATTGATAGTTGTGGTTTAGTTTGGCCGTATGGAAAGGTCTAGAATGGGCATTCTTCAACAACCACATTGACATCATTGTCCTTATACTGATTCGAAACATGCCCGAGACTACATCAAACATCCAACCAACTGGGATTTCAATCTTGAAGCTATCATTTTAGACATCACCCTTTTATCGAATCATTGTAATAGGTTTAATATTAGATAGGAAAGTTGTTAATTTTGCGCATTTAAATGCTAATTACGTTAGAAATATGTATCAACGCTTTATCGGCACTGAGCCGACTTTCTTAATGAAATAAGTAGGTAAATTTGTAGGGGGAAAAAAGTTTGGCCATGTGCCAAGTCAACAATCCCAAAATTTTGAGAAAAACTAATTTCTTCGTAACTTATAAAGTGTCACTTTTATTATTTCAAAAAAAAGAATAAAAAAATAAATTGTCACTTTTATTATTTCAAAAAAAAAAAGAATAAAAAAATAAAGTGTCACATTTTTCAAACTATTAATTTCCCTCAAAACTTACTCATTCTAAATTGGAGGTAGGTGACAAATAGCGTCTAAATCTGTATGAACTAGTTGTAAGAAAATTCATACCTGAATAATCATGTCCATTTTTCCCTTTCTTTCACATTTGTTGTTTCCTTTTAAACTAAGGGTGAATGGTAGGCTTATCAAACTTGCAAAATTGCAATTTTCTTAAATGTATAATTGAGAACAACCATACACAATTATAAGAGTACTCAATGACCCAAATTCACATTTAACGTATTATGTCAAAATTTAATCATATAACATATCCCTTATGATTAAAATTTTACTCTCCGTCTCAAAATAAATGTCATTTAAGGAGTTAATTTTTCCTCAAAATACTTGTCGTTTTGTTATTTTCAATTTTTGTTGTTGTATAACAATTACACCCTTATTAATGATAGTGAATTATCTCTTACACAAGTATTTAATTGCTTAGGTAATTGTATTATCTTAAGGGTGTATGAGACTTTTTCACATGCATTTATTGCATTTCTTAGTATGTGTGAAAGTGTTTAGAACGACATGTATTTTGAGACGGATGGAGTATTTTATGAGTGTGTTTTTGGAGAAACTAGTTCCTCCATACGTTATAAAAAGTCATGTTTTTAACCCTTAAACACTAAACCTTAAACTCTATAAAAATAAAAATATGAGTTTTTATAATTTATGAAAGAAGTAATTTTCCCCAATATTTTCTCGTATTTTATTGAGAGGAAGTCTCTGGTGCGGCGGCCGCATGGGGTGCGGCGCCGACCAAGACCCTTTTTTTTTTTTTTTTTTCTTTTTTTGCCCCCCACAACCTTTTTTCCTCCCACCAAAAGTAACACTTCTTATAACGAAATGTAACACTTTGTTTTTCAAATGTAACACTTTTTTTTTTCAAAAATGTACCACAATTTTGATGCAATAGATTAAAGATAACATAAAAATTAACGACTAAATTGATGTAACACTTTTTATAAAGCAATGTAACATTCTTTTTTTAAATGTAACACTTTTTTTTCAAATGTACCACCCATACTTTTTTTCCTCCCAACAAAAGTAACACTTATTATAACAAAATGTAACACTTTTTTATTCAAAATGTAACACTTTTTTTTTTTCAAAAGTAACACTTCTTATAACGAAATGTAACACTTTTGTTTATCAAAATGTAACACTTTTTTCCCCCAACATTAACATAGGATTGACAACTAAACTAATGTTACATTTTATAAAAAATGAATGTAACATTTTTTTTTCTCAATTGTAACACTTTACATTCTTAAATGTAACATTATATATGAAATGTAACAATTTTTTATTGAGAAAGTAACAATTGAAATGCAAACCCAATTTTTTTTTATAAAAACTGCTGTTACATTTAACAGTAGAAAAGTGTTACTTTTTGAAGATGAAAGTGTTACTTTTATCAGAACAGAGTGTTACATTTGAGATGACAAGCAGATCAATTTTTTTTTTTTGTCTTAAAAAGTATGTTTTTTTAAAAAAAAATCAAACCATATCATGACCTATGTAGTTTTCTTCGTCTCGTCGAGACGAACACAACTGTATTTTTATTTTATTTTTCTGAGTTATAAATATCAAGATATAGCATTTTTAAGTTTTTGGGTTTTTTTTTTTTAAAAAGGGACAGGTGTCGCGATCTGAGAAGAGGGGAGGGCTGGATCTGGCCGTCGGTTGTCGCATAGCAGTACTGGCCGAGAAGTAGCGGAGCCGCACACCTTGCCCCACGGTGTGCGGCCGTTGTATACAAGAATTTGTCTTTTATTGATATCAGTTCTGGGTAAATGATAATTTAGGGAGGAAAAACGGTTCCAAAATGGCACGGTAATTAGCAGTAATAACCACGACCGTTCACCAAATCTTATTGGAAAATATTCAATATTTCCCACATTTTTTTATTTTTTTTTGAAAGAATAAGAATATTTCCGACATTTAAGACATGATATTATCCCAAAATATTTTAAAGTTACCAATGGCCCATCTGCAATTTTATAATCAAAACCAGGGCTAATCTGTCCGTCCGCCAACCCCTCTAGATTTTCAAAATCACCCAAATTTTCGACATCTCCGCCCAAAACCTCCGCCTCCGCCAATCACCTCTCTCCCGTGACTTTCTTTTTCACCTAGTACTAGTATTTTCTTCTGATCCTTTCTTCATCACAATAACCGATTATCAGCTCAAACACGTGACATGTTTTAAACCCTAATCCGACTCCAAATTCCTGTTTCCGTGTTTCGTTTTAGCTGCATTTATGTTTTCGTAGCTCCTTTAATTGCTTTGAGATGGCTACATCGGCGTTTAAATCAACTACGAAGAGGACTCCGGTGGCGGGGACACCTCCTCCACGCACCGCCGACGATGACTCTGTTTCATCCACCAAAGCTCATCGCCGTTCCAGAAGTCTCAGTCGATTCTCGAGGCGGCTTCCTGAGCTGGACTCTGATGGTTCCGCTCCCAGGGGGAAGTTCGTGAATACGGTAAGGGGAACAGGTTTTCCTGATATCAGTCTTGTTGATCTCGCCATAGAATTTTTTCCGCTGGATTCCTCGGTCTCGGTGGAGAGGGAGAGCAGTAGGAGTCGGTCGTCTCGCCGTGAGTCTCAGATAAGTGCTCCCACGGTATCGTCTCAGAGGCGCGGGAGGTCTGTTTCTAGACAAAGTTCTATAGTTAACGATGGGAATGGCGGCGTTTACAGCAGTACTCGTGGTGGGGCCGCACCGGTCCCTAATTCAGGAAGGAGGCGGTCTGTTTCCGTGGCTCGGAATCACACAATTGATTTAGATGGAAACGGCCGTGCTTACAATGTTACTGCTGGTGCAGGGGCCGTTCTGGATTATAACTCTAGAAGGCGGCACTCTGTTTCGGTGGTTCGAAATGAGATTAGTTATTCTGATGGAAACGGCCGCGCTTACGATGATTCTGCTGTTAGTGGTGATGCCCGGGTGGTACCTCACGCCAGAAGGAGGCGGTCGGTTTCGGTTGCTAGACATCACATAAGCGATTATGAGGTGTAATTTCTTCACAATTCTACATTACCCTAACTTTTGTTATTACTCCATCCTTTCCAAAATGTATAACCAAATTTGCTAATGATCTGGACAGAGGTAGCATACCCTAGTCTGTTTAGGTTTTCCCTTTTCTATATTTTACCTGATATTTAGATCAATTCTCATATTTAGGTGTACCAACTTTTATTTTTTTGGTACAGAGTACAATCTCTTATTCATGGTTCACCGAAAATCCTAAAGTACTTGTTGAATTTAGAAAATGGCAAAGAAAGAAACTAAGAAAGCCCAATGTAAAATATCTGAAAGTTAGTTCACATTACTTTTTGAATCCACATTTTATTTGCAATGTGTGAAAAGGTGTTATATCAAACATAATATGACTCCCTAATGGACGACAACTATGTTTGTTCATGCTCATGGTTTAGTTGCAAAGTATGGGCTTATGAGAGGTGAGAAGTTTTTCTACCTTTTACAACATGCTACTGCTTTTCAAGCCTCATTGTTTCTTGGATTCTGAAGAACTTACATTGAGAAATTCTGTTTCAATGTTATTTTTTTTTTTTTTTTGCCTTATAAACTACTACCTCCATCCCTAAATGGATGTCCAACTTTCATTTAGAGGATATTCTGAAAATGTTCACTTTACTTAAATGGCAAAGATGCATAAATATTCTTGATATCCACTTTGTATACACTGTTTTGCAAGTATAAAGTGTCTAGTGAAAAATTTTAGTTAAAAACATATAGGAACAAAGTTTTTCACAAAAAAGACATTCATTTTGGGACAGAAAATCTTGAAAATGGACATTCATTTAGGGATGGAGATATTAAGATTTAGTTTGAACATCGTTTGGTTTCTTTGTTTACTTTTGATTGGCAGAGTGACATAGACCATTCCAGGAGCACTCACTCTAAGAGGAGTTTGAGTAGGGAAAATGGTCAGATTGCCTCATTGCAGAAACCAACAGCGTTAAGTCATCGCAGTTTGGGAAGATCACTTAGTCATACGGATCTATTAAGGTCACAAGATGGCTACTCGGTAAATTCAATCTCTTTGTTCTGATATTTTTTTTTCCTCACACCACATTTTCTTTGTAATGGATTTATCTGGATCTCTCAGAGCCAATCTTCTGTTGTCACTGACGATGGATCAAGGGGTGCTCATCATGTTGAGAAGACTATTCGAGCAGTTTATACACGGAACAAGGTTTGTTATTTTAAACACAACTGTTTACTGCCCTTGCAAAATAAATAACTATATGTACTAATTAAATAAGAAAGAGGAAGAAGAAGATTTAAAGCCAGAAAAAGGAGTATTCTTGTAATAAGCATTATTATTATGTGTATCCCTTTTACATTTCCCTTCTTTGACTTTCTAATTTTACTCTTCAGACAGACCACCCAACTGAGGATGATATCAATAGTGGGTTGTTTGAAAAAATGAAAAAAGAACTCAGATTGGCAGTTGACGGGATCAAGATAGAACTTGAACAAGTCTGTTATATTTCTCATTAACATTATTTTCACACAAGTTCAAAATTTGTCATTCTCCTATATTTTCTTTAAGGGTTAATGACAATTTAGACCCTGAAGTATGATACCACCCTTCCAATCGAGCCTTGCATGTCTTTTTTCGCCAGATCGGACCCTGGGGTGATTCATTTTCGCCTGTTAGGGCCTTTTGACGGAATTCGTTAAAAAGTCAGTTAAAAGGCATGTGCCGTGCACGTGACTAATGGAATTGGGTTGTTTGAAGTTGATGTTTCTTTTAAGGGGTTTAATGAAAATTCGAAACTTAATAGGGCTGAAAATAAAAATAATTAATAAAATAGTAAATAAAAGGGTTTTTAAAGTTATTTTCAAAATATTAATAAAAAAGAAAATTAAATAAGAATTTTATTTTATAAACAAAATAAATCAAATTTTACATTTACCAAAAAAAATCTTCATCCAATAAATATGCAACATTTTATAATTTATAATAAAAAAATAAAATTAAATAAGAATTTTATTTTAAAACTTGTTATTGTATCACGATTAATAATAAACTAAATAACTATTTTTAGATTTTCATTAAGATAATTATTTTTGTTCAAATTGTTGGTCAAAGTATAAATTGCTTGACCAAGAATCTTAAGTCGGGCGGGACAGGGGGAGTATATTTTTAGCAAATGCGTTATCCAAATCGTTTTTTACGTTTACCAAAGAAAATTATCATTAAATACTCTGATGCCCGGACTCTTTAATTTACTCCACCATAGCCGTGTCGGACACACGTATTTTAGTCTTGTCGAGACGAGTCCGGCGAGGTAAACAAAAGAGTCTGAGTATCTTAGATTAAATAAATATGCAACATTTTATATTTTGTAATAGGAAATTAAAATAAGTTACAATCATTTATTTTAGAAAAAAAAAAAAAAAAAATTGAAGAAAGAAAAAAAAAATCTTTGAATAGCAGCCACCATCATGTTTAACAAACCCGGCCAAACCCTTTCCCCTTCCTCCGGTGACCACCCCTTGCCCACCATCCTTCCAGCTTCTACCCACCATTACTACCACCGGACCACCACACCACCACCGCACCACCACCATCGGACAGCCACACCGCACACCGACCAAACACCACCACTGCCCACCACTATCATCCCTGCTACCACCACCAACAACAACAATTCTAAAATCAGTAGAAATTAAAATGAACAAACACACCATCTATACTTTCTCAGATTTGTTCCAACAAACACACCAAAACCTTAACTAAAATCCCCCATGGCTGTTCAGAGAAGGTTCTCAAAATCCCTAAGTTAATACCTCATAGATGCAACAAACATACTCAAAATCGATTCAATTTTTGTTCAATTGAATCGCCGTCTTCAGCGATCTACAGTTCGCCCCTTCTCCCTCTACTCTTCCTCTGCATCGCCGTCTCTGTTTCCGTGTCCACTCCCTTCCGACCTGATTTTGATTTTGAATTCAAAATCTGATTTTAATTATACTGAATTCGAAATCAGATTTTGCTTTTGATTTCGAAATCTGTGGATGTCTGTCCTCTCTCTCTCTCTTTCTTTAATTCGAACAAAGTTTCGAATATAGATCTGAGTTTGTTGTTGTCGGGCCAACTGAAAAGAAGGTTGGCTTTTCTTCTTCTACTAAATTGGTTTCAGGAGAAATGAGTAGTGGAAGACGATGGGTAGAAACGCCGACGATGATGATAACCGGCGATGACGGCGACGGCGAAAAATTGTAGAGCCGTCGTTGGTTGGGAGAAGATGGGGAGGCGAGATTTTTTTTTTTTTTTTATCATTATTACCCAGTTAATCTGGATAGGGAAAGAGGAGGGGGAAAGGTTTATAAGTTTTGAGGTTTTGTTTACCCCCTTCAGTTTTTAGATATGCTATTTAACACCTTTAATAGTTAATCTTAATTCAAACTACCTATTTCCGTTAGTCACGTGCACGGCACATGCCTTTTAACTGACTTTTTAACGAATTCCGTCAAAAAGGCCCTAACTGGCCGAAATGAATCACCCCAGGGTCCGATCTGGCGAAAAAAGACATGCAAGGTTCGATTGGAAGGGTGGTATCATACTTCAGGGTCTAAATTGTCATTAACCCTTTCTTTAATGTTGTTCTTTTCTTAAACTTATCTAGGCCATGGTGAGGAAATCTTCTGCTTTGGCAAGCCATGATCACATGCATTCAGACGGCTATGAAGATTTTGGTGTTGTTTCTGGTATAAGAAAAAAATATGCGACAAAAGTGAAACAGGTAATTGTCTGCTTTGCCAATTATAATAACTCGAACAAAAGAGTCATCTCATGTTATCATTTTTTTTTGCATCTTATTTTATTAGTTGTTCTGACTTCTTTATCATTTATCAGGGGTTGTTCCATTTTCCCGCAAAGGTTTGTTTCTCATGTTCATTTGGATGTATTGTCCAACTATAGTCTCACAGTGCTGGGCTCAGACTTTAGGACTAACCTATTTAGCTTTCCAGGATTTTGTACTCGAACCCTCTGTTTCTTTCTAACTGCATTGTAGAGTTGATCATTTTTTTTTTTATATTCTACTAGGGATGTTAGGTTGAGATAGGGAGCAATGACTAAAATCAGCATAGTGGAGTTCAAGACCCCCCCCCCCCCCCCCCCCGTGTTTAATTTTGAAAGTAATTCATGCTTTGAATTATTTTGCTTGAAAGCTCTCTGTCCATAATTTGACCACTACCATTGGTGATAGCAATTGTAGCTGAATATATCCTATGGAATTTAGCATGCAAGTTTATCATTGCTACTTTGCCATCTACTTTTATAGGGGATATTTCTCCAGGAGTGGCATTGTGATATCCCCAATCCCACATCGGAAATATGTGGGAATTTTGTGTTCTATATAGAAGGCCCATACACTCTTACTAAGCATCAAATCATCCATTGAACTTTTGGAGGCCTGTGATCGGTTGTGGTTAACCCAATTGAGGAGATGCTTGGTGGGCTAGTGTGGTGCCTATGTAGCGGTTCGGGTGTGATCGCATTGAGGAGATGCTTGGTGGGTTAGCGTAGCGGTTCGGGTCTTCGGGCTCGGGTCGTTACAAGCATTCTTCCCCCAATCTACTCCCTTAACTTTTTGTGTCAAGAATTTTGCTCGGCAGTACCTTTTATATTTCTTTCTATTCTTTGAACTCTTTCAGTTACAACTTTGATCTGATTATTAACCGGAGATGACGAAAGATACTTGATCCTAAAGTACTCAGCTAAGAGCTTGAATTGCAATGAAGAGAAACTACAAAGCAGTTAGTTCTGTTTATATTTACAATCAAGTACTTACATGCATTTGTGGGCTTCTAAGTATTTGGACCACTCTTCTATGGCGCTAGAAGCAATGAATAATGTGCTTGAACTTATGTTTGATCGGCCATAGCCTTCAATATGTAAACAGCAAAATGAATAGCAAATTTTGGAGAATGATTTTTGTGCTCCATTTCATTTTACTTTGCTGTTATAAATGTCTAAAGTAGGGAGTAATCCGCATTTCTTTTGAATCTAGTCGGATCAGCTTAAACAAGATCTGGTAGCTGCAATGGCCTTGGAGGAGCGACGAGGTAAGGATCTCTCAGAGATTGTGAGAGAATTACTTCCTGACTCAAAGAACTCTGCTGTTGCAAGAAAAACATCTCAGATCAGAAAGGTTTGTTTCTCTTTCTGCTTTTTGCCCAATGCAGGTTTTTAGATTTCTGTTGCCTTTAGCATTTTATCACGACATTTATTAAAGATAGGGATTTTACGGTTTTGCAGAGGGGTAATGACAGGAATAAAATGTCTGAGCGACTAAATGAAGAGGCAGAGAAATACTTTGAAGACTTCATTTCAAATGTTGAAGATACGGATTTTTCTTCTTTTGATGGAGAAAGGAGCGATGCTACGAGTTCAAGTTTGAGTGTGATTGCCAAGTCAAGAAATGGTGTACTACATGTTGGGGAAACGGGAAACTATCACAGCCCAGCTTTATGTAACCCCACTCCTGTTGAGATGGAAGGTGTTAATTTGCCTTGGTTGAAGTGGGAGACAAATAATGATGGTTCTCCTCTTTCAAGGACTAGCAAGACTCAGCTTCCAGTGACTCCAAAAACTCTAATGTGGGATGCAGCTCAGGTAATCCTTCCCCTTTAAAATATTGGTGTTAAATGACATTGCCAAAACATCATAAAATGAAAGATCAATGTTAAGTACCAAACCAAACGGGCAAAGAGACCAAATCCATGACCGTGACCTTGACCTTGACCATGACCTATTCAATAAACATTCGGTTTATCACTCCTTGTTTTTTGAGTTGAGTTGATTTGTATGGGGGCATTTTATTTCT
Organism: Campanula takesimana; assembly: GCA_026119855.1. NCBI lineage: Eukaryota > Viridiplantae > Streptophyta > Magnoliopsida > Asterales > Campanulaceae > Campanula > Campanula takesimana. Next base: position 443,740 of record JAOWBW010000746.1, on the reverse strand, counting down.
GGGTAATTTTAGGATCCCACAATGATGTCAAATAAAATGCTAATTGCATAAATTCATTTTCAACCTATACATCTCTCAGGATGTGCAAGGAGACGCAAGCAATCATTCGACCAGCAAAGGTGAGAGTTGGATTCCTAAACTTGTCAACGGCTATTCAACGGATACAGGAGGAGAAAACAGTAGTAGCGAGATTAAAAGTTGCCAAGGTTCACAAATTGACATGGATGAGTACGTTAAGCTTGAGAGAGATGAAGATCTTTTGTTTGAGAATTGGAGGGAAAGAAACAGAATAAGTTCAGGTGGTCTATTGCTTTGTAGCACTATGTTTTAGAAAATTTCTTCTAACTATATTTAGGTTAGGATTCATAATTTCGTTGATCAGTTTGTGGTCTCCCTTCAAAGTTGTAAGTAATACAGTGTAACTATCTTTACAAAGCTATGGGGCTTAATGCCATTTTATCAATTTATAGCCCTAAGTAACTGTAATATGAGTTCATGACTATAAAGTTGCCAACAATATGAAATGAGTAGTACAGATTTGAGAACGAGGGTTGGTTTCAGTTTGATGAGGATTTTGCTTCACCCCGTTTAGAATCTATTACAGCGGATGATAAAATTATATCACATTTTGACTGATTTAACCTTAATTTTATCATTTTTATATATTTTTATTTAATTATCATTATTATTATATTATCTCTTTTTAAAAAAAAAAAAAATAATAATAAAATAATGGTTAATGAGTTAAGGATTTTTTTCCCCTATGGGGGTTAACGAACTATGGGTTCTCCACAATTTCTCCCAAAGGAGAATCGAACCGAGGACCTCCCCTTCAAGAGAAGCCCTTACTCACCCACCCGATACCCCGATGTGTAAAGTGGTGGGTGGGTTGTTGTGTTCCGTCTTCGTTGGACTGTGATTTATTTGGGGGTACGAATAATTGGGATCAAGTGTAAAACAAATCACTCCAAAAAAAAAAAAAAAAAAGAGTTGACGTGAGTCTAGGATTCTATTATCAATCACACTCTTCGCATTAAGCCCTGTCCCTTTCTCACTCACATGAATTGGATATAAATTTACTTCCAAATCCACACCACAACCAAATTCTTGTTTTCAGTTATCATCAAATATCAAGATAATTATAGGAGTATAATATATATATATATATATATATATATATATATATAGAGAGAGAGAGAGAGAGAGAGAGATAGACAGCCTCTCTGATCTGATTATCGTTAAGAAGATTGAGAGAGAAAGAAATTTGGGGATGGATGATATAGAGGAGCAGGCAGCAGGAGCGAAAGAATGGGAGGTGAGGAGAATGGCAAAGGAGAAGGAGCTGAATGATTGGCTGCCGGTGACGTCATCGAGGAATGCTAAATGGTGGTATTCTGCTTTTCACAACGTCACCGCCATGGTCGGCGCTGGTATTCTCGGCCTTCCTTACGCCATGTCTGAGCTTGGTTGGTACGGACTCTTCTCTCCCCACAACCTCCATGCACATACTATTTATTTATTTATTCCGGAATGGCACACACATACTCCCTCTCTACCCCAAACCAATTGGCACAGTTTGATTTTTTTTGTTCAATTGAGTTAATATTCTATCATAATTTTATGAATATCTATAAGATTGTATAGTGACAAGTGCTACTTATAAGTTCATAAGATGGCCAAAATATGTTTAGCCTCCCAAAGTATCCACACATTCCCACTTTGCACCCCAAACCCAATTTTGTCCCAAAGTGACACTCTAATTTGCCATTTGTCCCAGTTTGACCTATGATCCCCTATGACCCCTAACGGCGTTAGAAAATTAACGAGAAATGGTCATGTGCATGTCACATGAGGGTTTTTTTTTTTTTTACCATTTTCTTTTAAAAGAGAAGGACAAAATTGTCAATTTGTTATTATGGTGGCAATTACCCAACCCCACCGGTCAACCACCACCACCATTTCTCCCGAAACCCAGCAACCACAACCACAACCACAACCACCATCACCCAATTCCGGCTGCCACCACCCATTTCCGACAACCACAGCATAATTTCGGCCGCCACCACCAATATTCCTTCCAAATCACCAATTTCACAAGATTAAGAAGAAATTAGCAAATCAAAATCACAGTATATATTCTCCCAAATCAACCACAATTTAAAAATCCAAGTAATTTATACCAAAATGAAACAAAAAACAACCTAGTTAATAACCACCACCACCATCACCACCACCATTTCTCCCAGAATCCGGCAACCACCATCACCCATTTCCGACACAGTATACATAGCCTTCCTTCACTATCATACTTCAAAAGAGGAACAAATTTCTACTGTGAATTTTGTTGTTGGAAATCATTTAATTTCAAAGATCGGCACCAGCAATCAATCGATCAAGCACAGGCACACGGATTATCAACGACGACAACCTGCTCATCGTCGCCGCTCCTGAACACCAAGTACCCCGCCGCGAGTCCAAGAACAACAACGATAAACACGCCATCGTTAAACGACATGAACGCCGGAGGGGAATCTCAGATCTGGGGATGGGAGATGGCGGAAATCAAAGATGAAGAGGAGCTAGGTTGGCAGTTGGAGTTAGGGAGGATGGAAGGGAGACGGTGGTTGTGGAGGAAGAAGAAAGAGGGATGAAATGTTGGGGTGAAAATGTGAAATGGAGGGGGTGCCGGATCTGGATGAAGATATGGACTGGGTTTTCTTTTTTTTTTTTTTTTTTTTTTAAATTTTCTTTTTGTTTTGCATTTGCTTTCTTTTTTTTCTTTTTCCTTTTCTTTTTCTTTCTTTTAATTGTAAGTTTATAAGAAAATGGCCAAAATACCCTGCACATGGCATGCACATGACCATTTCTCGTTAATTTTCTAACGCCGTTAGGGGTCATAGGAGGTCATAGGTCAAACTGGGACAAATTGAAAATTAGAGGGTCACTTTGGGACAAAATTGGGTTTGGGGTGCAAAGTGGGAATGGGTGGATACTTTGGGGGGCTAAACTTATTATGGCCTTATAAGATTGTATCATTATTTATTTATAAATCCCGAAACACTTCTTTGTACTTTTTTTTTTTTTTCTCATTTTGGGAGGGATTGAGTAAAATTATATAAAGTCATACTTTTTTTTTTGTGTGTTAAATTCACTTGAACTTTGTGCATCTCTAATTGTTTGGTGTAATATTACACTATTATCTATAATGATGGAGTACAATTTTTGCACCAAATATTTTCAACAATTTGCTTCAAATCTTATATCAAATAAAAATATTCTTATAGTAGTCATTTTATTTCACATGTATAAATAATATTAGGTTTTGTATATTTTATATGGAAAAATCTTTTTTTTTCATGTATATATATAAAAAAAAAAAAAAAAAAAGAAGAAGTTCATTTTCAAAATAAAAAATAAAGAGGATAAGGCAACTCTATCTCTTGCTTAACCATTTTGGAGCTAAAACATGCTCTATTTGGAGTAATAGAGTGCTGTTGGAGATCTTAATTATGATCAATCTCAATTGAGTTCACCGTGAAAATATTTATTTTCTGGGACAGAGTAGTACACAAGAGTTGCTTAAATTTCATGAATTTTGACATTTTTGGCCATAAAAAACATGAAAACTATGACTCCTCGGGTTGGGAAGTACTCCCTCCCTCCCAAAATGATCTTCTCATTTGCCATTTTTTATTGTCTTAAAATGTTCTTCACATTTCCACAATTTAAGCTTAAAAGTGCCTAAACAAAGCATGGCTAGTGAAGCAAGTGTTTATATTTTTAAAAAGTTTGAATAGTTAAATGCGAAGATTATTTTGGGACGGAGGGAGTAATTCATTTACCAAATTTTGTGTGTTCCTTTCTTTTGTAGGTGTGTGTGATTGCGTCAAGTAACTATCTTGCATCATACAATTTGTCGTACTCTTCAATAATTGAAAAGATCATGGATTATCTTGTGCAGTATTCTGTTAGATATGCATCTATATATACTTACTCATCTTTAATCTTAAAAAAAAAAAAAAAAAAGGTTTTATTTCAAAAAAAAAAAAAAAAAAAAAAACTTTTCCAATGATTATTACAAACATGTCCAATATAAATGAATTTGGATCTGAAAACCAAAAACATGTACTTTCCAAGGTTGTTGGAACTTACATTGCTAGTAATTAGGATAAAACTAACTGATGTTGGTTATCAGGGGGCCAGGCATTACGTTAATGGTTCTATCATGGATGGTGACTCTGTACACCCTATGGCAAATGGTCGAGATGCACGAACTTGTTCCAGGTCAGAGATGTGACCGATACCACGAGCTGGGTCAACTCGCCTTTGGTGAAAAGCTCGGCCTCTGGATCGTTGTTCCCCAACAACTAATGGTGGAAGTCAGCATTAACATAATCTACATGGTCACCGCAGGCAAATCCTTGAAGAAGTTCCATCAATGTTTCTGGCCAAGCACCCATCAGTTTAGAACAACTTACTATATAATGATGTTTGGAGCCGTCCAGCTCGTCCTCTCTCACCTCCCTAATTTCAACTCCATCACCGCTGTTTCCCTTCTAGCCGCAGTCATGTCCATCTCGTACGTATCTTTTCATTATTATATATCTGTTTCATGGAGCTGGCGGACTGTAGATTGCACATGCCGCATATGGGATATTTTAATTCACAGGCGGAGCTAGGCACAAGCATAAGGGGGCAATTAGCATAAGTTCCCCCTCCCCCTTGATTTTTCAAAATTTAGAAATTTAGCACTAGAAAATTTTAAAAATATTGTTTTTCTTTAAAATTGTAATTCCACCCCCCCCCCCCCCTCTCTATACCAAGGAAAATTACACTGTCAAATTTTGGCCCCCTTTAAATTAAAATTAGGTATTATAATATAATATTTCATATTCCAAATGTTCTGGCTCCGCCACTGATTTTATCTGGACTACACATGCCCCAAATCCCTATTTCATGATGTGTGTAGTTTGTCATTGAGACGTTGAACTGATGATGTATATATATTCTATGTGCAGATACTCTACAATGGCTTGGACATCTTCCCTACACAAGGGAGTTCAACCGGAAATCTCTTATGAACCCCGGGCTTCAACTCAAATAGGGCGAGTATTTGGATTCCTAAGCTCAATGGGTGACGTGGCGTTTGCATTTGCTGGGCATAACGTTGTGTTGGAGATTCAGGCGACTATCCCTTCAACGCCTGAAAAACCATGCAAAAAGCCCATGTGGAAAGGCTGTATTGTAGCCTATATTGTGGTGGCCTTGTGTTATTTCCCCGTCGCCTTTATTGGTTATTGGATTTTTGGAAACTCTGTTGAAGATAATGTCCTCATGTCTTTGGAGAAACCCGCTTACATTATTGGTTTAGCTAATTTGTTTGTTGTACTTCATGTCGTCGGAAGCTATCAGGTACAATAAATTATAAATTAGTACTCCTTATTTTGATTATTTTCTTAAAAGTTTATTCTATCTCAGCTTCTTTGACGACCATCATTTTTCATCAGGTTTTTGCAATGCCTGTGTTTGATATGACAGAATCCTTTCTGGTGAGAAAGATGAACTTTAAGCCTAATAGTTTGTTACGAATTTGTACACGAACGACTTATGTAGGTAAGGATGACTGATTAATATGACCGTCTGTTCATTATAAATCATAATGTGTTTGTTTTTATAAACCTGATCTGTGTATTTTGATTTTGCAGTTCTGACGATGTTCCTCGGAATAACATTCCCTTTCTTTGGAGGACTTCTTAGCTTCTTTGGAGGATTTGCTTTTGCTCCAACGTCATTTTTTGTAAGCAAACTAGCCGGTTTCTTTACTTAATACTCCCCCTGTCCTGGAAACCTGTCCTGGAAAGTAAGTCCCACTTTTTTGGTTTTTAACTTGAGTCAACTTTGAGCAATAACTTGGGTTAGTTTTAACGGTGTATCAATAACTAACAAGTTTTAGATTTTATCAGGATTGTTAAAACTAACATAAATTATTGCTCAAAGTTGATTCAAGGTAACAATAAAAAAAAGTGGGACAAGCTCTCCGGGAGGGAGGGAGGGAGTACTACGACTACTTTAAAGAAGCTGATATGCAGCAATCAAAATCTTACGTGTTTTTTTCCTGTGTTGTAGCTTCCTTGCATTATATGGCTCATACTCTGCAGGCCGAAGAGGTTTAGTCTTTCTTGGTTCTCGAACTGGGTATGCACGTTTTCGTTAGTTAGTTCGTTAAGTTAATTCTAATTCTAATTCTGATTCTAACGTGTTTTTCATGAAAAATAAATGATTGCAGTTCTGCATTGTGTTTGGTGTGGCATTGCTGACATTATCGCCAATCGGGGGATTGAGAACAATCATTTTGCAGGCCAAGGATTACAAATTCTACTCGTGAATCTCAACTACTATAGACTATGATGATAATTTACTAGGTTTTCTTGGAAACATTTTCTTGGCTATGATGCCTTCTTTTTTTTTGGTTAGGCAAAGAAATTGTTTCAACCTAAGGTTGATTTTTTTTTTTTTTTTTTTTTTTTATCATATTTGCGAAATTGTTGACTCTATCTCTCTCTATATATTTATATATACCGTGTTCTTAGTGAGACAATTGTGATTTGTGAAATAATGTGCTCTTATTCATATCTGATGATGTATATATAAGCAAGCTAACTGAAATTCGGAAACCAATGGTGATCACTTAGCAAAATGACTAAAAAATGGTAGCGTTACATTAGTGCATTCTGGAAAGATGAATTAATCCAATGTCTCTTTGTCCTTAAGAGATGCGCTGAAAATGAGAAAATTTTGGGGGAAACTAGTTCCTCCATAAGTTATAAAAAATCCTGTTTTTATAAGGTTTAAGGTTTAGGGTTTGGGGTTTTCGGTTTAGATTTTAGGGTTTCAGGTTTAGAGTTTAAGGGTAAAAAACAAGACTTTTTATAACTTATGGAGGAACTAGTTTCCCCCAAAACACCTAATATTAATAATAAAAATTTGTAAATATTTTCGTTATCCGCATTCAAAATGTTAGTTTTGCAAATATAGAAAAAAATAAAAAAATCACACGCTTTAGTGAAAAACAGGGAAAAACTTTCCCTAAGTAATCGTAAAACGTCTTTTTTTAAATGGTGCGGTGGCATTTTTGTAATAAACAAGAACACGCGGTGGCATTGTTGTAAATAGATGTCGCTTATCGTAAGTACCAGTGGTAGTGTTAAAAAGTGTCAGCCATGTACGCTGACACTTATAGACACTACCACTGACACTTTTGATAAGTGTCAGTATCAATGTTTATAAGTGCCAGTGTAATGGCGACACTTTTAAACACTAACACTAGCACTTATGAAAAGTGACAAAAACAATATTTATAAACGTCAGTCCAAATGACTGACACTTTGTAATAGAGTTTTTTGTCAAACAGACATGCGTACTATCAGATTATTGCAATTTCCCACTTGTACTGTCAAAACTCCCAATGTCACCTGCGTACTTTAGTTTATTAACAAAATAACCGATTTTTTTAACTGGTGTTAAAAACTTAACGACATTGTACAAATATTTTTCAAATGTGGTCATTAAAGTTTTTTTTTTTGCAATGCGCTCACCCAACTGACGGAATTGTCAAATTTTTAACCCGAGTTGGTTATTTAACATGTCTATTGTTGAAATTAACTCAAAATTAACAAATTAATTTCACAAACAAAAATGATCAATATACCCTTCTAAAAATGAAATGAAAAATTCACCCGATATCCAAAGTAGTAAAATTTTTAAATTTATAAACTTTGTATAATAATTTTATGCAAAAGTAATACACTAATTTTATTTAATTTAATTTTCTATTTATTGATTATAATGATATCAACAACCTTTCTTCTTAATACTACCATTCACCCATTCAGCCTCTCCATCTGCTTCACCTATCCCAGCCTAATAGCGCCACCCCCACCCTACCCTGTTCTATCCCTTTTCTCAACCAGATTAAGCCTACAACAAGCCACCGTCCTTAACATTCCGTCGTCGCTGCTCATCTCTGATCACACCGGCCAAACCCAACCACTATCATCCTCACTCCTTTTCGCCCATCTTTTTCCCCTCCCCCTCTTTTCCTCCCTTCACGTCAGTCACTGCTCTACTCTTAAAATGAAGCGGTCGCCTTCGTCGTCTTCTCACTGCCTCTCTCTTGTCCCTTCTCGTCGCTGCTCTCTCTCTCTCCCTCTCTATCGCTAGATCCAAATCTTGATTCACTTCATTTTCGTGTGTGTTATCCCTCCTCCGCCTTACCAATGCTTTCTTCTCTATCCGCTTCCTTCTCATTCAAACCCAACTTCAAGGAAGAAGAAATCTCCCTTTATATTTGTAAGGAACAAGCTTCTAAATTGATTTTGATTGTTTTAGCAATTGATTTATAATTTTAAATCTTCAATTTCTAAATCTGATTTGAAGTCAGATCTGTACAAAGCTTCACTTAAATGGAGAGAGAAGATGAAGAGCAGATCAATTTGGGTTCATGACTAAGATTTGGATTTTGGTTGATTTTGAAACTCTATATTTGAGTTTGATTTAGAAACCCTAGTTTGTGTTTGAATTTGATTTTGGAATTCAATTTTGGGTTAGTTTTTGAAATTGAGAATTTGGCTGACTTGGTTTGTCAACATAGACATGTTAAATAACCAACTCGAGTTAAAAAATTGACAATTCCGTCAGTTGGGTGAGCGCATTGCAAAAAAAAAACTTTAATGACAACATTTGAAAAATATTTGTACAATGTCGTTAAGTTTTTGACACCAGTTAAAAAAAATCGGTTATTTTGTTAATAAACTAAAGTACGCAGGTGACATTGGGAGTTTTGTCGGTACAAGTGGGAAATTGCAATAATCTGATAGTACGCATGTCTGTTTGGCAAAAAACTCCTTTGTAATATTAACACTGACATTTACGATACTTGTTAGTATTTACAAAAACTCCACATGTTTTTAAAAACAAGCACTAGCGTATTTGCGAAAACACAGTTTACGAATCCTGAAAAGAAAACAAGCTTTTCATAAGATCTTCTCCGTGTTTTGAGATTAAGGGGAAAAAAAGGCATCCATTTTGAAATAGAAAGGCCTTCATTTTGATAGATGTGGTAATACATACTCCATTAATCTTGGACTAAGGTTCTTAGGAGAGAAAGTCGGTAAAAAGTTTTTGTTGTGAGAATGATAAGTGGATCTCATTATCCATTTTAAGTAATAAAGCAACTAACAACTTAGACGGAGAGAGTAATTATAATTGCAAAAATAAAAATCTCTGGAGGCAGAAAGAATAATTACAGAGGGAAATGTATCCGAGCACAAGATTGTAATCTAATCTTGTGCGAAAACCAAAACAGATCTGACTACCATACCAACCTGGCTAAACTCGTTTATCAAGTAATCAATACTAGACCTCATGATTGTAATCCAACTGTGTTAACGCACTAACCCTAATACGTTCTGTCGATTTTCAGTTGCTCAGAAATTGTCGGAGCGTTTACATTCCGGCCGCCGTCAATTCCGTTCAAACTCCATCGATGTCGCCAAATATATCAATTTCGTCGCGCACCTTCGATTTCTTCTTGTTTTTGGATTTTTCCACGATTTCTGGTATAACTTACTAACTTAAACATTTACAAATTTATTTATCTGCCATGTTGTTTGACCGAAAATGTGTTCGTGGTTATGGTCTTATGGCGATTACTTCTGCTAGTGTAGATTGAATCTTAGTTATTTTTAGTGTTCATGAACAATTAGGTTTCCTTCAGTATGTATTCGGTTGTTTCTAGGTTTACTATTCTTGCGCTCATCTGGAATAAATGAATGCATCCAACTTCCGGAAGCTGTTTCTGACAGAGTTTTTGTATTGGTGTGAAGTATATTTTCTGGAAAATTGTTGAATGAGTAATTATTGCAGAAGTATTTCATGAATCGGTTTGAATCTTGTGCCCCTCTATTCTAATCTTCTGAGAATAGTTTTTTTTTTTCCTCAGAAAAGTTTATTATAAAACAGCTTTGATTGCATTAACCAATTAGGGCTTAACTGGTTTCAAGATCCCCGGTTCGAGAGACTACAAAACTGACTGATTTTGTATACAAGGTGGACGGTTATCATTCTCATGGAATGTTATTTTGTGATACAGCAGAAACAGGTATCAAGATATGTGGTTGAACAAGTAATTACTATTTACAAAGTCATTGAACACATGAAACTCCTGTTATCGGTTTTACTGGAGCTTCCGGAGGAATCAGCAGGGCAATTGCATTGACTTTGAGAAAAGTAGGTTGTAAGGCATGTGGATTTTTTTCGCTTCTCATATAAATGAGACTGAAATTTGTATCACCATGTATGGTATATCTTCAAATAGTTTGTTGAACATTAAGATTCTAACGAGGGTTGTCATATTTGCCTTACGTACCTGTAAGGCAGACACTTTGACTGAAAGAGTAAATGGGACAGACAAGAAATAAAATGCATGTAATTTACTCCCTCTGTCCCGGAATAAATGTCATAGTTGACAAATCAATGTTTTTAAGCTTTTAGTTATATTTTCTTGATTTCCCCAATCTATTCATATAGGTAGACTAGCACTTCCCATGACATTGCAATGCTTGTGTCTATTAAAATGGGTAGTATAGGAAGATCACCAAACTTCATATCCTAGTTTTAGTAATGCGACATTTATTTTGGGACAAACCAAAATGAAAAGTAGGACATTTATTCTGGGACTTAGGGAGTAATAGACTTCTTCATTCACATATTGCAAACACATAGATAACAACCTTGCAATTCTAAAGTAATAATGTTTCTAGGCATTTGAATATATTGTGAATGCCAAATTACAAGCCCCAAATTATCTATCAAATCTTACTTTGCACCCAATTTAAAAATGAGTTTGTTTGGTACTTTAATTTCCAAATTGTCCCACTTTACCCCTGCCACTTTCCAAACCATTCCACTTTTTTATCCACTGGCCAAGTGTATGTCCGCGGGGGGGGCGGGGGGGGGGGGGGGGAAGGGGGGAGTGGGATACTTTCAAAAATAAAGCACCACATACCCACTTTTCAAACTTGGGTGCAAAGTGGGATTTGGTGGAGACTTTGGGGTGTTAACGTAATTTAGCCTATTGTGAAATTTGTTCTCTTGAGTATCTGTTAAATCTGTTCTTCAAATCATTTTTCCATTTGTATTGGCTATTTGGCTCCTTATATAGAAAGAGGCATTCCGGTGTAAGGTTCGCTAGGCATATCATTTATGCACTTTTGAAAGTTTAAGCCTACTTATTCTCCCAGAATGCTTCTCTTGACGTCATGACTTATGTTACTAAACAAATTTTATTATCTGTATTGTTGGCTGATCTTCGAAAATCACTCTTCAAACAGCACACATAAAATATTACAGGTATAGATGTGATATCCTTTGTTATGCATGTGTGTTTTTATCCTCAAGGTCAAACCTAAAAAGAACAGTCTAGGTGTGTCTCTGAGATTCTATGCTCGAGGCAAATAAAAGAAAAAATGTACAACCTGCATGTGTGTGTATACACAGGGCCAAACCAAAAAAGAAGTTTGCATGCATATGTGTGTTAGGTGTATATGTATGTATATACACATGGCATACATGTGTGTACACTAGGCCAAACCAAAAAAAAAAAGTTTGCATGCATGTGTGTGTGTGAATTAGGTACATATGTATATATACATGGCATAACAACAACAACAACAAAGCCTTAGTCCCAAAATAGTTTTGAGTTTGGTTAACATGAATCATCATATGGCATATATGTAAAAAATAATTCTACTATTTTATTAGGTCAAACCTAAAAACAACAGTCTAGGTGTGTCACTGAGATTCTATGCTCGAGGCAAATAAAAGAAAAAATGTACAACCTGCATGTGTGTGTATACACAGGGCCAAACCAAAAAAGAAGTTTGCATGCATATGTGTGTTAGGTGTATATGTATGTATATACACATGGCATACATGTGTGTATACACTGGGCCAAACCAAAAAAAAAAAGTTTGCATGCATGTGTGTGTGTGTGAATTAGGTACATATGTATATATACATGGCATAACAACAACAACAACAAAGCCTTAGTCCCAAAATAGTTTGAGTGTGGTTAACATGAATCATCATATGGCATATATGTAAAAAATAATTCTACTATTTTATTAGTGTTGGTGAATGCCGGGTCATCGAAGGAGGAGAACTTTATAAAGAGGTTTGCTTCTCTCCAGAAACTGTTATATGATTTAATTCTGATTCTGTTGGCGTTTAATTATGTAATGTTAATGTTGATCAACACGCATTGTGTATCATGCACTTGCACTCCTCATTTAGTTGCTTAGCTATACATGTGTTGCAGATCTGGGAATACTTTTGGGCATTTAGAGACACCCATAGTATGTCATGATGAGTTTTTGTTCAATTTATTTCTGTACTAAATTCCCATAAGTTGTCTGTTATTATAATGAATACTCCCTCCGTCCCATACTAAAGGGCACAATTTGACTTTTTTGGTCAACTGAGTCAATCTTTGACCATAATTTTACGAATATCTAGATATCTTTATACAATTTTAAAAATTGTTAATGATAGTATTTCTAATAGTGAAATAATAAAAAAAATTAGAATTTCATAGAAATAATTAGATATTCATAAAATTATGGTTAAAAATTGACTCAGTTGACCAAAAAAATCAAACTGTGCCCTTTGGTATGGGACAGATGGAGTATGTGTTTAAACATTCAATCCTGAATATACTAAAGTATATGGATTTTGTCTTTAGCATGACTTGTGTTATAGCACACATTAATATGTGTGGATTTGTTACCACAATGTTTTGCCGAAAGCCTAAATTTGATGATTTTTTCCCCTAAAGCTGTGATGCACAACTTGTGTACAGATATCTGTAGTTATCTTTAAGATTTCTGGAACTTCAAGATGTCCTGGTTACTTCTTATCCTGGCGTAGATACTGGGCATCCAGTTTTGAAGAGCTTGATGGCACTCATTTCCAATTAAAGAAAACGATAATGGTTTCCTGCTGATGGGACTAAATTCTAAAAACTGCCTCCTTGCAAGGCTTGTTAAACCAGGTCAATATTGTTGTGTAAGGCTGCTTGAAATGTTTGTTATAGGGCTTTTTAATCGTGAACTTCTAACATAATGTGATTAATCATCTTTGCAGTGATGTCAATATGCCACTTTATTAATCTAGACTGAGATAGAGTGCTCATTTTTTGTAAGTCGTATGTTGACCATTCTTATAGCTAATATTTTTAGGCAAAATTAATCTCCTCGGCAAAAGAAATGCATGAATTATGTAACAGGGAAAAATATTCATCTGATTTACTGGATACCAAGCGAAGGCAATTCATCTTTTACTTGAAAATAGGAACAAGTAATGATAGACTTGTGAAGACCTGCAATCTATTTGGTAGATTGAGGCATCTGGAGGACAAGTGCTTACTTTTGGGGGTATCTATAATTAAGATATTGAGCAATACTTTCCTTTTTATGATAATTTAAAATTCCACCTTTATTTTAGTTTGTACTCATAATGCTGCATCTGGTTCTCACACTTGCAGACTGTTGATCAATGGGGACAGCTGATATGTTGATGCATAATGCTGGTTAGCAGTTGCCCCTCGTTCAGGAAGAGTTATTTTGAATTATTGCATTATCCATTTGGTGCTCAGTTTTAAGGATTATATGGGATGGGTTTCTGATGGGAACGGAAAAGGCTCAATGGCGGGAGGAGGTTATATATGTTTGAATCTTACAGGAGTTTGCCGCAGGCATAATTATGGTGAGAAAGGAAAAGGTAAGCGTTTATATAGATTTCATTAACCACTTCTCACACACGCTCTTCCATCAATTAGTGACGGCATTGGAAAAATGCCCTTCGCTAAAAAGTAAACAAGGAGAAAGCATTACAGTATGGGTATTATGATTTTGCTTCTTAATGGCTCTTCTTAAGTACTTTAGTAGTTATTGGCTTTGTAAACAGTGTTGCAAAAGAATATGCGAGCAGGAACATAAATGTAATTTACCTGAACCAGGTCAATGCTGTCACCAACATGACTGCAAAACTTGGGGAGGATGTTGAAAAGAAAATCTTGCAGACTATCCCTCTTGGTAAGAATGAAAAATAAGTTGCTCTTTGCTCTCTTCTTATAAACAAATAACCATGATCTCTCTCAAACAAGTGAAGTTGCAGGAACAAGTACATTATAGTGTATTCATCCTTCTGTTTCAACTGCTGCAAGCTGCGAAAAGCTCTTGGAGATGATATATGTATAAGTTAGAGGGCCATGATCAGTTTTTGTTCACTGTTGAAACAACTAACTGCATGCTGTTAACTTTCCGAAACAGAGACCACCATAAAGCTCGGAAATAACCCCCTCCGGTCCCAAAAAGATTATTCCATATAACAAGTCGAACTATTTAATAATGTCAGTTTTAGATGTTTGCACCTTTGTAAAATTGCATTAGAATATTACCACTATTTTCAAGAATGGGACTATTTTCTTAAAAACAAACCAAACTAGAATCTGGTACTATATTTTTGGGATGGAGGAAGTATTACATGCCAAAATGGAGGGAATGTTTTTTAATTGCATGCATTCACCTCCCAATATAAGGCCTTCTTTGGCAGGGAAACAGCTACACCTCTCTGTATTTGGCTTGAATTATTCCTTTTATTAGATAGCTATAGAAGCTCCCATGTTTTAGAAACTTCAAATCTTTCGTGATGACCAAGCACAATTTTAACCTCGGTGGTTCTTTGCTTACTCAAGACAAAATGTATTTGCTCTATATTTTGATGAGAGACCATATATTTTCTGTTTGCATTAGCAAAAGTGCTCTGGGGAAATTATGGCCGAGTCAAAATCTGCCAAGTGATTTATAGCAGGACGGAGGGAGTATTTGAACATCTACTGTTTTAATCCAGTTGTTTACTAGTATATCTTTTCAATCATCTAACTTGACTATACAACTACAGGCAGTGATTGTTGTTGGAGAATTGATTATGCAACTCCTGGTCTTTCAGTTTGGCCCCGGAATATAGGATACTGATGTGAAACGTGGTCTGCGGTTTGGTTCCAGGACCTCTCAAAGGGAGCACGTAATAAATGCTTGAAGATCAGAAACGCGATCACTCTTATGCTAGCTAGCTACTGGAAATGGGTTTTTATCGATTATCATTTCATGGTTTAGTAATAATCGCCTTTATGGTTTTGACAGTCACAATATGATACTGAGTTGCCATGATGATGTATGGCATCCTTGAGATCAAACCAGTAGATGTTTGTCTATAGTTTTCATTAGTGAGTAGGACCAACTCATGTCCACATTAGGTATCTCCCTTATTTGTTTGCTGACATGTGCTTATTTTTCTTAGTCAACAGCCCAGTTCATTTTCCCAACATCATATAAAAGACTTCAACCTGCAAAAATCTACACATTCAGTAGATAGATAAACCAGCAAGTAAAAATGCAAAATTATGACTACACTTTTAACAGTTTCACAATTTTGGTAAGAGCGCAACTTGATTGGCACTAAAAACCCACCCAAAAAAAAAAAAAAAACAATTTTCTTTTTTACAAATAAAACCCAGGCAAAGAAAGGTGGGGGAGGAAATTATGGATATAACACACCATTAAATTCAAATCACCAAGCCTGAAGCAGATATAAGATTTTCAACCGAGACTAAAACCACTGCCCGTCTAGCCGCCAAATCAGGATCTTCAATTTTTGTCTTCTGGCCATGAACCCAAGAATTTACCTAAATAGTAGTGATTGCTCCAGCAAACATAACCCAGCAACGGATCGAGAACGATCTGGGCTGTCTCATCTCAAAATTCCGCTCAATCAATGTCGATATCTCAAAATTTCGCTCCCCTCATGTGTCCACTGTAGGGACCCACCGATTGGCCAACAATTCAATCAATTTCCCCTTCCTCTGGATCGTCAACAGGTGGAGCACTCTTGGGCTCCCCTTCTTCTTCTTCATCATCATCGTCTTTCCTGTATAATCCAAGTAGCTCTAATGGATTACTGTTTCCCTGCAACTTGAAACTCCCTAGACCATCCTGCAAATGATCTGGGCTCGTCTCATCCATGAAATTCGGTAAATTTTCCGAGGGCGCAACCCCAAGCATTTCCAACTCTTCCATAAACTGACAATTCTCATTCATCTCCACTGTTTTTTCCATCTACAAGTTTACATAAGATACTGTTAGCCACATACATGAAATGGAAAGGTAAATTGCAAATAATATACAGTCAAAAGGATAACGACCTTTAGCCTGACAAAAAGGATTCGAACATATCAAGGGTGAGTGTTAGTCATATTTTGAAAGCGTGTTATCTGATGTATATAACAATGCTACCCAAATATAGATGACAATATGGCAAAAGACGCCGGAGAAACGTACAAAGACCTCTCGATTGATTAATACTCCCTCTGTCCCAAATCAAAATGAATGTCTAATTTTGCTCACATTTGCTCTTGATCAAGAGCAAATTTGGACAAAATTTGGACGTTAAAATAGAGAAAGATCATATGCAAAAAAAAATATCAAACTAGAACCAGAGTTCATCGCCAGCAGTTGGTTTACCAGGAAAAACAGATTGCCGTTTAATGTAAGCTGCATAATTGCAAAAGGCCTATCACCCTTTTGACCCACTGTACTATAATGAAGCTGTTAGTTTTGTTGAGTTTTATTAACAAAAACTAATTTTTTTTGGATATCATAAGGGTGTAAGGTGAAATTAAATGCGTATATATAGTTGGATGGTTAAAAATGCTAAAAAAAATAATACATGGATGGTTAAAACCGAAGCTTCATTATAGTACAGTGGTTCAAAAAAACGATAGACCATTGCAAGAAGTGCAAATCTTAAAGGACAAGCAGCACTCTATCCAAGTTACGAGACTGACAACTTCAACTTAAAAGGAACTGCAAAAATTTCAAAATGAACTCATTCTACATACCCATTTCCAACTAGATAAAAGATAAAGTATTTAGTTATATACTCCCTCCGTCCCACCTCACTTGAGACTTAAGAGGCGGGCACAATAACTAAGGAAAAAGAATATAGTAAAGAAAATGTGTGGTAGAAAATGAAGAGAGAGAATGAGTGGGGTAAATAGTAGTGTTGGTTGAATAAATTAAGTGGTGGAAAATGAAGAGAGAGTATGAGTGGTTGCGTAGTTTTAACATAAAATAATAAAACGATTGCTATTTTGGGTGAGTCTCAAGTGAAGTGGGACGGACCAAAATGGAAATAAGTCTCAAGTGAGGTGGAACGGAGGGAGTATTTATAATTTATTTGTTAAAGAGCTGCTAACATACCTTCTGCAGGGCTTCACGTGCAGCTTCCCGCTCAAGATCTCTCTTTCGCTTGGCTTCAGCTGCAGCCTCTGCTTCGGCATTTCTTCGAGCCTCTTCTGCAGCCTTTGCTTCTGCTTGCAATCGAGCTTTTTCTATAAACACCAAAAATGAAAATCACTTTGCTGCCGAATCACAATCTAAATAAATCTTGTATATTAAACTAGTGCTCATTTAGCCATAATTGAAACAATTTTCCCCAAGATTAATGCCAAATTCCAACCTTCTCGTCTTCGTTTTTCAAGTTCCTCCTTCTTAAGTCTTAATCTCTCAGGATCCTGTTTTTCCCCCTGAAGTTCAACATTGCACAATCATCAATATTACAAACTGTCAACATAGATAAACTACCCGAAATAAAGGGTAGCTCATTGCAATATTTGATCCCTAGCACACCTTTCCAATGGTTATTTCTTGAGCTTTAATTATGGTATCTGCGAAGCGGCTTCTTAACAGAGCTGCACGGTAAAGCTTATCGGGAGAGACTTGCCTATCAGGTGGAGCACTCTCCCCTGTAATTTATACAGCATGGAGGGTGAGATGATGCTGCAAAATTAACAGCACACAGTTTCTTCATGATTTCAATGCTTACCCTCTGGACGCATATCCACGTCAACAGAAACTGGATTAGATTGAGAAGTGTGCTCAACTTGACTCAACCCATATACTGAATCTGGGGAAAAGACAACAGTGAATACTCCAAAAGGATGGTAGCTTAAAAGGAAACAATACCACCACATTTGGCAGGCATAAATTTACTGTACAATAATAAATAAACTAACCATTTTCAGTTTCTGCATTATTTGGGGGACTTTTCTTCGGTTGTTCAGGATCCATGGTTCCCTAACGAATAATAAAATGAAATCACGTCAGCACAAAGCCACGCACAATAGCAGAAAGCTAAAGTGGCAAAAAATCACCCAAAATAATTTTATAAATGGTGAAGGCAATAAAGTGTATGGCATAGTGGCATGAAGACATACATTTGCAGTGCTCTTGCGAACAGAAGCCTTGGCAGAATCACTGCCAGAAGAACTGCCTGAATCTGAATCTGTAAAAAAGAACAAAACGAAAGAAATTCAACAATTGTGGTTACATATGTATGCGATATAGGCTGAGAATGCGCAGACTCTAGCTAATTGGCCACAGGGTTTTAAAAAAAAAACAGTTTCACCGTAGATATTCTGACCTATCAAACAAATAAATAAAGTCAAAAAAGAAAACAGAAGCACACCATGAATCTGACTTCAGGGCGCACAAACGCTTACAATGAGTTGAGACAACTAACAGCATCATCGGCGCAACTTATCATGAGTTGAGAATAACAGTGAAACTTAGATTAATGTACATTATTGTGTGTGTGTGTGTGTGTATATATATATATATATAAGTATATATACAAGCTAAAATACTACTCCATCTCTAAATGAATGTCCAATTTCAAAAAACTGTCCAATTTTTTTTAACTAAATCCTCCCTTAGCATATAACAAGTTCTAATTCACACTTAGACTCATCGTGCAATATAGTGATATTATTAAGGGTTTTTATGTACTTATGCTACTAAACATACTTATGTTTAACCTTTTTGCATACGTCCCTCAAAGTGAAATTTGGGCATTCATTTAGGGACAGAGGGAGTAGTAAACAAAGACCGAGGAATAAACATAGTTCTAAACAATTTCGATTTGCGTTCGTACGCAAATGTTTATTTAATCCAAAATAGTGGAACTGTGTAAATATGACAACTAAATGGCTTCCAGAAAAAGCCCGCTTGATTTGCCTTCATCCAAAGTCTTAATTCCCTGAGGTGACACCTACCTAAGCATAACCGCGTAAAAACACCTATTTGCGTTTATATTTTCGTTAGCCCCATATCACATATGAAGATTCATTCGACAAAAAGTCACCTACATTCTTTTGATGTGGGGGGGAGGGGGGCCGGGGGGGGGGCGGCTTGTGAAACTATATAAGCAACAATTTAAACGAAGCCTGCTCCGAATTTCCAAGTTCATGCATGAATCCCAAAATCAATATTATGACTTATTTACAAAAGTTGCAATGTTATTTCTTGACCAGATTCTTATATATTCGGGGTTGGAGAGGAGTTTAACATGTTTTAATCACCAGAGCCAGTTCCAGTTTCCTAGCCTACAACAGCTATGTCTCCTTCTCCCTACCATTTGAAACTCCCGAGTCTAAAAACCAAGCTTCAAACTTTTTTAATAAAATTAAGAATCTCACGTATCCGGTCATCATGACCTCCAACACTCCACTATTCGGGACAGGTTGCGTCAAGGCCATGTCTGCCACAATATCTCAGACAGTAATAACCATGATGAATAACTTGGAACGTACAAGTACAGTTCATCCACTTTGACTACTCCAAACATGGAAACTCTTGAAAGCGACAACCCTACATATCTCATTTCTAATTTTTAGTACCATCCCTCGCCACTGCTACCTGAAAATTAGCTACATCTCACAATAAACTCAATCCAACTGCTTTTTAGGAGTACCACAAAAAATAATCAAGGGTGACAGAAGTCAGATCAGAGTAAACCTTGGCCTCTCGAACTCTTAGTCCATCACTACAAGATGAATAATCTCATGATACTCCCTCCATTTCAAATTATCTGTCGCTTTAGACAAAATTACACATACCAAGGAACCACTGAATTTCCACAAATACCCTTTCTCTTTCCTCGTAAATTGCAGAGATAATAAAGGGTGCTGATGAGAGAGAACAGTGAAAATATATTCACTCAATACTTCTTCCCTAACAAATCCCTAGATCCCCAATCCTTATCTTCCCAAATCTGAAGTGAATCATGTGTCATTCCATACAAAGACCATAAGGAATTCTCCCATCGGGTTGCAAACATCCCTTCACCCTCGCTAACTAGTTCGTCGGATTCTCGCTCACCAAGTTCGCCGGATTCTCGCTCCACCCATCTCCGGCGTTCGCTGGATTCTCCACCCAGCGCATCCAAAATGGTCTCGTCATAGGCATCTCCCTGGTTACTTCTGATCTCGATTCTTCTGAAACGAAGATGTAGTGAGGAGGAGAAATACCCTTGCAGCACGCAATGGTTCAGTCCAGGAGAAAATATTTGTTCAATCTCTTGGTTCTCTTTCTTGCCCCAATGTTCTCGTCGATCAATTTGTCTTCATTGATTACTGTCTTCATGGATTAATAGAAAGAAGGGAGTAATCTTGCAGGCATTAAAGAAAAGAGAAGTAGTTGGAGAGAAACACCTAATAACATTAATGAGAGCCGCAAACACGTTGTTAACGAGTGAGGGGTAGTTTTGGAAAAATAAGCCAAAACGACAGATAATTTGGAATCTGACCAAATGCCTAAAACGACACATAAATTGAAACGGAGGTAGTATTTCAAAAGTACCTAAACCTTGGTAACCAAAAAACATCACAAGAGCCTAACCGCAACACCCAAAACCAGCTCCGAAACTTGGCAAATCTGAAAAACAACTATGGGACAAGAGACGCCAGCGAAGTGGATGCCAAATATGAAAAGGTAATGTTCGGACACCAGCATGTTAAGTATTTAGATTCGGAAAAATTGGATATATGAATATTCAAAACAAGAATTGCGTGCGGCATCACAAATTTGAACCAAAAACTAATATGCTATTGCATGTCAGCTCTCAAGCCGACAAATGAAATGGATGAGAAACAGTATATTCCTACTTTCACGGGAAATTTGGAAATCTCTCCAATGTCGAATATATATATATATATATGTGTATATATATTAATATATGTGTGTATATATATATATATATATATGTGTATATATATATATATATATATATAGGTAGGTACTCAAATGAGAACCACAATTGCGTGAGAACCGTGAGAACCAAGGATAACCATTAGATTAGAATCAAAATCAAGGGTCCAGATTATAGATACATTGGATACACTTGGATACAATACATAAATTTTGATATTGCACTTGGATACAGTAGCTAAACAAGTACTGTATCCAAGTGTTGCACTTGAATAAATTAGGTTAAAAACTAATGTATCCAATTGTATTATTGAAAATTAGCTACTGTATCCAAGTGTATCCAATGTATCTATAACCTGGACCCTTAATTTTGTATGTAATCAAACGGTTATGATTGGTTCTCACGGTTCTCATTTAAAATGGTTCTCACAGGAGCGCGACCTTATATATGTGGGGGGGGGGTTGTTAAATACCCTCTTCAAGGGCATCCTAACGTGTGGCCGAATTTTTCTTGAAATAAATTTCCTCATTTTTAAAAGAGAAACCAATTGTTTAAGAGGACGTAATGGCCATTTAAATATCGAATTACTCTTAATCCAACCATACACTATCATAACCATAGTTGTTAAAGGCGAAAGGCGGGAGGCGGGCGATACCATAGTTATTAAAGGCCCAAGGCGCACCAAGGCGCAAAAGGTGTGTCCGGAGCCTAAGCGCGCGCCTAGGTGCGCTTTTGATAACTATGGTGTGTCCCATAGTTATTAAAGGCCCAAGGCGCAAAAGGTGTGCCCGGAGCCTAGGCGCACCTAGGCACGGGCTTTTGATAACTATGGGCGATACGTACCTGGAAAAGGGCGAAAGGCGAGGCGGGCGGGAGGCGGGGCGGGCAAGAGGCGGCAAAAAGGCGAGCAAGGCGGAAAAATAGTACAAAAAAATAATAAATATTAGAAAAAAATAGAAGTGTACATGCAACATAAGTATAGTACTTTTTTCGTCTCAAAATAAATGTTTAAATGTTTTTTAATTAGTATAATTGGATATTTAATTTGAGACATAGGTACAAATAATCTTTACAATATATTTTTACAATATATAAAAGAATGTTTAAAAAATAAAAAAAAATAAAAAAATAAAGAGATGTTACTGAAACTAGAAGAATAAGAAACAATAGAAATTGTAGATAATGATTAAGAAAACGGCATAGAAAAAAGTATTAGAAATCATGTTGTCTGCATTTACAAGAATGTCGCGAGTTCACAACGTTTCTCCCATAAGCCAAAACTAGGGCTCAATTTAGAAATTAACAAACCAAAAATTTGAGGATTTAATAGAATAAATTGAGTTACACCAGCAGAATATATGGAACTCCATTAGTGCAGGATGAACAGAGTGTTTGATTCAAGGACCTGAAAGATTGATCGAGGGTTTGGATTGAGGGTACAACATGAAATCTCAAAGAGAATTTTGATTTGGGGGATAATTGGGGATAGGGTGGGATATGATTGCGAAGGTGGAGGTGGGGGAAAAGGTCGAGGTCGGATAAGATGGTGAACGATGCTAGAAAGTTAGCCCCTTCATGTTTTGAAAAAAATAAATTACACTTATTTACTTTAAAATTTTGCACTTTCACCCTTCAAACATCCGCACCAGCAATTTTCTTAATTTTTGGTAACGAATTTCGTTTTTATTTGTTAAATATGTAATTGATAAATGACTATTTTATAGTCATTTAGGGTTTAAAAATTTTATCTTTTCATCTTAGTTTAGTTAAAATTTAGTTAAATTAATTCATTTTTATCTATATTTTGCGGATATTATGCTTGGTGGTATTTTGTGGTTGGAACAGGTTTTATAGGAACCTTTTGGGTTAAAATATGGCTCATATAGTGAACCGGAGCGAAGGAGTTGAAGATGGAACAAATTGAGAAGAAAAAAAGTGGAAAATCAGAATTTTGGGTCAGCACGACCGTGCCATTTGTGTCGACATTAAGTAACAAGAGATCAAATTCAGCACGGCCGTGCCGTTTTTAAAGCTCGATCGTGCCAGAAGCCGTGGTCCGGCCGGACCATACTCAACACCCGGTCGAACCCCATCATTGGTCCGGTCGGTCCCCCATAAACATCAGGCCGGACCTCTCGAAAATCACTATTCCGGAGACTTAGTCCGCCCGGAACCAACTCTATACCCGGCCGGACCTCATCACTCCTGCTCTGAACCAGTTTCCTCCAAGAGGTGCCTTTTGATGTTGAATCCGGGAAGGGACACTCCTTTTGGCCTCAAGGCCTATTTAAGAAGACCATTTCAGCCATCTAGAAGATCCAGAATTGATTGTAAAGATACTCTAGCAAATTCTCAATTCAAAACATCATTCATACACAGATTTTTGTGAATCATAAAAGGTGTTCTTGAGCAAGTTGAAGTAATAATATCTTGAGGTTATTTTCAGTCATTTGTCTCTCTTCCATCTATCATCAAGAATAAGTATCTCTAAACCTTATTTATTTCATGTCTTACTCTTGTCTATTGATTGTTAGAATAGAAATGGCTTGTGAGTAATCCCCCATATTCTTGGGGTTGGAAACTCAACCTCATGTGTTCATTACTTTAATCATGCTCTATTTTCTTATCTTCATCTTAAATCAATTTCTTCATATCGTTACTAAACGCCTACGACCATGATGACGTCCTTCGTATGAATTCTAGTTAGTCGAGAGAAGGACCTAGCTGTGAATCTCGACTAGCGGAACCATATGAAGTAACTGGGTTTCTATTAATCACGAAAGTAGATTAATGGCCTAGGGATGTTCCTTGAGTGGAAAGTACGTGGATTTTCATGAACTTAACGGGTTTTTACTAATGAACGGAACCATCGAGAGAAAGGCCGTGTTGGTATTAAAATACGTGTGTTTTAAGCCTTGGTCATAAGAAGTTGACACAACCTAGCTTATCATCCTTTATTTTAAAAGGGTTAATGACAATTTAGACCCTGAAGTATGATACCACCCTTCCAATCGAGCCTTGCATGTCTTTTTTCGCCAGATCGGACCCTGGGGTGATTCATTTTCGCCAGTTAGGGCCTTTTTGACGGAATTCGTTAAAAAGTTAGTTAAAAGGCATGTGTCGTGCACGTGACTGACGGATTGGGTAACTTTGAAGTTGATGTTTCTTTTAAGGGGTTTAATGAAAATTCGAAACTTAATAGGACTGAAAATAAAAATAATTAATAAAATAGTAAATAAATATTTTTAAAAGTTATTTTCAAAGTGATAAAGTAAAAAACAAATCAAATACATAAATTTTAAAACAAAATAAAGTAGTTATCATTTTTTTTAAAAGTTTATGAATGAATTAATTTACTCATTGTTAGTTAACTTGAAATTGATATTGTATTTAAAGAGGTATGATATAATTGTATTCTCTAATATTTAATTTTAAACATTATTAAAAAAATAAAGGAAAATATGCTCAAAAATTATTAAATTATAGAAATAAATAAACATATAGCCTATTTTTTATTAATATAATGTAACTAATAATAGTATTATCTTAAAAATAATTTTTAATTTAATTTTAACTGGGAATAAAATTATTTGAATATACTCCCTCCGTCCCACTCGAATTAGAACAAATTTCCATTTTGGATGTCACATTCGAATTAGAACAACCCAAAAATATAAGTGTTTTATTTGATGGGACCCACATTCACACTCACAACACCTACTCCACTAACACTTTTTCCTTAATCCCCGTGTCCAACCCAAAAATCATAATTCGGGTGGGATGGACGGAGTACATAGTAACTACTTAAATGAAAGAAAATGATTCATAAATATAAATATTATAAGTAAATTATCTTAAATTACAACCCATTCTCCCTCCTTCACCCACCACCGTTCAACCACCATCCCAACACCATCTTCCTTAAACCCAAACCACCACAACCCAATGCATCTTTAAATCCAAACCCAGAACACTTCACTTCCTCCACTTTTCATCATACGCCAAGCTGGAGAATGGAAAGAGTATCTCAAATTTTCTATTGAAGCCGAACAACGAGAACACTTCACACCATTGACGCTCCAATCAACCTCTTCAATTTCACCCCTTTTTCTGACCATGCCCACCCCTTCCTAATTTAGTAACAGCACCCAAATCTTCTTCCTTTCTCTCACGGCCAGATCGTCTTCAGCCCCTTCCCATGCCACCGCCTCTGTCCCCCGTCCCCTCCTATTCCGGCAAAGTAACCGACGTTACTCTCACCCAGCTCCAACCCTCCGACACCAACAACACCCTCCACTACCACGTCGTCCTCTAAATTATATTCTGGAACCCTAATCGCTGAATTGGGTTTGTTCGTCAGTTCATTTTCGCCCAATTTGAAATGGGTTTGTTCTTGAATTGGGTGTTTGATTTTTGCTCCCATTTAACTGGGTTTGTTCTTGAATTTGACGTTGGTTTTGTGGTTGAATTTGGTGTTGCTTTTGTTAGATTTTTTTATTCAAAAGCTTCTATTGTTCTCAGCTTCAAATTTGTCAAGAAACAAAGATGGAGCAAACCTTGGATCTATGAATGACGAATCCGGCGAATTGGGTGGGGGTTTGGCAGGAGTTTGCCGGATTTATTTGCTTATTATAATTAATTGATTGTTTGGATTTTGAAAAAATGAAGTGAAAAGAATGAATTGGGTGTTTACTTTTGTTAATGGTGGCGGCACGGTGGTGGTGGTGGTGGTGTGGCGGCACGGTGGTGGTGGTGGTGGCACTATGGTGGTTTCAGGTGGTAGACATTTTAGTGATGGTGCGTTGTTGGGGAAGGTTGAAGATGGAATAATACTCACATTTATTTGCCCCCCTAATCGATAGTTTTTAGCCTTTTAAGTTTCAAAATTTTCATTTAACCCCTTAATAGCTAATATCAATTCAAAGTTACCCAATCCGTCAGTCACGTGCACGACACATGCCTTTTAACTGACTTTTTAACGAATTCCGTCAAAAAGGCCCTAACTGGCGAAAATGAATCACCCCAGGGTCCGATCTGGCGAAAAAAGACATGCAAAGCTCGATTGGAAGGGTGGTATCATACTTCAGGGTCTAAATTGTCATTAACCCATTTTAAAATGAAACTTTAATCTAAGAGCATGATTACTTGATGAATAAATACTGTTTGATTCCCAACCCCGGGAATTCTTTCATCATATGAGTTTTTCTTAAGTTAGAGTAATTTGCAATCATTTCTAGATAAAGTGACAAACCAATTATACCCCCAATCAATTCTTTTTACTATTTTTACTTGAAAGCAAATATTTTTCCAAAGTAAACTCTGTCTCCGTGGGATCGACCCGTACTTGCACTTTTCTATACTATTTACAACCCGTGCACTTGCGGTTTATAAACTAAGCCCTCGTTTAGGCTCAACAGTAATGTGTTATTTTTTATAAATTTTCGATTACTAAAATGACCATTTTTTGTGGTACGATGGTAAAAATGAAGTTCAATGGTAAAATTGAAACACGCTCCAAAGTACAATGGATTAAAACAGAGTTTGCCCTAAAATAAAATGCACATCAGAGGCAAAAATGTTGCAGAGAATGCCGTCTATGTAAGGTTTAGGATAATTATAAGAGAATGGACATTTTGCTGGACAAAAACTTCTTTCAAAGAGAGTTATCCCTTCTTCAGACATTAGTATAATAAAAGAGAATGGACATTTTGCTGGACAAAACCTCCTTCAGAGAATATTTGGAGTGTCAGAGATCATCCAATAAGACATGGAATAATGAGTCTCCAGAAATTATTCAAAAACAATAAACCACATGCGGTCATACCAAAAACATGAAACTGCATGCTTAAGCCTTCAAAACTCAAAAAATAAAACATGCATCTTATGAAGCAATAAGAGGAGAAGTTCACTGTAGCACATACCACAAGACGATGAGCCAGAATCACTACTAGAACTACTTGAGCTGCTGCATTTACTGTTTCTGAGTGCAGTATCCTTCTCTATTTCAACTGACGGAAAGCCTGGGTTAGGCAGGTCATTTCCACCAATATCTATATCTTCATCGATAGGCTCATTAGCTGGTGAAAGAAAGAAGGGGGGGGGGGGGGGGGAAGACCCGTCAAACACCAAAATAACCTCAAGTTGCACACAAAGGCCAATATTGATTGGAAATACCTTTGCTAGGCAGTACAGATGAATTGCTAAACCCTGACTCATGCAGCTGCAAAATCATGAAATATGAAGATCAAAAGTTAAGCACACATTCTACACTAGTTACTAGGAAGCAATAATATTTTAGATGGGCAGGAAATTTACACACACACACACACCAAAGGCAGGAATGAGACTTACCTCCACCTCACAAGTTTCAGCTTTTGTCAGATTTTTTTGTTTGTCAACCAAATAATCATCTAAAAGCTTCCGCAATGTGAAAAGGGTATCATCACTGAGAGTGTCTAGATCAATCTCAATCTCATCATCAGTTGTTTGATTTCCATTAAAACTACTCTCTTTCAGAAAATCAATTATGCTTTCAGGTAACTCTGTCAGTAAGTTCTCCAATTCCGAGCTTAGTTTGAGCTTGTCAACATCAGACATGATACGCTTGACTGGTTCTTGCTTGACTTTATTCTCTACAGGTGCACTTTTCTTCCTTTTGGCAGGGGGCATAGGAGTTGCAGTATCAGTTTCTACAAGGACACTTGATCTTGAAGGTACTGCTACTTCTGGTGCCTGAGATAACTTTTTCTCTATTGGTTTCCATCGCACTTCAAAATATTTGCTTAGGGTTTCGGCCATTATGTGCACATCATTTCCAGGTGGATTGTAAGTCATTGCATTTGAGAAGGTCAGCCTAACATCTGCAGCTAACCCCAATGGGTCCATATATTTACCAGAAAGTAATTTCGATTTCACTGTCCCCAGATCCATTGGGTGTTTAATAACGGTATGATAATCCGGAATGTTCAACTTCACAGCATCAACCGGAGTATTAAACACCCAAGCAAGCTGATGTGCCATCAACCTGTTCAGCAAAGTTTCACACTGTTTCATTACCATAGCATTTGAAGAACTCGGAGGCAAAGTTTGCTTCACAGAGTCAAACCGGCCAGCTGCAGCCTTTTTCGTTTTGGATCCCCCATTCCGACCTGGAGGAGCCCGTTTCTTCCCATTGGAAACGGGTACTTCCATAGACCTGACAGAAGTTTCAGGGATGGGCCTTCTATATCCATTACTGCAGCTATGGATATCACTGGAAGGGGACAATCCCCCAGTGTTAACACTCATTGTAGTAATTTTCTTCTGAAGAATCCTAATTTGTTCAAGTTCCCTTTTCAACCTCACCTCTAGGTCCTTCCTTTCAGGCAAAGACATTTTTGCTAATGATAAAGCTTGTATCGGTACCCCAAAACAATCCTGATAATCTCCATTTAAACTGATACATTTCCTCTTAGGGGCACAAGAATCTTCTGATGCCGTCATTTCAGTATCAACCCGACCAGAGCTGCCAAAGCCTTCTGATTCACCCATAGTTTCAACAACGTGCCGGTAGTCAGGAACAAATGCAGACGAATACCCTTTTGAAATTTTTCTTGTTTTTCCCATCATTGGAGTAACACCTTTCTTCCAGTACTTCTTTGACTCCCTCTGCCCAGTAAACTCTACAGGTACAGTAGGTGCCATAAACTTAATCCCCAACAGCTGCACATATCAGCAATCCGTTTATAATTTACTCTACTGACAATGTCATTTAAGCCCAAAGTCTCACAAGCATAATTTACTCTACTGACAATGTCATTTAAGCCCAAAGTCTCACAAGCATCCGCACCTCTCACTGTAGTAAAAGTAGTTATTTTTAGGAAATTAAGAGCACTATCTTATAGATGTCCAAACTTTTACATTCAAAAAAAGTGTCAAGTTAATGTTTTCATGATAGTCTTGTGAATGTCCATCAACAAAGCAAGTGAGCCACGCAACACAAGACGAACAGGATAAATTGAATGAAGATCCTAACAACAAAGCTCCCTAATCCTTAAATTCAATAAATCCAATATAAGCGAGGAAGATTCTTCAGCCTTATCCAAATCAAATCCAAATCCTAACCTTAACTTAATAATTTTTCAGCATTTCCTTAAGCCAAGCTACACAGATTCATAATCGATCGATACCAATTGGTACAAATATGCACAACAACATTATGACGAAACCGAACATAAAACTAAACCCTAGATCTCACACGGTAGATGGTATACCTAATAAAGAGTCGGCAAATTGAAAACCCTAGAAGAATGAATATGCCTCGAAAGAGTCCAATTTCAAAACCTGGATCTTTGAGCAGCAGAGACGTTGCGAGAGGATGTAATATGATTGGGCGATTGGGATTGGGGGAGCGGGAACGAATATTTGAAACCCTAGAAAAACCCCTCCCCCTCTCTTCGACAATCACCTCCAGACAAAAAGCCCAATACCGATATATACATGTATAGATTTAGAGCGAGAAAGAGAGAAGAAATATCGAAAGCTAAAGAGGAGAGACTTACAGAGAGAGAAAGATAGAGAGACTTACTTGAGATCGGGTTTGGGTTCGATTGCCCCGGCTATTTAACGGCGAGTCGCCCTTCCCCCGCCACGCTTCCCTCAATCTTAACCGTCCGTTTCTATGAACTTATCAAATCAGTGGCGCCCGTTTCATTGGGCCACAGATCTAGATCTAATTTCACTAGAAATTTCTAGCCACTTGTTTGTGTAATTGCTTGACTAAACTTATTTATTTACCGTTAAGTGATTGCCACCCCGGCGGGTAGTGAGCCATGAAACGATAGGAAAATGGAAACGCGTTTTTTTAGAGTGATCAAAAGAAAAACGCGTTTTTAAATACACGGTGATTTTTTTGTAAATAATTAAAATTATTTTAAAAAATGTTTGGTGATATTTTTATAAATAATTAAAACTTCTCAACACCATGTGACACTCTTCAACACACGAACTGGATTTTAGTAACACAGCGACTGGTCATCCTAAACATTACTAAATATCTAAAAAAAACTTCATTTATAAAAACTTCAAATGCTCGTTTGAGGGCCAAAATGACGTATTTTGAGGTTTTTAAACTCATAATCAGAGGGCGAAGTACATGACTAGGTCTCTAAAATTCCTTTGAAAAAAAGAAACATCTGACTATATATTTCAAAAGGTTCTGGCTATTAGTCTTAAGGGTACTGACTATCAGTCTCAAGGATTCCAGCTATCAGTCACCAGCTTTAAAGGTTCTTTCAAAATGCTCACTGACTATCAAAAACACTACAATTGACTATCAAAACACCATAACTGACACTAAAATACACTCTCACTTGCACTTTAAAAAAAATAATAATAATAAAAAGACGCTCGCGATAAATCATATGTGCTTATTAAATCATATCCAGAAGAATTTATTATTTATATCTAAAACCTCTTAAGCTTGATATCCAAAAACTTTGTTGACCATGACCTTGTTCAAATATGCTTGAAAACATATCCACAAAACTTTATTATTGATGTATAGAACCTTTTGAGGGTGGTATCTAGAAGGTTTCTTGGACATGACCTTCTTTAAATGTGCATTAAAATCATATACAAAATGCGATATATTGATATCAAAACAGTTTGAAGTTGATATCGAGAAGGTTTGTTGGCCATGGCCGTAAAATCACGGCCTTGATTCTCAGAGCGCGCGACATTTCAATTATTTTAAAAGAAATGTCACCGCGCGCAAAGTTATATTTATTTACACAAATGTTACCGCGCCTTTAAAAATATGTTCCGCTAATAACTAGGAAAAACACGTTTTCCCCATCTTCATTGAAAAAATAATGATGATAATTGTTTAATTGCTTAGTTCAACTTATTTAAACAATGTTAATTTTACTATCAAATGGAGTTATGGAGTTATTTTAGGTTTTAAAATTAGCCACTTATTCTGGTTTAATAAAAAAAAATCCAGCTATTATTAAAATTTTGAAGTTATCATTTAAAATTTTCATATCATCATTTGATCAATTTGATAGTTTTAATAAGCATACTAATATACTTAATAGTTAAATTGGTAATTTTGACTCATGTTCAGATTATGACTACAAACCAATGAAATAATAAAATTAAAAGTTTTAACTGTTGGATAGACAGAAAGAAAGTTATAAACTCAAAAGTTAGTTTTTATTATTTCGTAAATCCAAATTTTAAGCTCGTTTAATTGGTAATTTTAAATTTTTTAAAAGATAAATAAATAATCATACTATACTGACCTATCAACAATATCACCGATAAACTCAACATGGCAATACTAATAACTTGGTCACTGGACTACGTACCAATTTCCAGTGCCCTCATCGTTTTTCTTTTTCTTCTAACCGTTCTTATTGAAACTATTCACTTTTGTCAATATCGATTACAACTGTGTCCAATAAATCGTCAACTAACGAGAATTAGTCATGTGACCTCACGTTAGTTTTTTTTGTTTTACGAGATGTGAATACCACGTGCATGTAAAATGGCGGCGGTTTCCCGCCTAAACATGGTCGGCACACGCATTCGCAATTAGTCAAATGATTAACTCGTTTTAACTTTCTGACAATTTATTAGATGGAGTGGTTACATTGCTAAAAAAAACAGTGAAGTCAATATAAAAAAACATTTAAGACAGTGTAAATTTACCGATATACTTCAGCAATCGATATAATAGTTTCGCAACCTGAAAATTCATTATATGGTGTTTGGATTACCGAATGAATAAGGGTGCGAATTGATTTTAACATGATGTTTCAGTAAAATGCTTCATATTATTTTGTAAAGTTGTTTTGTACGATGTTTAAAATTATTGCACTATTATTTGCTATTATTTGTAGTACATCCTTTATATAATTGAATTAAAAAAAAAAAAAAAAAAAACAACAAATAGATACTACGATCGGAATTAACCTCAACCATCGACTCGACTGTATATCTCTCTATCCCAATCATGATCTCTTCTCTTCTCTTTTCATGTATCCTTTCTTCTTTCTTAAATGTTTCCTTTTGAAGCCTCAACCCCCATGATGCCACCATCAACAACGCCCTTCGCCTCCACCATCAACACCTTTTGTAGATTTTCTCAGTTTATTTTTAGCAAGTTTTAGATTTATATTTTTTATCATTTGTCGAAAGTCGTTGCCTTCTCTTCTTTATCGAAAAATCTTGTTTTTTCTCTTTATCGTGTTTAGAGTCTTTATGTAATGTTTGTATTTATTGTTGCAATGCTTGATTTGGCGTTTATTGTCAACCCAAATGATTTCATATTTTATGTTTTCAATGCTAATTTTTTTGTTAAAGGCTTTTCTAAATGCTCGTTGTGGACAGTGTTGAAGTTTTACTTGAATAAACGTCTGTGTGTTACAGGTCATTGTTCGTAAAGGCGTTAAAAGATAGATATTTTTTAAGCTTAAGCATCCCTATTCATTTCCATGACATCTATCATAGGATATTGATGCAATAGTCAATTATTGTGGCAGATTTTTTCAAGAGTTGCTAGTACTTTCAATATAGATGAGGTTCTGATTTTTGCAAAATATTATTTCTTGATTTACGCGATGAATGAAAAAAAAATAATACTCCATATATATTTTTTTATTTTTTATTTAAATACCATGATAAATGTCCATTACTACTATGTGGCAAATTGACTTTGTTATCAACTTAACGCAGCAAGTCAAATTAAAACATTTAAGTAAACACGTGCGCTAAATTGAACTTAACTGAGATATGGTCCATTCAAACTCTATTATTAAGCCGGATTAGCCCAATATAAGCCGGCCATATATCACTACGAAGAATCTCTGCTGGTCCAAATGAGGTAAAGATACGTTATGGGCCTAGGAAAGGATTTGGATGCTTTCCTCATCCAACCAAATACAGATCTTTGTCTAAGTATTCCATCCGTCCGGTAACAATATTCACAAAATTAAAGTTTTCAGAAATTAAAAAATAATAGTGGGTAGTTATTGTGAGTATGAAAAGTAAAAGTTAGAACGAGAAAGTCGGGTAGTGAATAGTAATGAATAGTTGTTGTGAGTATGACAAGTGAGTTTCAAGAATTAAAGAAGCATACTATTGAGTACTACATTTGTCCCTAAATGAGTGTCCAAATTTTATTTTAGGGACACTGAAAACCTCAACTTTTTGAACAATTTGGTAACAAAGATTCATATATAATTTTGTAATCTCTTTTCCAAACCTTTAGTTTTGCACGTATAACGAAACCGGTGAAAAGAAATGAAAAAAAAAACGTTTAGGGAGAAAGTTATGTTCAAAAAAGATACTCATTTAGGGACAAAACTTTCTTGAAAATGGACACTCATTTAGGGACAGAGGGAGTATAAATTTTCAATTTAGGAATGTGAGTTGTGACTTATTAATGAAACACCCAAAAAGAAATTGTGCACGTTGTTATAAAACGGAGTGAGTATGTATTTTGAATAGAACGATTATTTGTACAAAAAAAAAATAGAACGATTATAAACATTTTTTTGTGTTTTCTCCAAATATAATTACAACAGAGTATTTTGATTATATTTTTAGTTTTAAGTTGTTGACATTTTACAAACAAAAAACTGATATACTTTAAAAAAAAACACACAAACTTGTATTTATATATATATATATATATAATAAGACTTTTTTCTCTACTGCTACGTATTAAGACTTTATTAATGTTTAACATTCCTGTTTGATATAAAATCCTGGGATTTAATATGTCTAGTTGGTGCTGATTATATAAGTCTATGTTTCTATCTAAATTTATTTCTTCTTCTATTTGAATAGTTTGTTGGTTACTGGTAGAACCAGATCCCCTTCTAATTATTCTATTAATAAAGTTGTCTGACGTAATAATATCCTGTATATTGCTTGTTGAATTTCTAGCTTCTTGTAATGTTCGACTTCTTCCTAAAAAGCTTCTGTTTTGTTGATTATTCATTTTCTTGGTAACCAATGTGTATATGGTGTAGGTTTTCTTTTATGTTTTACTTCTTCTCCTAAGCTGAGTTTATTTATCCCACTAATTATTTTATCTAGGTCGTCTTCTATCTTTACTTTACTAGATTGAGGTTTTTCAGATGACTGCATTATTATTATTAATATTTTATTCAATTTTTCAAGTATTTGTAACAAAAGACTAATAACAAAATTAAAAATAATGGGATAAGTTTTATCTAACTTACCGATAGGTGAGTTGTTTTTTGTATTGCTGGGGTACCAAACTATTTGATATTACGTTGTTAGTGGCTCCTGTGTCTAAAAACGCTGTTAATTCTAAATATTTATTTGAGTCTAACCATATACATATATATGTATACATATATATGTATATACATATACATATATATGTATATATATATGTATATATACATATATATGTATACATATATATGTATGTATATATATATGTATACATACATATACATATATATATATGTATATACATATATATGTATATATACATATATATGTATACATATATATGTATGTATATATATATGTATATATACATATATATGTATACATATATATGTATATATACATATATATGTATATACATATATATATATGTATATGTATGTATACATATATATATACATACATATATATGTATACATATATATATATATATGGCACAGTCGCAAAGCTATCTCCATTGTGATATTGTTATGAAGGCTTAAAGTAAAGAAGGTGCAAAGAATCAAAAGTTCCATTTTTATTGAAATCAATAGGGACTAGTTACATACACTAACTTTTAAAACAGAAGGATTACAAGAATATTTAAGAATTATTGTCATTAAATTATATAAAAGGTAGTAATTTTCAAATATCTTTTAAACTAAAATGTGGAAATTTATTTAGCTACGGATGAAGTAAAATAAAGAAAAAGAACACTTTAATTAGCTCATCATTTTAGCTTATACCATAAATAGATGTCAGCTCCACGCTCACCGGAAGTTTAGGGTACACTTCCAAGTTTTTAAATGAGAGAAAAGAAAGGAACGGGAGGGAAGGGGAGGGGAGGCGAAAGGAGGGGAGAGAGAACTCAACATCATCTATATGAGTTTTAGGAAGGAAAGAAAAGGAAAATAGAGTGAATTACACTAGTATCCTTAATGAAAGAAAGAGAAAGTTATATTTGACGGGTAAAATAGGCTTACCAAAATTTTTTGCTTTATAAGACTTTCTTTCCATTCAATTCCTCTCACTTTTGAAAGGATTGTGTTTGAAGAAAAATCTTAAAAAAATTTCCTTTCATTTCAGTCCACATTCTTTTTAAAAAAACTCGGGAGCAACCTTAAGAAGGAAAATATATGATGCACTATTTTTATATATCGCATTATTGTGCATCATAAGTGATTCAGTGTTTGAGTTATTAAAGTTGACGTCATTATGACATCATCTGTAATCCACAACACCTTTAATACATGATTTAATAAAAAATAGTATAGATAATCTCATCTCGGGTTAATTGTATCGAGAATGATACTAGGGGTACACAAAAGACATAAAAATTTGGTCACAAAATTTTAGTTGTAATAATTTTATTGATGTTTTAAATAGAATGTAACGGGTCTACTATTGATACAACTAATAAAATATCGCTAACTGATTGTTGACTAAATTTTGAGACTTTAAGCAACGGTTTAATTTGTGGGGACGGGGGGTCATTGACCACGTGCCTAGACTTCCAGGGTAGATATATCTAAACAAAAATGGAAGCATATTAAACCCCCTTTATATCAAAATGATGTTCACATTTTTTTAGTTGTTCTACGAAAGAATGTTGAGCAATAATTTTAAATTAATTTATTTATATTAATAAAAATATAAAATTTTTGTCAACAATACTACATTAATAAATTTTAGATTTTTATTAAAATAATTAAATTAACCATCAAAATTTATTTATAGTAATGTTGAAAAAAAAATGAGAGAATCATTTTAGAAGAAGGTAGTATTGTATAACACATTCCCTGCAATATGCAATTAGTACATTAAACATTTTCACTACAGTAAGTAATACTAGCTAACAGCACGTGCTTCGCACGCTTTTCTTTCCGCAATTGGTTTATCTAGTTACATTTCAAGTTTTTATAAAATTTAATTTAGTTTTTCTTCTTAAATCATTATACGTAAAAATATACGTATACTTTACAAACTCTATATTTATAAAAGTGTATTGCAACTTTCTGTTGAGATAATTTTACAACTAAACTAAACTCTTCATTGCTTTTTAAAAATTTACTTTGTTGGTCCCATAATGAAGTCAATTTTTACTCTTGATCTATTGAGAAAATAAGGTTTTAATTATAGTAAACATTATAATAATTATGTGCTTAAATAGTAAATTAAAAGATAATGGTTACCTAAGTAGTACTCACTCATTCCCAAACTAAGAGTCATATACCTCTCAAATTAGGGGTGAGCAAAAAAAACGAAAAAAATCGAAAAAATCAATAAAACCGAAAAAACCGGACCGAAAAACCGGTCCAATAAGCTATTGGTTAGGACCGGTTTCCAAAAATTAGAAAACTGAAATTAGTGGTTCGGTTTCGGTTTCCAGCTTGTTAAAACCGATAAGAAACCGAACCGAACCGATAACCTAAAAACTATGTCGTTTTATTCCTAGCTTATTATTTGAATTAATAGTTGTAAACTTTAATTTGTAGTTTTTGGCCCAAGTAGTATGGCCCATTGGCCCAATTCATACTTCAACAAGAAAATGTGCCTTATTTGACCTTATTATTTATTATGTGCAAATTGGGCCACATTTGAATGTAGCCCATTAACGCGGCCCAACAAACCCACAACCCAACGGTCCATTCTATTGGTTTGACACCGAACTAAACCGATATCACACCGAAACCGAACAAACCGGACCATTAAGAAACCGAAGCTTAATGGTTTTGAATTAGATAAACCGATAACTATTGGTTTGCTGTCGGTTTTGGCCTAAAACCGAACCAAACCGACCCGTGCACACCCCCATCTCAATTGCACGGTGATTATAAGAAGTGGTAGAAGTGATTTAAATGTTGTGAGTGTAAAAGTAACGTAAGAGAGAGAGAGAGTGATGGGAGGGAATAATAAGTTGATTGGTGTTGTGAGTACAAAAGTAAAGTATGAGAGAGAATGAGTGAGATGAATAGTAAAGATTATTTGCCATTTGAGGAAAGAGACTCTCACTCTAGTACG
Organism: Campanula takesimana; assembly: GCA_026119855.1. NCBI lineage: Eukaryota > Viridiplantae > Streptophyta > Magnoliopsida > Asterales > Campanulaceae > Campanula > Campanula takesimana. The sequence goes on along the minus strand of JAOWBW010000746.1, from coordinate 406,330 downwards.
TACGAAAATAGAAAGTATGATTCTTACCCGGGAACGGAGGGAGTAACTTTTATCGTAAATAATGAGATAAAAGTAATAGTTACTATATATAGTAACTAATACTAATAATCGTAGAAAAAAAAAGATACTAATAATAGTAATAGTTACAATATATTGCAACTACTAGTGTTCTAACCCGTGCGATGCACGGAAAAATTCTCATTTATTTAACAGTTAAATAACGGTCTATATGGCTGCATTAAGAATCATACAATTACAAAACTACTCACTTTATTTTGTAATTGAAAATTAAATGAATAAGCCAAGGGAATGAGATACATATTGATAACACATTTGCGATATTGAATATAACTTTAGATGGTAGTTGTTTGTTGCGAATAATAATCTTGTTGACTATCGTTTTACTCCCTCCGTCCCAAATTGATAGTCACGTTTGATTATTCATCATTTTTATTGATATAAAGACTTGCATCATAAAACATAATTTGTTAATGCACTTTACAGCTTAAAATGTACTTAAATCGTTTTGGGACATATTGAGTATAAGAAAAATATTACTATTTTAATGACGGCTCCATCTGTCCCATTAAATATGCACTTTTTCAATCACACATAAACCCTAATATCACGTCTCTTAAATGTGCCAACAACCACATTCAAGCATTCTATTGTTACATCTAGATGTGTGTTGTCAAAAAGAGAAGGGTGAAATAGTTTAGTAAAGGCAATAAATCACAAAATGTCAAAGTTGTGGAATTCATTTGCTATTCCTAAACGTCTAAAATTAGGTAGTGGATGCACTATATGGACGGACGGAGGTTCTATATTTATTGATTCTCCTTTGTATAACTATTCATCCAACAACCGGAGACCATGCAATGACTATTATTGAGTTGACAATTGAAGGACTAGAGTAATTGCTATAGTCAAAGTAAATGGAGTCAATAAGGTTGATCAGTCTAAAGATATTAGAATTGTTAGTAACACCCAGTGCATCGCACGGGTGGATACTTTTAGGGGCGCATATGTCTTTTTAATATGTATTAATTGCATTTTTTAATATGTGTGAAGAGGTCTAAAATGAAGATGTCTAAAATGACATATATTATGAAACAGAGGGAGTAATTAGTTATTGGTTATAATCCTCACGTTTTGTGATAATGAACGCGATAACATCACAACTTTACCAAGTCAATATTTAATGCCTAATAAAACGGAGAATGAGGTGTTACTTTTTATTTACCGTGTAAAACGTTTACTTACCAATTTTTAGATTCACATTAAATTAAAACGAAAACCCTTATAATAAATATATTTCCTACAATGTTATTATATCTATATGAAGAATATCTGTATAAACTTAAAAATTTACAATAATATTCAGAAAATAGAAAATAAAATTTTAAAAAGTAAAATAAATATTAAATATTTGAAAGAGAAGTTTGTGTCTATATAGGTCAAACGAAATTCTTTACCTTTTTTATATTAAAATAATCTTCATTTAACATGGGTTAATGTCTCATAAAATAGAAACTTAGTATTGTATGGAATCCCCGTAATTATATAATAAATATTGCTAACATAATTTCTTTTTAAGTATATCTGCTATAAGTAAAGAGTTTTACTAAAAAGAAATTAAATTACTATGGCGTCAACGAAACATTTAGAAGACCGACTACATAAATAAAGCATCATAAATAACAGTGCATCAAACAAAAATACATCTTCAATCATTTCCATATAGGTCATATGTCCTATATCATATTACATAAATATTACATAATGAATGAAATGTAAAAGTACATTCGACTCTCTCTCTCTGGTTCTCCCTACATTATAAATCACACCTTTTATTTGTCTATCTTGTTTATATATTTTTCAGGTATTTTTGAACATTGACAGACATTGAGCTAATTGTTACTTTCTGTATCATCCCGTAACTAAAATAGACTTCACAATGTTACTTAACTCTTACATTTAGTTGTTGTTTTTATACTTGAACACAAATATGTACTCTCCGTCTCAAAATAAAATAACCATTATGTTATTTCGATTGTTCCTATAAAAAGTACATTTGAATTTGTAAATCCCAACAAAAAAACATATAATTGGCCATTACAAAAAAATAATTTCTAAACCATGATTCAAACCGTCAACAAATATCAGACCTAAATATTGCGATGAAATGGTTTTGCCATGTTCTCCTTGGAACTTCAATTGACTTATTGAATAAGATGATATCCAAAATATTCTTAGAAAACAATCATTCTTTCAATTTTGAATATTACACGGTTAATGCACCCTTTCTGTATCACATATTCCGAAAAAACTTTTTCCAACTCTTTTCATGTGAAGTAAATCTAAGCATTCGTGAGACCTCGTTTGATGAGTGCTATATCTTCACCTTCTTGCCCCAGTAGATCAATTTTATGAGAAGTTAATACTCACTTCCTCATTTAAAGAGTTAATCTTCTTCCCTGACAAATAAGATTTTGAGCAATAAATGAATAAATGAAGTTGAGTAACAACAATGACAACAAACTTTTTAAACAGCGTAAAAGCAAGTTATTTTCCTTTTATTTACTTCTCAATTCTTTAAAATTAACCAAACTTTTTTTCAAAAAACAAAAGAATTTTTTTAACCAAAGATGATAAAAAAAAAAAAAAAAAAACAACAACAACAAAATAGAAGATGCAAAGAGATGTCAAGTCATATTCATATTTAGAGAGCAAAATCGACAGAACAAATTAGAAAGCTTTTTGCACCCACACACACATGATGTCATAAGAACCCCCCCCCCCCTCTCCTACCTTAATGTTTCGACTAATCCAATATTTCATTTATCAGCAACACAATAACCTCAACTCAACGGTCCCTGCTTTGGTCCAGTTACTTCGTTTCATTTACATGAATTCTTCTTCACCATTCCGATCGATCCAATGCAAGCCTGGTCACACGCACCTACAGAATTCTTTACTACTGCAGTCTATGTTCATGGTTTTCCCCTACTTCAAGTCAAGTTGCTTTCAGCAAATCACAAGTGTGGTTAATATTTGGTCTGTTCCAACTGACAAAAGTCACAAAAACCGAGTTTTCGAAAAGTACCGATGCTAGAAAACCAATACTATTTACTACCCGATTTAATGATGCTTAATTATCTCGTCCTCTTATCTTTGATTTCCAAAATAAAACTCAGGAGAATCCTAAGAAGATATATTCATTCAAGACATCACCAATCCTATCTTGGTTCATTGCCTCCAAAGTTTTTCATCCCTGCACTCCACTCTTTTAGGAACCAACATAGATGCCAGAGATGGTTTGGCAACATAGACAGCTAGCTGTGCCAGTTAGGAGGTGTGATCATATGAAATGCAACAACAATAATAAGTAAGTAGGGAAGGCCAAAACTAACATGGGCAGCAACAATCAAGATGAATAAGAGCTAGTGTGGATTGAGTGGTGGTCTTGCTTTGGACATAACATAAAGGGTAAAAAAAATTCAAACCCATGGGGGCCAAATTCAAAGTTATACTAAGTTACCCCACATAGCTTATTTTCTTCTCTAATTTCCACTATAGCATTTCTTATTACCCGAAGAGACCGCCATAGTTCAAGGCATACTAAATTGCATTTGGACCAATTCATCATTATTAATGAAAAGATTACAATATGATATACTCCCTCCGTCCCAGCTCACTTGAGACTTTTTGACCCAAACCGGTCAACTTAAGGTCGGTTTGACCAACACTTTATAGAAATATTTATGATCCAAATAAAAATAAAAAATATGTAAAATGATCACCATTAAAAATCCTCTCAATAACAATTTTTAATTTTTTTTTTGGAACATAAATATTTATATAAAGTGTTGGTCAAACCGACCTTAAGTTGACCAGTTTTGGTCAAAAAGTCTCAAGTGAGCTGGGACGGAGGGGGTATTTCCTAAACAAATTTTAGATCTTATGAAATGAGCTGAGTGTACACATACGTAAGAAATGCCACCTTCTAGTCACTCTGAAGATGTGACTTCGTAAATCAAATCCAAATGTCAATTGTTATCACACTTCAAGCTCAGTTTCATCTCTAACGTCTCAATTATCAGAAGAAAAAGACTGAACGAAGTAAATAAAATATACTCAGACAACTTACAGTTCTACCATCTATCATATGCTTGTCCTTGACAACTCTTTCAGCAACAGCAGGGTCAGAGAAAACCACAAAGCCGAAACCACGGGCACGGCCTGTGGTTCGATCCTTCATTATCACAGCTTCCACTACGTCACAAGAACGGAAAAATGAAAACCTGATTTCTAGGTATAACCCAAAAAATCCAGAATATAGACCCACAAACACACATTCCATCACACAAGATGGTGACACACGTATTGACTTCTGCATACCTTTCTTTACATTGATCAGAGCCAGCCACTTGATTAAAATCTGTAATAAACCAATGACTTAATCTTTGTGATGGCATTGATGACTCTCCTCACTCATTCTGCTGCATTTACGTCAAAACACAACTGCAACAAAAAATGCTGCAATTGGCCGAGTACAAACCCCTGTTATCATAAACTGAGTGCCTGTCATACCAATGGGCACTTTTGGCAAACCAACTTGAACTTTGACTAACATTTTATGTTAAATTATTAATCTCCGTAAAGATTTAAAAAAAAAAATAGTAATAGAAACATTATCAATAACTATTTTTAAATTTTTATGGAGATAAATTATATAGCATAAAATGTTAGTCAAAGTTAAAGTAGGCTTCACCAAAAGTGCCCATTGGTGTGGGACGGAGGGAGTATGCATTTTCTCTCTACTAAATACACAAATATCAATCAGAATCATGCCTGATTCCCAACATAGTGGAACTATGAACCAGAATTCTACGCCTAGCATCAAATTAAATTGAAAACCAAACATTTAAAAAAATTGGAAACAAAGGCAGTGGAAGGAAAAAGCAAATCCTTCTTTTTTCTGGAACCGAAAATCAAAACTGTTCAAAAAAAAATAAAATGGCTCCCCATAATCTCCAAATTCATCAAAATATAGTAGCAATACTACACATACCCAATGCATAACCGAAGGTTAATTATAAAAATGGTTTGGTTAAACAAATGAATATTACCTAATTTTGTCCTCGACACTTGCATCAATTTTAAAATAAACTACTTTTAAGTCATTTTGAAATACTCTCAACCCATTTTGTCAGAGGACAAAGTTGTGCTGGCAATGGACATTGACAGAACCTAAATTTTAAGCCAATTTGAAGAAACTGTTGTAAAGCTAGACGAATAGAAGGAAAAAAAAACTGATTTCAAAGCCAAATTGAGGAATTTTAAAGAAGACGAAGACTCACAAACATTGAATCCCTAATTAAGTAATTTCTAATTTGAAATTTAAATTGAAGCCCGAAATTGAAAGATGTGAATATTTACATGTTAGAAATGTTGGGAAAAGAGATAGGGCCTCAACCACGCCAAGTTGAAATTTAAATTGAGTCACGACCATGGTAGCTGTAGGGGTTCCTCGTCGGGTGGAGCTCATGCTGCTTCATTTGGCGGCGGCGATGGCGAAATTAAAGCGAGGGTGGTGGCGGTGGCTGTTACAAAAAAAGAAAGAAAATTTAGAGTTTGAAATGGGGTGTAAAGCTACAGATTTGTGTATCAGTACTTTAAAACAAATTATGAACCTGCAACATATAAACAAACAATGAACGTACAATAATTTCAGTGTAGTAAATCTATAAGTTTCTACCTAATTTATATGGAGTAAAAGTTGTTTTTTAGTGAAGCAATTTTTAAAAAATCATGACCCATTTATTTAAAAGAAGAAACTCTTAACTTTATTGTAATGCAATCATTCAAATCATTCAAAAAAAAAAAAAAAAAAAAAAAAAAAAAACAACTTTACTGTAATGCAATCATTCATAAACAAACAAACAAAAAAAAAAAAAAAAAACAACAACAACTTTACTGTAATGCAATTAACGTTAGGCTTATTTAAAAATATATATATATATTTTCTAAATTGCACAACCATCTGTTGAAGCTCATCCCCAAGCATGTTAACCCCCCCCCCCCCCCCCACCACACACACATACAATCACTTTGTGCATAAGTCCAAACTACTCTCTCCGTCCCAACAACAAAAATTCAAGTTTAAAAAAAAATCCATGTCTTCACAGACAAATATCGAAAGCGCACATGCACATTAAAAATTAAGAAACCAAACTAAATAACACAATACAGACAAAAACCAAGAAATAGGACGTCAAAATAGAAAATGGGTAAGTTAGAAAATCAAAAACTCACCTGGATAAAGAAGGCCCAAAGAATGTGGTTCCAGGAGTGTTTGGAAGAAGAACTACCCAAGAAACCTGAAAATGAAACAATATCACAAATTTTTAAAAAACAATTACAACTTTAGAATACACTATGTAGTTAGAAACCCTTCTAGCTTCATCCATCTCCTCTTCTGCTCCACCATCACTTCATACTCCCTATACACGGCTAGATAGTCGTTCCCAACTCTTCCCAATTTATGCTCTCACATTCTTCTTCGAAAATTTTCTTCCAGGTCGAAATAAGTATCAGATGCAACCATCTTTCCTGCAAAAATCAAAATCGACATTAGTTTGCAAATTTATAAAAGAAAATAAAAATTGAATGACTGGTTTTATAAACAATTGTATCATGGACAAACATTGCAAAATAAAAGAATAGAGCTCTCCTCTTATGTGCATGTACAGTAGTTATTGATTAGTTTCAGCTTCAAAGACCAGAAGTCAACCATGGTGAAATTCATGACTTTAGCCCAAAAGCATAGAAATCATTTTCAATTTTTATGCTACTGATGGCATGAATTTTGTTGAGTGAAAAAAAAGGCAAGAATCTATTAGTTAAATTCAAATGACAGTTCAAATGATCAATATGCAAAAACGTGGACTGGCTTTGTTGTGATGATGGCAAACTGAAGAGCTTTAAGAGAGAGAAATGAAAAAGAAGAAATGAAATTAGAGGGAATATACCTGATTGCAACTTTTCCTTCTTTTCAACTGCAGCAGCTTTGAAGATGAAAACCCAAATCAGATTTTCACACACAGAGAAAGAGAGAAGATGCAAAGAACGGACCTAGGGCGGAGATCTCAGGCCGACGGACTTAAGGCGGAGGTCGCAATGGATATACGGTTACTGTCATAGTGGCGGAATGAGACTTCACAACTTCAGATCAAAATTTCTCATCAGAAATCAAAGCCTTATCTTTCAAGCCCTAATTCTGAATTCGGAAGAAGATTGAATTTGGGGGAAATTATTGAAATTCAAATTAAAGCTGAAGGCTTTCCAGATCTGAAAAAAAAAATCAAACAAAAAGCCAAAGAAACAAACAGATCTGTGGATTTACCCCCATTCTGCATCTAAACCCAGAAAAATTGACAGATTTTGGGGAGAAAGAGAGAGAGAGAGAGAGAGTGTGTCGGATAGAAAGACGGAGGAAGAGAAGAAACTGAGAATCTTACCTAGGGCGGAGGTCGCCGTTCGACGGACGGAAGGCGGAGGGCAAAGTAGAGGTGGTAGTGACAGTAGCGGTGCCGGTGGCGATGGTGAAGGCGGTGACCCAGATGATGGCTGTGGCTGTGGCTGTGGCGGTGGTGGCGGTGACAGTAGCGGTGCCGGTGGGGGAGAAAGAGAGAGGTCGAGAGGAAGACGGATTTGTGGGAGAAGAAGGAGAGAGCGAGAGTGAGTGTGTGTGTGTGTGTTTCTAGAAAGAGAAAGAAGGAGAGGAAAAATGAGGAGGGGAGGCGAGGGTACGGACGTGTTTTGGTTTCCACCAAAAAGAAAGAAAAAAAGTTTCTATACGACGCCGTAGAGCATTGATTGTTTTTATGCGTACGCCGAAATGACGAAGCTACCCCTGAAAATCCACCTAATGGCACAACTGGGCGGGAAACTGAAAATGGCAAGTGCACGTGCTATTCTATTATGATAGATTCTAATTAGTTAATATTATTGTTAATAATAGGTATTTTATATAGTAACTATTACACTTAACTAATATTAGTAATAGTAATAATTATGATATATAATTAACTATTACAATTAACTAGTACTATTAATAGTTGTAGTTATCTTATATAATAACTTTTACATGTAACTAATACTATTAGTAGTAATAGTTATTTTATATAGTTAACTAATACTATTAATAGTAATAGTTACCCTTTATATTAACTTTTATACTTAACTTATACTATTAATAGTAATAGTTATCTTATATAGTTAACTATTATACTAAACTAATACTATTAATAGTTATAGTTAACTAATATATTAACTATTACAATTAACTAATACTGTTAGCTAATAAGAGAAAAATAAAAAGTCACCTAATTAAAATGCTATGGATGATGTGACATCACCAAAAGCAAGAGTTACCCAAAATTTGTCCACATGGCATCACCTAAGAACTCTACCTCGACTTTTAATATATATAGATTTCCGTTTCATTTTCGTTTGTCATGTTTGACTTTGTTGGTCTACACAAGTGAACTTTAATCAAATATTAATATCAATTTAATTATTCAATTGATATTTAAAAATTGTTATAAAAAATTACTTGATGATTTATCAATAACAGATTTTTAAATTTCACTATATTAATTAGATTGACATTGATTTTTGATCAAAGTTCAATTATTTAATTATTATTTTTAATGTGATTAATATAAATGAGACTGAGGTATGAGGGAGTCTAAAGTATTTTATATTTGTAATAAATATTATAATAAACTATTATAACATATAAATCATGTTGAAAGTTAGTTCAAACTTTTCTATTTCTTTCTAAAACGATAAAACAGGAATAAGATTTTGAGCATATGTATCCACATACTTTTCAGATAACAAAAAAGATTTGTGCTGGTTTCAATGAAATAATAATAGGCAAATTCTCAAATGCGCCAACCAGGTATCCATGCGGCGGGCCAAGCCTGCGGGTCAAACTCGTCCGACCCGGCCTAGATCCAGTTACCCACACACCCGTTTTCCAACAAACCAATCATTTTTACGACACATGGCGCGACGTGAGCCACACGCTGGTGCGTTCAGCCGCGCGCTGCCACGTGTCATTCCTAAAAAAAAACTCAAATTGATGTTACCTGAAAATCTCGGGTAGCAATCGGGTTCCAAGCTTGTAGTCTAGAGTGGACATCGGCTTTCTTCTCCGTCATCACCTACACACACGAGCACCGTGAACTTAGGCCGGGGGCGACTCCGGCGGAAGCCCCTCCGGCGTGAGAATCAGTCTCTCTTTCAAATCTCTATCAAACATAATCAGAAATATAGGGGAGGAATATCTAGGGGAGGGAGTAAGAAAACTCACCCTTTATCCAAGGAGAGGGCCCTCTTATTTATAGGGGAGGAGCCTTGGCCTTATCACTCTATAATGACCATTTTACCCCTTCAAGTCTAGCATATTTACAATACCAATTTTTGTGGCTACATCATTAGCCCCTCACTCCTTAACTCGATTATTTATGAACGAGATAAAGGAGTACTTTCATGGTTATTCACGTAACCTCGTTACCACAACAATTTTCTGACTTAAACTGATAGTTTGCTTAGCACCTTTAAGCTAAGTCGTTTGCATAGCCCTTTTTTGCTTAGCACTTTCAAGTCCATAACCATTTAACAATCTATGGGTAACCAAACAAATAATCATATACATGTAAGTGTATTTCTGTAAAAAATAAGCGCAACCATCTTTTTTCATTTCTCACGCACGAACCATATCCGAACCGGCATTCATTTATGGGGATATAATATCAAAACCACCATTTTTTACTTTCCACAATTATCATTAGTCACTTTAGCTCATAAGCCTTCATCCCTTTACGAGATTTAACATCTATTACAATGCATATTATCTAGAGGTCTTGATTTTATCATCCATTATTTATGTTCTAGTTTTATCATTATCCTGACAAAACAAGTCAAAATTCACTATATATAAACTTATCCCTTAATCAATTTTGTGTATCACGGGAATCATGGATTCAATATTCGTAATGGACCACAATGACCCTTGCCAAACACTAAGCAATCAAGTGGATAATCATACAAACACATATCTCACAAGTGTAACAAACAAGCATATGCATAATATCAAGTCAAGAACTTTTATTTTGCTATGAAAATTCTTTCATCCATCCCGACATGGGAGTTTTACCCGTCCCGACATGGAACGTTCAACGTCATCTTGCTATAGCTTTCCTTATATTAATGGCATTATTGCTGTTTTAAACATGTCAATGGCATCATGATTGATTTACCCTATCACGACATCTCTTAGCAACTCTTGGATCTTTTCGACAATCATCCGAGATGATGTCGCGGCCATGCCGCTTTCGAGCTGACACAAACAGCTTGACTGATTTTTAACAATCATCCGAGATGATGTCGCGGCTGTGCCGCTTTCGTGCTGGCTCAAACAGCTTGAGAATGTCAACAGGGTAAACATTTCCATGTCCACGGTGTGCCAATCAACTTGACAGTTCGGGATGTGAGCCCCAACTAACTTGACAGTTCGGGATGTGAGCCCTAACAGTTGATCAGGATGTGAGCCAAGCAACACGACAGTAACACTACAGTTCGGGATGTGAGCCCCACCAGTTGATCAAGATGTGAGCCAAATAACACGACAGTAACACTACAGTTCGGGATGTGAGCCCTCAGGATGTGAGCCAAATAACACGACAGTTCGGGATGTGAGCCCCAACAGTTGATCAGGATGTGAGCCAAATAACACGACATGGTGACTTCATCAACTTTGAGAGATCTCACCACCCGCTAAGGTGCGATCCCACAAGCCGCGCTGATATGGCGACTAACTTTTCTGGAACGCTAATACTTTCCTTTTTTATTTTTTTTATTTTTTTTTTATCACTACTATGACTATTTTGCCCTCGAAGACCAACACATTTACACTACAATTTTTGTGTGGGCATATCAGAAGCCCCCCACTCCTTAACTCGGTTATTTACGAGTGAGCCAAGGAGGTAATTTTCATATTGGTTCTTAATTTTCATTCACTACTTTTCACTTTCTTTTATATGCGACTTGCCTTATTTTCAAACCAAGCCTTTCCTTTCCCCTTTATTAATCTAACACATTCTCTGTTCCTCGACTTTGACATTTTCCAAGTGTGTTTAGAATTTGTTCTGCAACATTCTTGCTCTCTAACAATTTCTAGTGCTTCATCTTTGATATATTACATGTCCATATTTTGTTTAGCAAATGCTAAAATTTAACATTCGTCTTTCTTTGGGTACATACCCTCTATACCCCCTCCAAAAGTAAGGCTTGTCTTTAGGCAACCTTACTAAAAGGAATTAACCCATTCTCGCGATTGGTAATATAACAATTTTAATATTACGCAACTAAATCAAGACATAAATCAAGTATTTTTCCAACTATACGCACGGAGCCTACTTGCAACAATGTATTCATTTCATTAATTTTTCCATACACTCCAGTAACTCAGATTTCTTTTATAAATCATTTCAAGATCTCCAAGATATAACATGTTACTGTACACTTAAATCTTATCACATTCTACTTTCAGTTGTGAGATTAACAATAAAATCTCACAAAAAATCACATATGCCATTCAATTGGACACTATTTTCCTCGTCTCCCAAATTCTTTTCATATATCTCAATCATGTTTACACGTGATTTGATTTTTACCAATTAAATCAGGGCATCATTTAGAGCGGAGTATGACAACAACATCCGTTTCAATCCTTCACTTTTACCAACAAATATTCCTATGATCAAACTGAATGCACAACTAAGCATATCAATAAATCATATAAACTATATAGTAGACATGTAACTTAAAGAAAGAGAACATTAACTTTAGTTCTTTTGGTACTTCCTTATTATGTACCTCTTTTTTCTTTGTCTCGGACTTGAGGTTTTAGTTGTTTTATTAAATAAAATGAACCATGTGACATATTTGTCACCCTCACAACTAAAACTCCCTACCCGTTTTATCTTTCACACTTTCTCTTACTTACTTTTCCATACTCATACTATTTATTTTTTCTTAATACATGTAATTTAGTCCAGAACGGAGGGAATACTGTACACGCAGTACGTACCACTTGATTCACAACAGTGGAGGACAGCTTGGGAATTTACCTAAAAGATGTTCGTGATCCCTTTCTTTCTCTTCATTTTTTTTACTACTTGCCCACTTCATTTTACTTGCCAAGCAACAAAACAAATCATAGGTGGTTTAATTTTCATACTTAAGTAAGCATCAATAATATCGCACAATTCATGAATCTAACAGAACAAGCATGTACAGCCACAAATTCATGCCAAGATATTTAGCAGGGGTATAATCAGAGAGAAGTCACCTGAAAATAGCCAAATTCGATTTCACCAAGGTTCGATCTCGCCAAGACTGATCCCGCCAAGGTTTGATCTCGCCAAGCTCGGAACTTGCTAAGTCGGAAATCGCCAGGTGAGGAACTCGCCAGATCGGAACTCGCCATGCCGGAACCCGCCATGCCGGGATTCGCCAAATCGGAATTCACGAGGTTCGGAACTCGCCAAAATCGATCTCGCCAAGTGGGAACTCGCCAGGCCGGATTCCCCAAATCGGAACTCGCCAGGCTCGAACTCGCCGGGCCGGAACTCGCCAAAATCGATCTCGCCAAGTGGGAACTCGCCGGGCTCGAACTCGCCGGGCCTGAACTCGCCAAAATCGATCTCGCCAAGTGGGAACTCGCCGGGCTTGAACTCGCCGGGCTCGAACTCGCCAGATCGGAACTCACCCAGGTTAGTTTTCGTGAGGTAGATCGGTGCTGGGGTCGCGGGTACAGATCTGGCCGGAATCCGGTTTGATGTTGCTGGAGAGAACTTGAAGGTGAGGAGATGAAGATGATGACCGTCGTCATCGATTTTCCTTCCCGACCGGTTTTGGGGATTTCCCCTCCAGATCGATTTTTCCCTTTCTCCTCTCTTTACGTATCTGCCCCCCGCCCCCTCCCTATTTTTTGACATCTCTCCCCCTTAATGAAGTCTTCTTGTTCTGAGGACGGAGAAGAGATCGGTCCCGGCAACGGAACCAAATGATGTTACCTGAAAATCTCGGGTAGCAATCGGGTTCCAAGCTTGTAGTCTAGAGCGGACATCGGCTTTCTTCTCCGTCATCACCTACACACATGAGCACCGTGAACTTAGGCCGGGGGCGACTCCGGCGGAAGCCCCTCCGGCGTGAGAATCAGTCTCTCTTTCAAATCTCTATCAAACATAATCAGAAATATAGGGGAGGAATATCTAGGGGAGGGAGTAAGAAAACTCACCCTTTATCCAAGGAGAGGGCCCTCTTATTTATAGGGGAGGAGCCTTGGCCTTATCACTCTATAATGACCATTTTACCCCTTCAAGTCTAGCATATTTACAATACCAATTTTTGTGGCTACATCACAAATAACTTTAAAATGCTATATCTTGAGATTTATAACTCGAAAATAAAAATAAAAATACGGTTGTGTTCGTCTCGACGAAACGAATCAAACTAGATAGGTCATGGTATGGTTTGATTTTTTTTTTTTTAAAAACATACATTTTAACACACACAAAAAAATTGAGTTGCTCATCACCTGAGATGTAACACTCTGTACTGATAAAAGTAACAGTTACATCTTTAAAAAGTAACACTTTTTACTGTCAAATGTAACAGCAGTTTTACAAGAAAATTAAAATTGTTTGATAGTTTTTGTGGTTAGAAAAAGTAATATTGGAAGTGTAACAAAGTGCATATATGATTATAATTTTCCCTATAGATGAATGTAACATTTTTATTTAGTAAAAGTTATTTATTTTTTTTGTTTTAAATAAAGAGTAAAATTCATGTATTCGGGTTTGTATCTCAATTGTTACTTTCTCAATAAAAATTGTTACATTTCAGATATAATGTTACATTTAAGAATATAAATTGTTACAATTGAGAAAAAACAGTTACATTCATTTTTTTATAAAATGTAACATTAGTTTTAGTTTTGTCAATCTTATGTTAATTTTTAAAGAAAAAAAGTGTTACATTTAAAAAAAAAGAGTGTTACATTCTTTTACAAAAAGTGCGACATTAGTTTAGTTGTCAATCTTTATGTTATCAAAGTGTCACATTTCGTTATAATAAATGTTACTTTTGTTGGCAAAGAAAAATAAAGTTGGGGGGGGGGGGGCAAATAAAAGAAAACAAAATTTCTCAAGAAAGAAAAAAAAAAAAAAAAAAAAAGGGCTCGGCTCCTTGCGCCGTCACACGCCATGCGTGGACTGCACAGGAGACAAGCTCCTTTATAATTTGTGCTTAACCAATAAAATTGCTTATTTAAAAAGTAATCCTTAATAAATGTGGACGGAAGGATTAGACAAAGAGAATCCCTCCGTTTCATTAGTTGGAGTCTTGGTCATAGAAACGGGAGTGAGAGTTGGGATGGAAGGGGTCTGTTCGGGACGGGTTTCACATTTCTCAAACTCACCCCTATATGAAAAGCACTAAAATCCAAACTCGATCCGCTTCGGCTAGATTGAAATCTGCCCCGCCTTACCCCGTTTACTATATTGTTAAGAAATAAATATCGGTGGAGAGGAGTATGATAATATATTTGTGTTTATTCACTCTCAAAGATTTATAATAACTCAACCCTATATTTATACTAAAGCCTAAACCCTATTTTTGAGGAATACTCTTCTTCCTAAAATACATCAACTAAATAAAATAAACTATATCTCTTAATAAGGTAATATTTCATGATTCTATCTTTATTTGGCTTGATCTTGATCTCACTTGGTTGACTTGGTCAAGTTCGGTCCATTCTATTCAGTCTCGTTCCGCTCCACACGGCCCGCTCCATCTTATTCTCCAACTCCCCCCTCAAGTTGGAGGATCTACAACGTAGGTACCCAACTTGCCAATACGACAATCAAAACGGGGAGAAAAAAAACCAGTTTTTCAATCGTCAGTCCACTTGTGTGCAACTTTGATAGAACAAGTGACTTAACAACTCGACAGTCAAGCTGCTACGTCCAGTAGCCCAGATTTTTTTTTCTTTCGATCTGTCCTTTTGTCAATCAGTCGACGTCGGCGTCCTTGGCTGTATCATTGTTTGAAGTTGACGTCGCCTTCATCATAAATCCGGTGAACCACCACCAGTTTTCGTCATCGTCTTCTTTTTCGTGTACCGCCATCGTGATCACCATAGTTAGGGTTTTCACCCTATCCCCACCGATGGCCAATCGGCAATCTTTCCATTTGAATCTGCCCCCGCCAGCCACAACACCACCGCCGCCGATACTACAACGGGTGGTGATTTCTTATTCTTCATCGTGCTCCATCGTGTTTGTCTTGCACAATCCGTGCCACAAAGGTACTTCTTGGTCATCATGAACGGGTCCCTCCTCAACGCATTCATCGTGCACGTCCCGTGCCGCGAAGAGGCTTCCATGGGCTCCTCCTAACATTTTTCTTCTTCGCCATGTTGCCCACCATGGCAACGATGGCTTCGTCGCGGAAGTGTAGTCGGTCATCAGTCCCTCATACTGGAGGCTCTGATACCATGTTAAGAAATATATATCGGTGGAGAGGAGTATGATAATATATTTGTGTTTATTCACTCTCAAAGATTTACAATAACTCAACCATATATTTATACTAAAGCCTAAACCCTATTCTTGAGGAATACTCATCTTCCTAAAATACATCAACTAAATAAAGTAAACTATATCTCTTAATAAGGTAATATTTCTTGATTCTATCTTTATTTGGCTTGATATTGATCTCACTTGGTTGACTTGGTCAAGCTCGGTCCATTCTATTCAGTCTCGGTCCGCTCCACACGGCCCGCTCCATCTTATTCTCCAATTTATATAACATTTGGAAATAAGTTATTATTTTATAATACAACGCTAATTTTTTCTTTAATTATTTTTTTTCCGAGAGATTCTTTAATTTAGTACATAAAAAAAGTAAAATATTGTATAAAGATAAAAAAAATACATTGAACAATTATATATAAATAGAAGTAATATATATATATTAGACAAAAATATATATTAAGACGGGCGGATTCTAATTTCAAACCCATCTCAAACCCCACGAGTTTAGAAAAACCCTACTTCCCAAACTTTTTCTTATTATTAACGGTTCGATGGAAGAAGAGAATTGGACCAACCTAACGGAAAACCATATACTCCCTCCGTCCCAGCTCACTTGAGACTTTTTGACCAAAACTAGTCAATTTAAGGTAGGTTTGACCAACACTTTATAGAAATATTTATGATCCGAACAAAAATTAAAAAAATGTAAAATGATCACCATTAAAAATCCTCTCAATAACAATTTTTAAAAAGTTTTTTGGAACATAAATATTTCTATAAAGTGTTAGTCAAACCGACCTTATGTTGACCAGTTTTGATCAAAAAGTTTCAAGTGAACTGGGACGGAGGGAGTAGTAAATAAAGGGTGGTGCAAAAATGAATGAATGAATGAATTGAGAGAAAGAAAAGATAGCTTCATCATGAATCATTATCATACTATAGATATAGTACTACCTAAAAAACATCAACGTTACTCTTCCACCTGTCCCTCCTCGTAATCTCCCTCATTCAATATCCCCCAATCAAAACCTTATTTGCAGCTTTTTTCACCAACCAACCCCCTCCCCCTCCCCTCTCCCTCACACACATATTAATCACACACAACACAACTGATAAAAGTCTTTAAATTAAATATTTAAATTGTTATTTTAAGAGAAGTATGAAATTTTTTATATTTTAGTGGCAAAAATTCGTATATAAATATATCATATAATTTTTTTTCCGAATATTTAGTTTTACAAGTATAAAAAGACTTGTAAAAAAAGTTCTAAAAAACAAAGTTTTTTGTAAAAAAATCATTTATTTCAAAACGAAAAGCTCTTAAAAATAGACAATGTGAGTAGTATCTACGGAGATCGACATAATCTAATCTGATCTAATTTTAAGAGTTCATTTGTTACATTTACATCTTTAACATAAATCATGTATTCAGATCTATCGCACTAATCATCCCGGCCGTCCTTCCCCACAGTGTCTTTCTACACCTAATTATTAACAGCTAACTGGTCCATAAAGGTTTTTCTTACCCAAACTTCATAGCCAGGGCGGATCTTCAATATAAGAAGTTGCGCTCGGTGAATTTTTGTATTTAAGATGAAAAAAATATATTATATGTATGATATATATACATATAACTGTGCACCCCAAAAACAAATTGCTTTGTAGTATAGATGGATAGAGTCTACCATTTTTCTACTAGAAAACTAGTGTTCGAATCCTAGCAAGTTTTGTATATTATAACATGTAATAGAGTAAACGACGATTATAATTTGAATTTTTAGTGTAATTTGTGCACCCGCTGGACGGAAACTCAAGATCCGCCATTGTTCATAGCTAAACCATTCATGATTCTTTTCGGAAAAGCAAAGAATCTGGAGTAGATTCCTCTTATGCATGCTTCTAAAACTATGGATGCATAAATGCTTTGTACTTGTTCTGTATATATTTAATGCATTTTATTTCTGGAAAAAAAAAAAAATTCTTACTTAAAAAGTAAAAAAAAAAACTATCATGTTAGTCCAAGTGAAAAAAGATAGACTATCTTTTCGTGTGCAAGGAATATCTGATGCCTATGATAATTATAGTTTGATAATACTAATATCATCCCGAGACAGTCGTGTGATCAACCTATTTGAACATAAAAAAAGACATGCAAAAAAGAGCATAAAACCATTTATCATGATTAAATAACTTTACACTACAAAAGAGTAGTTGCGATGTCGGATTAATTTTTATAGCTGTACGTACAACGTAGGAAAGGAACACCCTTAAGAAGATAAGGGTAGCAGAGTCAATACAATAACTAAAGGAGGGGATTCCAAGTTGCAAACTATTCCAAAACTAACCCTTCTTCAAACCCTAATTAATTAGAAGTTTAAAAGCTATTCACAGTTACTAATTATGAAACGATTCTCATAATCACCTTGATCTGCAGCTTCCTCCGAGGGTAAAAACGTCATTTCGTTCACCTCCCCAAAGAGAGAGCTGCCTTGACGTCCATCCTCCATGCATACCCTCCGTTCTCCATCCTCCACACGTCACACGGAACCGTCAACGGCGGAGATCTGGTCCCGCACGTGACCCTCACCCTGCACGTGAACGCCGGATACGTTACCGGCATCGTCACCCACTCCTTCATAACCACCCACACCATCAACTCCTCCTCTCCTGCCACCTGTCCCGCCATCTCCTTATACGCTTTGTTCGTCCACCAAACCCTGTTGTTACGACCGTCCGTTACGAACCCCGGACACGTGTCCCCATCCAGCTTCAACATCCTCTCATCGTCCGTACACCCTATCCCATTCCCATCTACCCACGTGTCCGTCACGCATTCCACCGTCACGAACGACCCCACCACCTTCACCGGCTGCGGCATCACCACATCTTTCACGTGACCATCGCTCCTACTCTGCTTCTCAAAGCTCAGCCAGATAGGCGACTTAATATTTTTATTATTATTATTATTATTATTATTTCCATGCCCCTGCTTCCCACCATCCGACAACAGATCGGGAGACTTCCTCGCCGGAGAGTCCTTCCTGTCAGGCGTCTCCGGCAACAAAGACAGCGTCACCAGCTCACCCCCACCTGAAACCGATCCACCGGAACTAGATTTTCTTGGTGTTTCAGTTTCAGGCGACGCCACTTTTCTCTTCTTATAAATACGACTACTACTATTATTATTACACCTCTTGACGTACTTTCTCTTACCCCGCACAGCTTTCACGCTATTCTCCGACGCATTTGAACCGGACAAACTGCCATCGGCTGGCTTGGGTGCAATCGGCCTGAATTTCAGCATTATTCTATTAATTTTCGACGCATCGTACGCCCCACCGCCGGCGTACCGAGCAATACAACAACCTCCCCTACCATCCATCTCCGTCTAATCAACTTTTTTTTTTCTCTCTCTCTCACACACTAGCACACAACTTTTTTGAATGAAATGAAAAGAGGAGGAGACGAAACCAGTTGCACTAAAACTGGACAGAAAGTGGGACGTATATAAAGACCAGTAAGGGTAGACGCGTGTGAGAGCCTACCACGTGTGAGGACAACAGCACAGAGATCTGATTGGTGGAAAATGAAACGTGGCGGTACATAGTAAAGGGACCCATGTGACAGTTGCCTCATTGGGCCAATTATGGGGATATTTGAATGGACCAATGAGAAGGCGAGGAGTGTCTTCGTAGTTGGGCCAGCTGAGGGGCACGTAGGCCACTGTTCCTCGTGGGTTGTGTCCTGTTTCTTTGAAAAAGCATTTTGGGGAGTTACAAGTTCCAGAAGGAGGACACCTGGCCCAATAACCGCACAATTAGGGTCTCAATATGGTAGTATTGGTTCTACCAAAAAAAATATGGTAGTATTGGTTTCTATTTTTAGTATGTCAAGATCTTGCCACGTTGAGGGTCGATAGAGACCGTATCTAATGAATTTGGAAAACGAGCTTTATGATATATGCCCGGGTGAAGGGGAAAAATATTTCTTCTTCCGTCTTCACTTTAATTTTTTTTAATTTGATTTGACATAAAAATTAATAAAAATTAAATATTCTGAGTAGTAAGAAATAAGATGTTAGTGTAGAATTTTTATTGGGAGAATGATAAGTGAGTCTCATTATCTATTTTAAGTAATAAAACAACTAATAACCTTTTGACTGTGACAAACCAAAAAATAAAGTAAAAACTTTAAGCTCAGACAGAAAGAATATTATACTCGTATCAGAATACAAATTTAAAACTGTTTTAATTAGATTAAAAACAAGAGTTGGTCTGGTGAAAAACGCGTTTTACCTCAAGGAAAGGAAAAACGTGTTTTTCAAAAGACGCTGACGCTTTTTAAAAAAAACAACAAGCGGTGGCATTTTCGTAAATAACTGGGAGCATCATAAATGACGAGTGTTAATATTAAAAAGTGTCAGTACTTCATACTGACGTTTATATAAACATTGGAGTTGTCAGTTTTCATAAGTGTCAGTGTTAGTATTTAAAAGTGTCAGCCATTACACTGACACTTTTTTACACTACCACTGACACTTGCGATCAGCGCTAAACAAATTCCTGTTAATTACAAAAATGCCACCGTGCCAACTTAAAAACACGTTATACGCAAACCCTAAGGAAAACACATATTTTTCCAGAGTTTTATTAAAAACAATTCTAAGAATAGTGTTGCTTTTTTATATGCTTTACATATTCTATCATTAAATTATGTATGGTACACCAAATATATCTTAGATTTATCCACATCTATCAACTATCAACGAAGGAATATTTGATTGAAAGAACGATTTCTGAGCATATATGACTCACACACAATGAGCCTGGCTTTGCTTTAGTTTTTCATCTCACATCCAACGGCTTGTTTAGGAGTGATGCATAAATAAATTATTAGTAATTCAAATGATATAGTGAAATGTTAGGGGAACTTGAAAGAACCTGTGTCACTAATGCACTTAAATAAGGAAACTGATTAGTTCACAAGAGGTCCACTATCATTAAATGATAAGTCGACTATCTTGAGATGCAGTGTGTGATTTGTTGAGTTTTGCAGCATAATAATGTATGAATAAAAGGAAGAAATTAATGAGTAAATAACAAGTGATAAGTGTGTGATCTAGTGTGAGAGAATAAGAGACAAACACAACAATATAACGTAGTTCAGAGTATTGTAACCCTCCTACATCCACGCCTCACTGTCCTCAACAGTGAAGAAGCAATCCACTTTAATCTTTCGTCAAGTAATTACACTAAATTGCAAGGAAAATTCCCTCAGAACTTTTCAGCCTAATTAGCCCCACTAACTAAGCTTGTGCTTGTTGCAAAGCACATAAAAAAAAAAAGTTTCACAAATGTGAAAGGTGATGATCTCTTGGTTGGCTCTTAATTAGCTAGGTGAGATCTCTATTTTATCTTAAGTAGCACAGATTTATATGATTATGTGTGTTTTTACAATAATATGCTTAAAAGCTTTTTCAGGTTGAACAAAGGCAAGAAGATGGGCAAGAGGTGTTTTTGTTTCAGTTGATGAGAGCTTCTTTTATAGGTCTTCATATTATGTCCGTTGGAGTGCAATGGTCTTGAGCATCTTGGGCTTGTAAAAAGTAGGTCTACTATCATTGACAGGACAGTGCTTATGAACAGTGTCAAAGTCAGTTTGACTTTGACTGACTTTCTGAGCTGGCACAACTTGGACTGAGAAGACCACAAAGGATGAGGTCTACTATCTTGATAAGGTCTACTATCCCGCCATTGCTGAGAAGATGAAGATAGTGGACCTGACTTAGATTGATCTTTGAGTTGTACTAATTGTTAGACGGTATATTTGTGTTAGCTGTTAGGATTGTGTAAATAATATATTTGATGAGATTGGTTAGGATTGTATAGCTAAATTAGATGTACATAATTGATATGAATCCCATCATATTAGGGATGAGTATTCCATAAATATGGGATGTGATTTGTTTTGGTTTTCCGTGTATATATTCAGTCAAGATGAATGAGAACATCACGCAGTATATTTCTTTCATGGTACCCGAGTAGGTTACGATTCTTTCTCGCTTCCACACCTATTCTTATGCGCCTCCTTTTTGTAATTTTTTTCTCTCGTGTCACCATGTCAAAGTCTGGATTTCATCCTGCTTTTGCTGTTTCGAATGTCAAGAATGATGTCCAAATCGTTCTTGAACTGGAGAACGTGCAATATTCGACTTGGGCGGAGCTTTTCCGTAACCATGCCAAGTCGTGTAAAGTTCTCCATCATATCATTCCAAGTGACAAAGGCAAGGAGAAAACCCCCTCGAATGAGGAAGAATAAGAGTTATGGGATACTCTTGATGCAACTTTATTGAAGTGGGTCTACTCCACGATCTCTAATGACCTTCTCCAGACAATACTTGTTCCGGGTGCAAAGGCAAAGGATGCTTGGGAGAGACTACAAGACATTTTTTAGGACAACAAAAACTCTCGGGCAGTCTCCCTCGAGCAAGAATTTTCATCCACCACAATGGATGAATTTCCGAATGCCTCAACATATTGTCAGCGACTGAAATCTTTGGGTGATCAACTCAAGAATGTCGGTGCTCCTATTTCAGATAATAGGATGGTTCTTCAGATGGTAGTCGGCCTTACTGAGGCTTACAATGGTGTCGGCACGCTCATACGGCAACGAGACCCTCTTCCGTCTTTTTCACAGGCTCGTTCTATGTTGATTTTGGAGGAGTCCGGGCTTGCCAAGAAAGCGGCAACATCCATTCATTATGCCATGATTTCCATTCATCCGAAGCAATCCGAGGGCTCCATCCCATTCTCGGACTTCGGAGGAAATAGCAGTCGTGGTCACAATTGGGGTAAGCAAGGAAAGGCTCGTGGTAATAAGAAGAATGAAAGGGTTAATAAGGGTAACAAGGATGACATGGGGTCTGCAGCTAGGCAATCCGGCGGTGGTCAGCATGGTGGGGGAGGTCGTGGCTCTTCTGGCCGAACCCAGCAGCAACAACAGCAAGGTCCAGGGTTCTTCGGTTGGCCCCAATATCCGTGGTCAAGTCAATGGCCTTGGGCCATGCCTCCCTGCCCATATCCTACCATAAACTGCGCCCGACCTACATTCCTGTTGGGTATGCTTATCACTCAACCCTCCTACATTTGTTAGAATTGATTGATACCATCACCTATAAGTATTTTTACGGACTTTAGGACCTCATGTAAAGAAGTTTATAACTTCAATTTTTAGCAAAGTCCTTTTTATAGTATAGGCTTAGATGATAGGACTTGAAGCTTTAAAGAATCGAAGATTTCCTAAGCAGGATTCACTTCACTGCGCAGGATGTTCTCTGCGCAGGTCGCCACTGCGCATAGATATCTTGCGCAGCCCTTGACCCCTGCTCAGTTTTTAAGATCTTATTTCCTAAAACTCCAAAGATCTTTTTGTGACCAAGCATGGTGCGCATGCTGCTCATGCACTGAATCCATGCGCGCCGGCAATGCGCATGTCTTTTGTACGCGGACACAACCTTGGTCAAGTTCCTCATCTCCTGATCTCACTTTCTAGAAAGTTTGGAAAAGCGCTTAGAAGATGCACGCTTATTAAAAAGCTGAGGTGTGCACAAACGACAAATCCTGCACACTCAGCATAACCAACGGTGGAGATGCGCTCAAACATAATATCTCAAGTGAAGACAGCTGTCAACCTTCTAGAAGAAGCTTTTGAATTTGGTCTTCATGCTCAGTCTCCAACGGCTCTAAATTACCTGCGCACCAATCATATTGTGCCAGGTCATCATCTTTGATCAGAGCCCCAACGGCTATAAAGGACACCTGCGCACCAATCATGTTGTGCCAGCTCATTGTCCTTGCTCTGAGCTCCAACGGCTATATTCAAGCTCTCAGCTATAAATAGCCTGCTCATCTTCATTTCCAAGCTGCCTTTGAAGCTGCCTTTTGATTCAGCCCCTTTCATCGGCCCTTGATCATCTTCTTTGATCAAGATCCCTTTGTTGGCCATTATGCTTCAAAGCTCGAGTTTCATGCTTCATTGAGAAACCATGAAGATCTGAAGTCTGCTGCTTAGTTTTTCCAGATTCTTTAGAACAGCCTTCAAGATCTTCAAACCTTCAAAACTCCTGCTCATATCACAAAGCCTATATCACCAGAATTCTTGGTGCTCTTTATCTTTCATATTCATAGAGCCCAGAATTTCTGTCACACACACACCTCTTGAAGCTTTGATCATTTTGATCTAACTTCTTGAGATACACCGGTTTAGTCTAGGATTTGTTCTTCATAGATAATAGATCTTGAGTTAGTATTGAGCTCTAATGTTGTAATTTGTAATACTCTCTCATATAATAAGATCTTCATTAGAAATCCAAGACTAACCATCTTGGTAGAGGATGTAGATCTCTCATCGATCGAACCTCTCCAAATAGCGTGTTCATTTTACTTATTGCATATTCTCTGCTTAACTTTTTATGAACTGCTTTGTTTGATCTTTCAGATTGCCACTTTTTGATGATGTGATCGTTATTGCTCATTCGCCTTAGAATCCCATTTTGCGCCACTCTTTAGCCTCATACTTAGCGCGTGCGTTTTTATCTCTGCGCAGTATACCCTGCGCAGAGGTGCTGTAAATTTCCGCTGTGCATTTCACACTCTTGCTGCGCGCTATACTTAGCCAAAATAAGAGTTGTGCGCATCTGCCATTGAATTGCAAAAGGGTTTGAAAATAATTTTAAAACGCTATTCACCCCCCCCCCCTCTAGCGATTTTCACACCCTTGTTGCCCCTTTAGGGACCAACAATTCCAACCCCAAGGTCCAATGGCCCCTTTTCAGTCTGGTATCCTTGGTCCTCGACCAGTTCAGAACAATCACAGTCCTCAAGTGTATGCTGCCTCTTCAAGCTCAAATCCAACGGACATTGATTCAGCGATGCAGACTATGTCTCTTCAACAGCCCACCCCTAACTGGTTTATGGACACTGGCGCAACGGATCATATAACTTCGGAGCACGGTACGCTTAAGTCTTATTTTAATACGAGCATTAAAAATTGTGGTATTCGTGTGGGAAATGGTAGTCATATTCCAATTGTGGGGGTAGGGAACAAAAAGTTATCATATCTGTCCCCTCCCTTTATTTTCAAAAATGTTCTTCATGCCCCTCTTATTGTTAAAAATCTAATTTTCGTTAGAAAATTTACTTGTGATAATTCCGTCATAGTTGAATTTGACCCTTTTGGCTTTTCTGTGAAGGACTTCCGGATGGGGGCTCTTCTTATGAGATGTAATAGCCAAGGGAACCTCTACCCAGTCACTTCTGCGTTTTCGACATCCACTTCCTCTCCGTCATCTTTTACTGCAACTAGTTCGTCTTTATGGCATGACCGTTTAGGTCACCCCGGGGCTCCTGTGTTTGCCTCTCTTAGAAATAAGAATTTTATTGGATGTAATAAAAGTGATATTTCTCATATTTGTCACTCTTGTGTTTTTGGGAAACAAATAAAATTGCCTTTTAGTGATTCTACATCTTTTACTATGATGCCTTTTGATATCATTCATTGTGATTTGTGGACTTCTCCCGTCCTAAGTTCTTTGGGACATAGATATTATCTTGTGCTTCTAGATGATTATTCTAATTTCATGTGGACATTTCCTCTATCACATAAATCTCAAGTCTATGAAACGTTCCTTCAATTTCGTTCCTTTATTCGAAACCAATTTGAAAGGGACATCAAGACTATTCAATGTGACAATAGAAAAGAATTTGATAATAAGCCTTTTTGGGATTTTTGTTCTATGCATGGTCTTTCTTTCCGACTATCTTGTCCTTATACCTCACCACAAAATGGCAAAGCCAAACGTAAAATTCGCACCACAAATATTATGGTCCGCACTTTACTTTTTCATGCCTCTTTACCTCCCAATTTTTGGCATCATGCTCTCCATATGTCAACATATCTTCTTAACATCCTCCCGGTCAAACACTTAGCATATACGTCCCCAATTCAAATCCTTTATAATCGGGTTCCGTCCTATGCACATCTTAAATTGTTCGGGTGTCTTTGTTATCCTTTTCGTCTGTCCCAAACAATACACAAACTCCAACCTCGTTCTACTCCTTGTGTCTTCTTGGGTTATCCAAAACACCACCGGGGATATTTGTGTTATGATATTGGGTCAAAGAAAATTATTCTTATTAGACATGTTATTTTTGATGAGTCACGTTTTCCTTTTTCCTCATTACATGACTCGCAGCCTCAAAAATATGATTTCTTGAATTCTGGACTCTCTCCAGCAATTCTTCACCAATTCTCAAATTTTCCAGCAGCCCAGTCCACTACTTCCAGTCAGTCTGCCCTTTCCTCCACTCAGACTGCAGCCCAGTCAATTTCGGCCCATCTGGGCTCTCCTTCAGTCCAGCGTAGTGCACAACCTGGTCTTCCTTCCTCTGATGTGGGCCAACGCTCCTCTAGCCCAACTTCTGGCCTGCAACTGTCTCCTATTCTTCCTGGCGCCTCACCTTCGGTCCAAATGGACCAGCCTATTCCCACTCATATTCAGCCTACTCTTCGCCCAAATACAAGAAGTCAGTCTGGTATTTATAAACCCAACCCCAAATATTGTTTTCATACGTATGTTATTAAGTCTCCTATTCCCTCTAATCCCATTTCTGCTCTTCGTGACAATAATTGGAAATTGGCTATGGATGACGAATTTAATGCTCTTATTAAAAATAATACTTGGGTGTTAGTACCTCGTCCTCAAAATGTTAATATTATTCGTTCTATGTGGATATTCTCTCATAAATATCGGTCTGATGGTTCGTTTGAGAGGCATAAAGCCCGTCTTGTAGGTGATGGCAAAACACAACGGGTCGGTGTGGATTGTGGTGACACGTTTAGCGCAGCGGTTAAACCGGATACGATTAGACTTGTTCTTAGCTTGGCACTATCTAAGAATTGGGTTTTACATCAACTAGATGTAAAGAATGCGTTTCTCCATGGTGAGCTACGTGAGACGGTCTATATGCATCAACCGGTTGGCTATCAAGATTCTCGGTTTCCCGATCATGTGTGCTTACTTAAGAAGTCTCTTTATGGACTGAAATAGGTTCCCCGTGCATGGTATAAACGATTTGCGGACTTTGTCTCCTCTATTGGTTTCACTAATAGTCGGTTTGACAATTCTTTTTTTATTTATCATCATGATGGACAGACCGCATATATTCTCCTTTATGTGGATGACATTATTCTTACAGCATCTTCTGACAGCCTTCGTCAGTCTATCATGTCTCATCTTAGCTCCGAATTTGCTATGAAAGATTTGGGCCACTTAAGTTATTTTATTGGGATTGCCGTGGTCCGTTCTCCTACGGGTTTGTTTCTTTCTCAACGCAAGTACACGGAGGAGATTATACATCGGGCTGGTATGTCTTCGTGCAAACCTGCTTCCACTCCGGTTGATACGAAGTCTAAACTTAGTGCCACCTCATCGGTTCCGTTCGATGATCCTTTTCTATATCGCAGTCTCGCCGGTGCCCTGCAATATCGCACATTCACGAGACCTGATATCTCGTATGCATTCCAACAGATTTGTCTATTTATGCATAATCGGATGGTAACTCATATGAATGCCTTGAAACGGATTATTCGCTATCTCCAAGGAACTCTCACTCTCGGGCTTCATCTTACACCAACCTCGACATCTACTCTTTTCTCATATACTGATGCTGATTGGGGAGGGTGCCCGGAAACCCGTCGTTCTACTTCGGGCTATTGTGTTTTCTTGGGAGATAACTTAATCTCTTGGTCTTCTAAACGACAACCTACACTTTCCCGCTCGAGTGCCGAGACTGAATACCGGGGAGTTGCCAATGTAGTCTCAGAATCTTGATGGTTACGTAATCTTCTATTGGAACTCCATTGTCCAATTAACAAAGCGACGCTAGTCTATTGTGACAATGTGAGTGCCATTTATCTTTCGGGTAATCCTGTTCAACATCAACGAACAAAGCATATCGAGATGGACATTCATTTTGTTCGTGAGAAAGTGGCTCGCGGTCAAGTTCGAGTGTTACATGTCCCGTCCCGATTTCAGATTGCTGACATTTTTACGAAGGGTCTCCCTCTTGTTTTGTTCGATGAATTCCGTACCAGTCTAAACGTTCGCCTACCTCCCGCTTCGACTGTGGGGGAGTGTTAGACGGTATATTTGTGTGAGCTGTTAGGATTGTGTAAATAATATATTTGATGAGATTTGTTAGGATTGTATAGCTAAATTAGATGTACATAATTGATAGGAATCCCAGCATATTAGGGATGAGTATTCCGTAAATATGGGATGTGATTTGTTTAGGTTTTCCGTGTATATATTCAGTCAAGATGAATGAGAACATCACGCAGTATATTTCTTTCACTAATAGTAGACTTCTTGTATCAATGTTTGGTTGATCATTTTTTATGTTCCTCTATGTAAACTTGTATGATTCATTTGTTTTTGAAGAGATGTTGAGTAAAATGTGTACTATTTTATCTCAGTTTGATTAATGTTCCTTCTTTGCTTAATTAGTTGTCAAAACTCTTTGTTTAGAAACCTAGGTTCTAACAGAACTGAAAAAATTGCAAAAAGAATGATACAAAATGAGGTGACGATATTTTATTGTCTGCGTCGACTGTAAGACCCGACACCATAGAATTATGCATACTTCATAAAGTCATGAACTTTACATATCGAACTCTAGAGGGCATCAAGATATATAGTTGGTCATACCGAATGGCATAAAGAAAAGGGAAAGAGGTGAAGAATGATTTGCCCCAATTAACTTTAATTACATTAATGAGAACACATGGTGCGTGAATAAAATTTTGATGTGAAAAGGGAGAGAGAAGAAATGTCAATAAAGAATAAAAAAAATATATTTTTATTTAGTGGATATTGAGCCTTTAACCTTCATTTAAAAAGAAATATCCGATGTTGTTCGTTGACAGGTTTTTGGAAGCATTATTACAGTTAAATGAATGGTTAATTTGTATCTTTAGTATTACTTCTAATGGATCTGTGAAAATAGCGCTAGCTGAAATGGTAAATTTTGTTCAATTCCACAAACACCTCTTAAAATAAAAACTATGTTATCATAATTCTATATTCATTCCAGAATGGTAGGTGCACTTATTTAATCATCAACTTAATTTAATTTTAATTAAGGATTTAGAAAGAAGAAATTATTGCAATGAAATTTATTTTTTTTACTAATGCATACACCGTTAACATCAATATTAATCTTAAACGTTTTCTTTGAATAATTAAACTAATTTTAATAATCAATCAATTTTGAAGTAAATTGGTATTAAAAAAAAAAAAGTTCTA
This sequence comes from Campanula takesimana, assembly GCA_026119855.1. Taxonomy (NCBI): domain Eukaryota; kingdom Viridiplantae; phylum Streptophyta; class Magnoliopsida; order Asterales; family Campanulaceae; genus Campanula; species Campanula takesimana. Next base: position 377,290 of record JAOWBW010000746.1, on the reverse strand, counting down.
CCTGTCCGAAACAAAGAAAGTAATAGGCCAGTATTCTCTGCTAGTAATAGAAAATAAAATAAAATAAAACTATAATCTAGATATTTTACCTCATAGAATCATCCAACAAAATAATGTGGCATTGAATAGGACATATTCAAATGGAACATAAATTGTTCCTCAAAGTGTTGTATAGATTTTATATGTATTCACATAATTTTATCCTTTCACATTTTTTTTTCTTTTTATTCTTAGAGCATTCATAATGGTAGAGCTCTTTCAATTTTTATTTTTATTTTATGAATTTCACGTGCCAAGTAGATAATAAAATTCTCAAAGCTTTTTCTACAATGATAGAGCTCTTAATATTTAATGGCTACCATAGAGAATTAGTGAAAAGTTAATGAAAGAGCTTACAGAAAGAGCTCTTTGTGAAAAGAGTGCTCTTTAGGTAAAGAGCCATTTCAAAAACTCTACAATAGTAAAAAGCTCTAAAAAGAACCTCCTAAAAAGCTTCCATTGTGGATGCTCTTAATTATAAAATATCATCGTTCTTAGATGGTCTGAAAAATTGCTTCCGCTTTTTTTTTTTTTTAATCTTTTCTTTCTTCCCCCTTTTATTGTAGTCTTGTGTTTATCATAGAGATGTAACCAATAAATCGATCAATTTCTTTTGTCTTATTTTCTTCTATAAGTAGTAAATAAATAAAATAAATAAAACTATATGGCTCTCGGAGGAGAAAACTTAATGGATATGCCCTCATTTTGGTCTTAACTTTTTTTTTTTTAATTTCATTAATGATAGATAAATTGCCATGACGGCTACAACTAGGCCTATAAATAGGCTAATACAAATCTCCCTAACGGGATTCGAACTCCAGAACTCCGCATGGGAAGCTAATACCGGATACCGCTTGAGCTAGGTCTTAACTACCACTTCATCCACAAACGTGTTCAATGCAATGACATCATGTTGTTCACATGTCAGACAATAATTAGCTCGTGGACGTTCTAACTAAACCATTACCCAACACACAATTTCATGATTTCTTTCTCCAAAATTTGTTTCACTGACCGATAGTCCATCTTTCGAGGCATGATAGGATGGTAAATACTCTATACATTAGTAATTATCTCATTACTTAATTGATGGCTACTAAGTTTTTTTTTTCATATATATATATAACAAAAGTAGTAGTACGGTTTTTTTTATGGGACGGCGGTAGTATGTATGTGTGTGTATTAAACAATATCAATAAAAATTTATGTATATTTTTATAGCTACAAGAAATTTATAATCTAATGTTGACTATACAATTCAAAATAAAAGATATATCACTCAATCTTATCTGTTTGTTCCAACGAAGCAACACACTCTACAATTCCGCATGTTCTTCACATATGCCAGATATGAAATGTTGTGTACCACTTTTTGTGTACAATTTGCGTACCATCACTGATCTAATGGTTATAAGTTATTAAGACTAAAATGATGCATAACCATCAAATCAGTTGTGGTATACAAGTAGTACAAAAAAAAATGTTACATATGATTTCATTTTCATGCGACATTGTTGGCTTTGTCTTTCATATTGATATTTTTGTTTGTCCCTGATTGGGTGACTTAGGACATGTTCTCCCGCGTCTGATCCTTCATCTGAGTTTTTTCTTCATTGTGGTGCATATTCCTTGATATGCCCTCCGATAACGACATTTAACTGCCAAAGGATTTGAAACTGTGCTCCGGAAATGATTTGCTGCAACCCTAATTTAATGGATGGAAATATTTGTGATAGGTTAACAATTTTTTTTTTTGATTTGCTCAAAAAGAGAAAAAAACAATTTTTTGTTTAAAATCAGTTGAAAGGTACTCTAATTGATAATAGGTGGGTTTCACAAAAATTTTGTGCATTTAGTTACATCAAAATAAATCAATGACAGTCATAAAATCTTCACAATGGGACAAAATTATTTTCACTTAATTTTTTATTTTTTTTGAAAGTTTGTATCATATCATTTAAGGCAATTGTCATCATGTTACAAACTCCTATCAAGTCTATTACAGATTTATTGCCCTATCTATTACAAATTCCTATATTAAAAGGGGCAAAATAAGTATTTATTTTTTTTTACATGTAGGAGACAAATTTCAATAACTAACACTCACCAGAAAGCAATTTCGAATACTCCCTTCGTCCTTTTGAAGTTTCACCATTTTGGTGATGACACACAAATTAAGGAAAGTGATGAGTGTAAGAAGAGTTGTAAGACGTAAGAAGTTAGTGGGTATGACAAGTGAAACCTACAATACAATTTAAATATGTGAGAGGGGAAAGTTAGTGGTTATGACAAGTGGATCCATAATTTAAGTATGTGAGATGAAGAAGTGAGTGGTATGACAAGTGGGGTCTATATTTTTTACCATTTTAGGAAATGATTAAGCTTTTAACGGGACACCCATCTAAGGCTATCTACAATGGTTTCAACTACCTTAACCCACTCAACTACCACTTTAACACTCCACAATATTCTCTCTCTTCCACCTAATAATTCAACGAGTTCAAATCCTCTGTGCCACTTTGTGTATCACTTCATGTGCCACAAGTGATCTAATGGCTCACAGTTATTGAGATGTGTATTATCGTAATATTATGAAAACATTTGAACGGTTGGATTGCAAATGGTACATGAAGTGACACACAAAAGTGGTACAGGAGATCTCAACTCTAATTCAACTACTCTTTCACTTTTACACCCTACAATGGTTAGTTTAATTAAATTCAACTATCTTCCAACTCATCATCCTATACCCCACTACTTTAATTTTAGGGGAAATGACAATTTAGGGTCCAAAGTTTGGGGGGTGTGTGCCAATAGGGGTCTGATGTATCAATTTTGTCAATTTAGGGTCCAAAGTTAACAACCTTAGTCAATTAAGGGTTTTTGGACTAAGTTGCAAAGAAAATCCAGTTAAGTAACAGAAAAACTTAACTGGAGTTAGTTTTGGATGTTCGCCTGGTCTGTCATTTCACACACCCCTTATACAATTGACCCTAAATTTTCTTTCACTTTTATTATTATATTTTCGAATAATTTTAATTAATTCAAAAATAATAATAAATAAAATAATAAGCAAATAAAAAATTAAAGTGGTTTTTTTTTTAAACTGCAAATAATGAAGTTATAAACAAGGAAAATTAATAATAAAAATAAAAATTAATTTTATGAATAAAATAAAATAATTGGAATACTAATATTAATAATGAAACAATACTAACCACCACCACAGAAAAATTTTTGTCCAAATCCCCACTTTCTTCTTTCTAAAAAAATAAAGTGGGGTTTTTTTTTTTTGGGAATATAATTTTTTTACACTTTTTCCTTTTTAAAAATTATACTTTTTATTTTATAGTGGTTCTAATGAAATTAATATTTTTACTGTATTTCTTGAAAAAATATTTTCGGTAAATGACGTCTTAATTATTAGTTAATTTAATATAAAAAGTAGTAAAATTTAATATTTCATTTTTTTATTATTAATTTTCTTCATCTGAAATGACAATTTGCTCATGAAAATAATCAAAACAAACTCCAGTTAAGTCCATGTCAAAACACGTGTGACTTAACTGGATTCCGTTAACAGAATCGTTAAAAAACCCTAACCTGCACAACTTTTGCAACTTTGGACCCTAAATTGACAAAATTGATACATCAGACCCTTATTGGCACACACCCCCAAAACTTTGGACCCTAAATTGTCATTTCCCCTTAATTTTATTTATATTCTTTATTTTTATGATTGAGAAAAGAGGGTTTTTTTTCGGTGTCCAAATCAAATGAAACTTACATCTATTTATAGAGGAAAAAAATCATGAATTTTGGCGAAAAAAATAAAAATAAATCAATTTGCTGTAAAATAATTGAGCTCAAATAATTGAGTTGAAAATTATATCCGGAAATCTGGCAGACCAACCATTGCTGGCCACGTGTCTAACTCAAGGAAAAGAAAAGGCTGATAAGCGGCGACTGACGCGCCTTGTGTGGCGGTGAGTCGCACGCGCCTATGTCGGCCCATTGAGTGGTTGCCGCGAGTCCAAGGCTGGGGCCCATTTATTTTTCTCAACCCGGTTGAATTAATTCAACCCCCAAAACAAACCAACCCCCTTTCAACTCCCACTACACACATTCAACCAACTTAATTTTTTTCAACCTCCCATTGTAGATAGGGATGGCAACGGGTCGGGTTCGGATCGGATCATGTCCGACCGAACCCAATCCGAATCTAAAACACACTGTTCTGATCCCGACACGATCCGAAAATTCAAGAAACCGTGACAGACCCGATCCGAACCGAATCTTATTAAAAGTCTATTTTTTTTAGCTCAAATTTAATTAATTAAAGTATATTTTTAAGCACAATGTTGAATGTTGTATGGAAAATAGTCTAAAATCATCCAAATCTCACTTACAAACATGAATTAGAAAAAATAAATTTAAGATAGTATTAAAAATATTTAAAATTCACCTTTTATTAAGGGTTCGGATCGGATTGGGTTCGGGTCGGATCATTATGGTTCGGATCATCGGTATGGTCCGAACCCGCTCGGGTTTTAAAAATTGCAAACCAAACCCTATTTTTTTCGGATCGGATCGCCTTCGATACGGATCGGATTCAGTCAAATTGTCATCCCTAATTGTAGATAGTATAAGTAAAAGGTGAAGCTTCGAATGGGACGGAAGGAGTGTATATAATGACAGCAGCAGCATAGGGCATTTGGTCTAATCTAGTAAGTCACATGATCAAAAATTGGTAAGCCTGCCTGCCTATTACAGTAGTATGTTCATTTAGGACAATTGGACAACGTTCCGAAAATATCCTCCCCATTTGTATCTATTATCATTTTCGGCCCCAAACAAAATTCCTCTTCAACATTTTTAATGATAAAAGACAAAATATTGTTACTAGTAAATTGTGGCATTTTTTTTTTTTTGGAAAATTAATTGTGACATAATTGAGATGCACATCTTGGATATAATTTTTAGAATATGCTTTGTAAGCTCAACTATTAGCTATGAATTTGGATCCATAAGAATAAAATGAAATCTGAAAAATAAAAATTATTCTTTAAATGAAATGTCATGGCGTGATATTAATTACATACATTGCCTATGTTTATTTTAATTATGTGTGTATTGTTTTTTACTATGTAATAAAATTGCAGTAATAATATTTTAAATTTTAAAACGCAATGATTATGTTATGTCACAAAAAGGACTATACTTAGTATAAAGTAGTTAATAATTACATTGCTAAAGATAAATGTATAAATTTGCTTTTCATCGAAAGAAAATTCAATAATTTAATTTTTAAATGAGCTAGTCTCCCATGAGAACACCTATATCCGTCTCTTCTATGAGACGGGTTTTTTTGACTCACCCGACCCATTGAACCGGATCCATGACCCATGGGGCATAACCTGCCACGTGACAACCACCCATTGGCAATTTTTTTTTTTTAAAAAGTTTTTATATTATTTTTTCGGCTTTTCCGTCGTTTACCAAAAGTAATAGTTACCATAACTTAATGTAATGACTCTATACATATAAAATAACATTGTTCATAAGTAAACGTAACACCTGTTTTACAAAAACAAAAGCTCGTTTTACCCATTTTTTCAAATGTAATACTAACTATAATTACGTGTAACCCAAACAATATCTAAATGTAATTATCATTTATACTGAAATGTAATAGTGCTTTTGCAAAAATGTAAAATAGTGTATTTTGATTTAATTTTTTGAAAGAAAGTAACATTTGAAAAGTAACAACTCATATACATGAATGTAATTGTTTGTACAAGTAAATGTAACACTTTAATAAAATAAATTATAACATATTTTTTATAGATAATGTAATACTTTTACATGTAATACTAATCAAGTGTTTTTAGCTTTAAAAATGTAAATAGTTGAATTATTACTTTTTCAATACATATGTGTTACAATTATGTATAAACACTGTTACTTATAAGTAAAAACGTTCGTTATATTTTGGTTGTAATAAGTATTACTTTTGGCAAACGAAGAAAACATAAAAAAAACACTGTTACTTTTCTGTATATATGTATTACTTTTATGTATACAAACTGTTACATATAAGTAACACGTTTGTTACATTTAGTTATAGTAACTATTACTTTTGACAAACTAAAGAAATAAAAAAAATATATATATATATATAAAAAAAAAATAAAAAAAATTGGGTATGTGGGTCATGGATCCGGGTCATGGTTCAAAAATGACTCGTCTCTACTATGAGACGGGTCGTGATGTTCTCATACAATTTTTTGTCTTTTTTTTTTTAAATAGGGGAGTAATAATTAAAGAAGAAAAGGAGTCAACTGCATAATTAGCTGGGGTTAGATAAGAAATCTTAAGGGGTCTAATAGATTGACGATTTTTTGGAAAGATGATGTATCTGTGGGTTAGGGAGGATTCTTTGACAATAACAGGTTCAATTGCAATACTAGCACGGAGCCTGAGTTTATTGGGTTGCTATTCGTATTTTTTAATTGTAACTATTTCGTCTCCAAAATAATAATTGTACAATATTAGTTTTTCAATAATTTACAAAAGTATATACTCGGATACTCCCTCCGTCTCACTCGAATTATGACAAATTTCCATTTAGGGTGACCAATTTGAATTAGGACAACTCGAAAATTGAAGTGCTCCCTCCGTCCCAATATGATCTTCTCACTTGCTATTTTTCATTGTCCCAAAAAGTTCTTCACATTTCAACAATCTAGGCTTAAAAGTGTGTAAACTAAACATGGCTAGTGAAGCAAGTGTTCATATCCTTAAAAAGTTTGAATAGTCAAATGTGAAGAACATTTTGAGACGGAGGGAATATTTTATTTAATGAGACTCAAATTCACACTCGCAACAACTTTTCACTCATGATTCTCTACCCCACTTTCTCTCTCCTATTTCACTTGTCATACTCACAACACCTACTACACTAACACTTTTTCTTTAATCCCCGTGCACAACCCAAAAATCCTAATTCAGCTGGGACGGAGTGAGTATTTTAGTACTTGTTTGTAATTGCACATGATATATGGCTGTAAAATATTTTTCTAATTTAAAAAATGATATTTATTTTAAATAATAATACTACGGTAATAACCGTTTTTTCTCTCCTTTGCAACCCGTTTCCCTCTGTGCTTCCTCTTTGATTTTTCTTCTTCAAATCCACAACAGGTATCCTTCGTTTTCAATTTCAATTTTAAATCTCTTACTATCAATTATCTTTTTCCCTGATATAATTTGATAGTAAAATTCTAATTTTGTATTTATTAGTTGTCAATTTGACACTTAAAAATGCAAAATTAGGATTTATTTCTAGATTTTTTTTATTGTTGTTCTTTTATTGAATAAGTTGCCTACTTCTCGTTCAATTACTATGCCTTTTCCCCTTTGTTGGGACCTTTTGTCTTTTTTCCCTTTGTTGGGAACCTTTGTCTTTCCCCATTGTTGGGAGCCTATACCTTCTCTCCGATGTGAGAGCCTTATAACGATCTTAATATTTTTTTTCTTGGTTCAATGCTTAAGATGTTTGGCTGCGCATTTAATGCGGACTCAAATTCATCACTTGATCGTGTTTTCAAAGCCAAATTATTACCGTACGGGGGTTTACTAAAGGCCGGTATTGAGCAGTGCCCAAATTTTGTTTGGAGATGCATTTGAGCATCACAAATTACAGTTCCCAATGATACTCATTGGAGATTTGATTCGTGTTTGGCCATCACTACTCGAGATGTGTTAGGCTTCTTTTTATGTCCAGATCTTAATTGCAATCATTATAATTTGGACGAGCCTCCGACAATTGTGGAGCGCCGTCTTATTGAATTTTATTAATGCAATTATGTGTTATTTCCTTTCAAAAAACATAATACTACTTTTGGCAAAATAAATTATTGTAAAGATAACTTTCATCATATTAGCCTATAGTGGTGTCATTCAAAAAGAATATAGCCGACTGAATCATCGGATCCTATATTCAATCACTATTTAAATGTCCACTTTTTTATTTTGGTGTCCCATTGATAAGTCATAAGTCTCACTTTCTCAAAGTTTTTTTTTATTTTTTTTTTTATATTTCTTTATTCAATTGACTCACTTGTAATACTTACAACAATTATCCACTATTATTAATTATCGACCCCAATTTCTCTCTTCTACTCACTTTTCATACTCATAAAAATTACACACAACTATTCACTTTTTAATTCCTATGCACACTCAATATTGTGCATATTATTATTATAGGGCGGAGGGAAATTAAGGACAACATAAAGCATGCTTTGGCTACCACATGAAATCTTATAATCTTTTTTAAAGCAAACAACACATAATTGCATCAATAAAATTTAAGAAGACGGCGTTTCACAAAATGACAGACTCGTCTAAAATGTAATAATTGCAATAAGATTTACACATATAAATAAACTAACATATCTCAAATAATGATGGCCAATCCCGTTAAATCTCGTATAATCTATGATGTACAAATGCGTATCCAATTAAAACTTGGACACGGCTCAACTGGCCTTTAGTAAACTCCTGATGGTAAGAATTTGACTTTGAAAACACAATAAAGTAACGCATTTGAGTTGACAGTAAATGTGCAACCAAACACCTACAACATTGCATCAAGAAAAAAATATTAAAATCATTTGAAGGCTCTCACAGTGAAGAGATAACATATAATTGAACAAAAAGTAAGGCAACACGATTTATTCATCAATTTAACAACAAAAATCACCAAATTTGAAAATTAAAAGCAAGAAATCTCTCATAATTTAAACAATAATCACTAATATCAATTCTTAGATTTTCATTAATATCACTAAAATAAATTAAATTATTACTCAAAATTAATTTAAAGTAATAATAAAGAAAGAGGCGCTAACTTTCCAATACTTATCTCTTTCAAACAAAACAAAAAAAATTCCAATACTTATCCAGGACTCATGGAGTATTTCCCCATTATCTAATAATTGTCGTCCTAAATAAGCACGACATGTTTTAATATCTATGAGCTTTAAAGTTCGATTTCTCTCTTTATATATTGTCTATAAGATATCGTCAAAACTACTAATTTCATTTTTTGTGATACAAGTTGATATCTGTCCTAAAATAACAGACCTTAATATCCCTAACCTTGTTTGTAACATCGATAAATCAAGATTCAAATTGATTGGTATATGTCGCTTTAGTGAAAATTTGACAATTATGGGTATTAATATGATTGAAATCATACTTAGTAAGAAACATACATATAATATAAATGGGATTTGATGTGGATTTTTAACCGTACAGATGTGGCTAATCCATTTAAGATTAGACTTTGCTATCCTCCCATCGCAATCGCGTAAATTTTGTATAATGTGTTAATTAAACCCCGACCATTGTTTGTTAACTATCAGGAACCATTGTCTGCTTAATTAAATTTTTAAATTGCTATTAATAATTGATTGTTCCCCACTATGTTATCACGCAAAGCCAAGGCCGGTCCTGTGGAATTTGGGGCCCTATGCAAACTATTTGGTCGGGACCCTTAAATTCCTCTTGCGAGTAATAGTTCGGTGCCATTTTCGAATATCCACATGTATTTTCGTCTTACGTCATCGTTCTTTCTTATGAAGTTGTTTATTTTTTTTATTTTTCTTAGATTTTAACATTATTAAACAGTTGTTGAAATGAAGACAATTGACGAGACTTAAAAAAAAATTATTAATAAAAATATCATTTTTTTGGCTTAGAAAATTGGATTAAGTATTTAGATTGGATTGAGATAATTATTACAAAAATGGAAAAGAATGCAATATTTTTTTGTAATAATTGCAAAAAAAAAAAAAAAAAAAAATTAATCCAAATTATGAATGCAAATAATTCATATAAATATATTGCAATAACGTTGAAGCAATATATTTATGGTTGCAAATAATACATCAAAAATATAATGTAAAAAGAAAAATCAAATTTGAAGTAGCATAGGAGGAAAGCCAGAAAAACTATGGAAATAAAGGAAATCAAATTGGGAGAGAGAGAGAGAGAGATATTGAAGATGAAGAATAAAGCATGGGACTCGAACGTAGGTGGACTAACAGAGTAACCAGTGGCGAATATAGGATTCTAGGTCAGGGCCCCCGAATTTTTTTTTTTGGGGTCCGGACCGGTTCAAAATTAATGCAAAAACTATAAAAAAAAAAAAATCCAAGACAAAATAATATGCATCATTTTTATAAATAAAAATAAATATTACAACGATATAAGTGTTGGGTTTCCAAGTAACATGCGCAGCGGAATATAGCAATTAAAATTTTAAGAAACCCAAAGCCATGGATCCGTTCATATGATTAAATCAAATACAACATGATGAATAAAGGAAAAAAACTAACCCTTGATGGCTATCAAATTTTCTCTTGGTCTTTGGTGGAGATTTGAAGACTTGATCACGATCACAAAGCTTGAACACGAACTTTGAAGATGATGATTTTCACCCTCTAGCGGTATCCACACTTCGAACGAATATCAAAGGAACTTCTTTGATCTTGGTTGCTAGACCAATATTATGAAACACACTTTCACAATTTAATAAAGAACTATATGGAATTTATTTGTGAATTATTTTGTTCCTCAATCAATGATATCTTATAACAAAATAAAATCTCTCTCAAACTCTTTGAGACTCACAAAAGCACTTGTTTATATGGTCTGGCCGAATTGGTGTTTTTATACACAATTAAGACCTATTCAAAATATGAATCTTGTGCCAAAAACCATTCCTAATCAAATCAGGAAATTTCAAATCGGCAGCACCAGACGCCCGCCTGGTACCACCCAGGCGCCCGCCTGTTTGGGCAGAAACTCCAGTCCCTTTCCGGCTTGAACAGGCGCCCGCCTGGTGCAACCCAAGCGCCCGCTTGGTTGACCAGGAGGCCCAGAACATTTCCAGAAATTCATTGGAGGTCCTTCGACCCTAAATTCCAATATAGTCCTTTTATTTAAGATTCGTTCTATTGTGTGTGACCCTCTAGGATTATACTAAGTTGGCAATGGGCTCAAACATGATTCCATAAGATATGATTAGGTTCTAGCAAACCGTCATACCTACCCAAATAGTATAACTAGATACAAGTTCGCATTCCTTTAGAATATGTCGCAATCCCTTTGTCCACGATGTCATTGAACACAAGTCATGGTCAAACAGTCAACTTGTTTTGTTCAATACTTTCTCGATTCCGAATATGTTAATAATTCAAATGCTATTGATCCAATCAGTTCATTTGAGTCCGGCCGAACATTTCATCAACATCATTCCTTCGAGGGGCCCAAGCTTGACATCTCTCCGTGGAGGGACAAATCCATTTAGCTTATTATTCTTCCCAACGGGAATCCGATTATGCCAATCATACCCTTTATAACTACCGTGTTAAGGTAGCGTTTGAATATGTCAAACACAATGTTCATCAAGTGGAAGACTATAATAACTTCATGTCTAAGGATTCAAATGACATAACTAATATGAGATATATGTTCGATATAGACCATGACATGAATCTCATAGAGCGGGTCATGTCCAACACCTTGTTCCAAACAAGTACCCATAAATCTAACATGATCATCCCATGATCATTTAGCCTTTATACTAGTGCTTAACAAGTACTAGGGACGGGGATTATTATAAGTAAACATGAACAACAATAATAATCAAAACATCTCTTTATTGATATGAAATAAATGATAACAATTACAACGTTTATTAAACGTGCCTAGGGCACCACTACCAACAATCTCCCACTTGCCCTAGGCCCAATCTCCCATGTATCTAATACCCATGGACCTAACATGACCATCATGTTTAGCTTGTGGAAGTCCCTTTGTTAGCGGGTCCGCAACATTGTCATCAGTAGGTACTCTGCATATATTTACGTCTCCCCTATCAACGATTTCTCGAATGATATGAAAACGCCTAAGTATGTGTTTGGATTTCTGATGTGCTCTTGGTTCCTTTGCTTGAGCAATAGCACCATTAGTGTCGCAATAAAGGTCTATTGGATTAGCAATACTAGGAACCACTTCAAGTTCAGTTATGAACTTCTTAATCCAAACAGCTTCCTTTGCAGCATCCGATGCAGCAATATACTCAGCTTCTGTTGTAGAATCAGCGGTTGTACTTTTCTTGGAACTCTTCCAGCTTACAGCTCCACCATTTAACATAAACACAAAACCCGATTGCGATCGGCTATCATCTTTGTCGGTTTGGAAGCTTGCATCCGTGTAAGCATTTACAACGAGATCATCTTCCATTCCTCCATAGACCAAAAACGAGTCTTTAGTTCTTCTCAAGTACTTAAGAATCGCTTTTACAGCTATCCAGTGATTTTCGCCAGGGTCGGATTGGTATCTACTTGTCATGCTCAAAGCATAAGATACATCCGGCCTAGTACAAATCATGGCATACATGATGGACCCAATTGCCGAAGCATATGGAACATCATTCATTTTCTCACGCTCATCGTTTGTCTTAGGACATTGAGTCTTGCTTAGAGAAACTCCATATAACACTGGCAAGGTGCCTCTCTTAGAATTTTCCATACGGAATCTTCTGATGACCTTGTCAATGTATGTACTTTGGCTTAAACCAAGTAGCCTCCTTGATCTATCTCTATAGATCTTAATGCCAAGAATATATGCGGCTTCACCCATATCTTTCATTGCAAAACACTTTCCTAACCAAGTCTTCACAGACTGAAGTGTAGGAATGTCGTTTCCAATGAGCAATATGTCATCCACGTATAAAACAAGGAATAGCACTATGCTCCCACTAATCTTCTTGTATACACAAGGCTCATCTTCGTTCTTGATGAAACCAAACTCTTTGACTGATTCATCAAAACGGAGATTCCAACTCCTTGAAGCTTGCTTCAATCCATAGATGGATCTCTGCAATTTGCATACCTTAGAATTTTATTCAAAACCTTCTGGTTGTGTCATATACACATCCTCTTGTAGTTTTCCATTCAGGAAAGCGGTTTTGACGTCCATCTGCCATATCTCATAGTCATGATATGCGGCAATGGCAAGCAAAATTCTTATAGACTTGATCATTGCTACGGGTGAAAAGGTCTCATCATAGTCAATACCATGAACTTGCCTATAACCCTTCGCTACAAGCCTAGCTTTGTAAGTATGCACTTTCCCATCCATGTCAGTCTTCTTCTTGAAGACCCATTTGCATCCTATGGTTTTTACACCTTCGGGTGCATCAATCAAATTCCAAACTTGATTGTCTTGCATGGATTGCAATTCGGATTCCATGGCTCCAAGCCACTTGTCCGAATCAGGAGAAGACACCGCCTCTTGGTAGGTTGACGGTTCATCATTCTCAATGATTTCTACCTCATTACTATCCGTTATGAGAAATCCATATCTCTCGGGCTCGGATCGTAACCTACTAGATCTGCGAGATGCTTGTGTATTTTGAACAGGTTCCACAACTCCTTGTGGTTCTTGTTCTTGTTCCACTATTGGTTCAATGTTATTTTCTGGGTCTCGAATTTCTTCAAGATTTATTTTACTCCCACTGATTTCTTTGGAGAGAAACTCTTTCTCTAGAAAGACACCAGTTCGGGCAACAAACACTTTGTTGTCCTCTCGGTTGTAAAAGTAATATCCTTTAGTTTCCTTAGGATATCCCACGAAAATACATTTATCAGATTTGTGTGCTAGTTTGTCAGAGATAAGTCTCTTGACATAAACTTCGCAACCCCAAATCCTCATGAAAGATAAACTAGGTTTCTTTCCACTCCACATCTCATATGGAGTCTTTGGAACCGATTTAGTTGGAACTTGATTTAGTGTGAAAGCAGCGGTTTCTAGGGCGTAACCCCAAAAGGATATTGGAAGATCAACTTAACTCATCATTGATCGAACCATGTCTAACAAAGTCCGGTTTCTCCTCTCAGACACACCATTCCATTGTGGTGTTCCGGGCGGAGTCAATTGTGAAACTATTCCACAATTCTTTAGATGATCATCAAATTCTTGACTTAAGTACTCACCACCTCGATCTGATCGAAGTGACTTTATACTTTTGCCAAGTTGTTTTTCTACTTCATTTTGAAATATTCTAAATATCTCAAATGCTTCACTTTTATGTTTCATTAGGTAAACATACCCAAATCTACTATAATCATCAGTGAAGGTTATGAAATATTGAAATCCTCCCCTAGCATTGCTACTTAATGGTCCGCATACATCGGAATGTATCAACCCCAATAAGTCGCTTGCCCTTTCACCCAACTTGGTAAAAGGTGTCTTAGTCATTTTTCCAAGAAGACACGACTCACAAGTATCATATGACTCTAAGTCACATGAACCCAAAAGTCCGTCCCCATGGAGTTTTGAGATACGCTTCTCATTAATATGACCAAGACGGCAATACCACAAATAAGTATGATTTACATCACAAGTATCATATGATTTGCACCTCTATTCTTTCAAAAATAACACTTTGCACCCCTATAGTTAATTTTTTTTTTATAAATACTCCGTAAAAATTTTCGAAAAACCCAGGGTATGCAGCTACGTACCCTGGCGACACACTGGATTCGCCACTGAGAGTAACAACACAGACACGCATCTTAGCATCCTTCATCCGCTGGGACACAACATTTCTTTGATATAAAACACGATGTTTATTTACCTACAAAGTAAATTAAAATTTGGGGCCCTAAAAATAGCCAAAAATTAAGGGGCCTAAGGCGGTCGCCTTAGGCCAGAGCCGGGCCTGCACAAAGCCTTTGATTATTCCATCGCGTCTCTCGTAAATTATACTGTATTCCGTCTATTTCTGAAGTTAATTTATCTCTCTTTTTTTAGTTATTATGAATATATTTTGAGAAATAATTCATGCTTTTTTAAATAATTATAACAAAAAATTGTAATTTATTATTGATGCACTATTATAGAATATAAATAATATTAATATAAAATTTTAAATTTTCATTAAGATAATTAAAGTAACTTAAATTAATGTTCAAAATTTATTCGTACTAACAACGTAAAAAGAATTAACTAAGTTTCAGAACCAGAGAGAGTATAAAGATAAGGTCACTTTTTGTTTTAATGATATTTTTATTTTACTAATTAATTCAGGTAAAAAAACTCGAGAAAAACTTGTTTTACACTCGTGTAGTGTAAAACATGTTTTCATTTTTTAATGTAAAACATAATCTCTTCATGTAAAACATGTTTTACACATCTCTTAGTGTAAAACAGATTTTTCATAAAACTGACTCTTAATTCAGTCTTCATTTTTTTTAACCTCTACAAGAATTTTAGAGTGTACTAAATAATAAATTTTATAAAATATTGGTAAAAGTTCAACCAAATTAGTCATTAAAATTGATGTAAAACTATATTTTTGAATGGAAGAAATGCAAATCATTATCCAATATCTTAATGTTTTTTTTTTCCTTTCATAAATCCACATTTTAATTGAACTTATGTGCATTGCTTTATCCACGATTGTATGTGCTTGTTTGTCATGCAATAAATATTACCATGTTTCATGATGTCTAATTGCAATTTTTATCACATGATAATATATTGTATGTCCTTCAAAAAATAAAGTGCTAACATGTTATGAAATCCTTCTTTTTTTTCTTTCTTTTTTTTTTCCCCCAACGGAGTAGAATACGTTCATGTAAATATCTCTGGGAACATTTACTACAAAACGATCTATCAAAATGCCTATTATTATTTTTTGATCAAAAATAAAGAGAAACATTAATTTCGGTAAGAAGGTAGTATGCTTCATTGCATTAATATTTTCTATTTAAAATGATATTAAGTATAAACAATATTTTTTTAATGAAGAAAGGCAGCATAACAAAATAGAGGCAGTCTCTTGTGCAACCGCCGCATAGCGTGCGATGGCGCCAGGTGGCCATTTTTTTTTTTTTGCTGGGATCTTTTATTTTTGCCGCCTCCAACTTTTTTTCTTCCCAACAAAAGTAACACTTATTATAACGAAATGTTACACTTTTATTTTCAAATGTAACATTTTTTTCCCCAAAAATGTACCACAATTTTGCTGCAATAGATTAAAGATAATATAAAGGTTGACAACTAAAACAATGTCACACTTTTTATAAAGGGATATAACACTCTTTTTTTCAAATGTAACACCTTTTTTTTTTTCAAATGTAACAATTTTTTTTTCCAAAATGTACCACAATTTTACTGCAATAGATTAAAGATAACATAAAGATTAACAACTAAACCAATGTCACACTTTTTATAAAGGAATGTAATACTCAATTTTTCAAATGTAACACTTTTTTTTTCAAAATTAACATAAGATTAACAAACTAAACTAAAGTTACATTTTATAAAAAATGAATGTAACATTTTTATCTCAATTGTAACAATTTATATTCTTAAATGTAACATTATATCTTACATGTAACAATTAAAATTGAGAAAGTAACAATTGAAAAGCAAACCATTTTTTTTTTTTGTAAAACTGCTGTTACATTTAACAGTGGAAAGTGTTACTTTTTGAAGATGAAATTGTTACTTTTATCAGAACAGAGTGTTACATATTTGCTGATGAGCAGCTCAAACTTTATGTGCGTAACAAAATATTTTTTTAAAAAAATAAAACCATATCATGACCTATGTAGTTTTATTCGTCTCGTCGAGACGAACACAACAGTATTTTTAATTTTTTTACTGAGTTATAAATTTCAAGATATAGCATTTTAAAGTTATTGTTTTTTTTTAAGTAAGACACGTGGCAACGCGCGGCTGGGTGAACCAGCGTGTGGCTCACAACGCGCCACGTGTCGAGAAATGAGTGGTTGGTTTCAAAATGGGTGGGTGAGTGGATTGGGTCGGGATAGGCGGGTTCGGCCCGCGGGCATACCCGCCGTAGGGGAGAATTTGTCAACAAAATAATAGTTACTACTCCCTCTGTTGGGTTTCGTGCAATCATGCGCAGCGGAAGATAGACATGAATAAAACCCAATAGCCTAGATACGCTATGAACAATAATTCATAATAACAAGATGAAAGAAACTAACCCTTATAGATCGTTATGTAAAACTTGGATTAAGCGTTAAGATAAACGCCCTCTACCGGTGATCCACACAACGAACAGATTTCAAGAACGCCTTCTTGAACTTGACTGCTAGGTCTTCGGAATGATCAACGATGGTGAAGAACGATTCTTCAAAGCTCCTAATTATTATTGTGACTTGATAATTGGGATTAATCAATCACAATAACTCAAAAATATAATGTGTGATTTCTCTCTCTAAGAAAGACTTTGGAATTGATCAAATCAACGACTAGGGAACAATTCCCTTCAGTTTACATTATATACTAGGGATGTCCAAAACCCTTTAGGACTTAGGTATTCTTGTCCAACAAGAACTGCTTAAAATAAAACTGTCAGCCGGGATTACAGCCGTACGACGCCTAGACTGGCGTACGGTGCCTGTCCAGCCGTACGGTGGTCCTGGTCAGTTTCCTCGTTTTTCGCTCATTTTAATTATCCGTTCTACGTGTGTGACCCTGATTATACTAAGTTGGCAACGAGTCCGAACCAGTCAAACCTCGTAAGTCATAAGCGGACTCTAGCAAGCCATTATGACTACCCAATTAGTATAACGTTGGAATCCAAAGTTTCCTGAAATAGAACATAACACAATCTCTTTGTTACACAATGTCTATTGAACGTAAGCCATGGTCAATGGTCAACTTACATTTGTTCAATGCTTTCTCGATCCCGAATATATTGATAATTCAAATCATATTTGAGCACGGCCATGCATTTCATCAATACCATTCATCGAGTGGCCAAAGCTTGACATCTCTCTTGACGAGGAACAAATTCCATATTGGCTTATTACTATTCCCTATATGATTCCGATTATGCCAATCATATTCTTTATAGCTATCCGGTTAGGGATAACGTTTGAATATGTCAAACGTAATGTTCATCATGTGGAAGACTGTAATAACCTCAGGTCTAGAGATTCCAGTGATATAACTATATGAGACTTAATTATGACATCGTGACCATGACATAAATCTCATAGGGGTCAGTCTAGTATTTGTTCTCCAACAAATACCCATAAGTCTAATTGTATCTCATACACCATAATCATCATATGATTATCTATTAAACTTATACTAATAATTAATCATAATTATCAGGGACGGGGATTATTATAATAATCATGCAAAAGATATAATAATCAAACATTCAATATGTAACACCCATCCTATTTCTTGTTAAATATTTGACATACTTGTTAAATTCTTGAACTTGCATATTATGTGCTAGTTTTACTTGGGTTAATTTATTAACTGCTTTAGAATATTAAGGTGGTTAAATGTCTAGTTTTGACTTTTGGGTCATTTGTGAAAATTTGACTTTAGGGGCCTTTTTGTTAAAAATGGAACTTGAGGGGCCTAAGTGCAATTCTTTGAAAGTTTTAAGTATATCAACTTGTTTGGTTTGTTGGAGAAAGTGTTTCTCCCCAAATTCTCTGTACGTTCTCTCTGTTCTAAAGCTAGGGTTAAAGTTTACCCTATTCTCGACTCCTCGAGTTTAATTATCCCTCCGTTCTTGATTCTGATCCCGGATTAATATTCGTGGCGTTGAATAGAGCGTTCCAGGCCGAACAGAAATAAATTTGGTTAACTTTGATTTTTGACTAGGTAAGTTATTAGCTCCCCCTTACTTGTAATAACATGCATAAATGTTATTCTCGATACTTGTGAATGTTAATTTCGTGTTTGGAATGATTTTTGTGAAGTTGGGAACAACCATGACTGGTCGTGTATCAGAGAAAACTCAGGGTTCTGGTTCTAAAGGTGGTAAATCTGGCCGCCAAGATCGTCGATTCCGATAGCCAACCGAAAGTAAATGTAGTGTATCAACTGGTTCGAGGACAACAGTCCAAGGTTCCAGGAAAGTATGTGGTTTTTGTTCGAAAGAAGGTCATTCTGAAGACAAGTGTTGGTCAAAGCAAGGAAAGTGTTTAGTGTGTGGTGAAGCGGGGCACTTTGCTAGAAATTGTCCTAAAAGTAGAGGAAATCAAGTTGGGGGTACAAGTCAACCAGCCTCAGGTTCCAAGAGAGATAGTGGGGGTCGACCAAAAGTTCAGGGTCGAGTGTTTGCTTTAGATCAGTAGGGTGTAGCTGAGTCTTCTGCGGTCATAGGAGGTATTATATTACTTTCTAGTACGAGAGCGCGAGTCTTGATAGATCCAGGCTCATCTCATTCTTATGTGGCATCTCATTTTGTGTCGCATTTGCATGTTCTTCCTGATTCTATGCCTTATGTGCTAGAAGTATTTTCCCCTATGGGAGATTGCATGTTTACTTCTGAGATTTACAAGAAATGTGAGGTTCTTGTGGGTGATCATGCCCTTCTTGCTGGCCTAGTCGTGTTACCTATAAGGGACTTTGACGTGATTCTTGGCATGGATTGGCTATATGTGCATCATGCATCTGTTGATTGTTATAGAAAAGTAGTAACTTTTTCTATTCCTGGTTTGCCTGATTTTACCTTTGAAGGTGATAGGCCTTTATGTGCTATACATGTTATTTCTGCTTTAAAAGCTAGAAAACTTTTATCTCATGGTTGTGCCGGGTATCTCGCATGTGTGCTTGATCAGAGTTTATATGTTCCCAAGATGGAGGATATTCCTGTTGTGTCTGAATTTTCAGATGTGTTCTCTTCTGAGTATAGCATGCCACCTGATCGAGAGCTTGAGTTCTGTATTGAGTTATTACCAGGTACATCACCAATCTCTAAAGCACCTTATAGAATGGCTCCAGCTGAGTTGAGAGAGTTAAAAACACAGCTTGAGGAATTGCTTGAAAGGGGTTTTATCAGGCCTAGTGTATCACCGTGGGGTGCACCAGTGTTATTTGTCAGAAAGAAAGATGGGACTCTGCGATTGTGTATTGATTACAGAGATCTTAATCAGGTAACTATCAAGAACAAATATCCGTTACCTCATATTGATGACTTGTTTGATTAGCTTCAAGGTTCAGTAGTGTACTCGAAGCTTGACTTGAGAAGTGGTTATCATCAGTTGAAAATCAGATCTGAGGATATACCAAAGACAGCTTTCCGTACCAGGTATGGGCATTATGAGTTTATTGTTATGCCATTCGGTTTGACAAATGCTCCAGCTGTATTTATGGATTTGATGAACCGTATCTTCAAGCCATATCTTGATTGTTTCGTGGTGGTATTCATTGATGACATTCTTGTGTATTCTAAGTCACGGGGTGAGCATGAACAACATCTCAGAATAGTATTACAAGTTCTTCGTGAGAAACAATTATTTGCAAAATTCAGCAAATGTGCTTTCTGGTTAGAAGAGGTTTCATTCTTGGGGCATGTTGTGTCTGCTACTGGTATTGCAGTAGATCCTTCCAAAGTTGAAGCAGTTGTAAACTGGAAAAGGCCAACTACAGTGACAGAGATCCGTAGTTTCTTGGGCTTGGCTAGTTATTATCGGAGGTTCATTGAAGGATTCTCCAAGATTGCTACTCCATTGACTAATATGACTCGAAAAGCTATTTCTTTTGAGTGGAATGACAAATGTGAAGCAAGTTTTCAGGAGTTGAAAAGGCGTTTGACTACAGCTCCAGTCTTGGCTTTACCTAGTGGTTCTGAGCATTTCATGGTTTATACAGATGCTTCTAAAGAAGGATTGGGTTGTGTTCTGATGCAAGATGGCAAGGTAATAGCTTATGCTTCTCGAAAATTATCTCCTTATGAAAAGAATTATCCTACTCATGATTTAGAGTTGGCTGCGATTATTTTTGCTTTGCATAAATGGAGGCATTACTTGTATGGAACCAAATTTGAAGTCTTTACCGATCATAAAAGCTTGAAGTACTTGTTTTCTCAAAAAGAGCTTAATATGAGACAACGTAGATGGATGGAGAAATTGAAGGATCATGATTGTACTATCCTTTATCATCCAGGAAAGGCAAATGTTGTGGCAGATGCACTGAGCAGAAAGACTTATATTTCTTGCCTGATGATTCGTGAATGGAAGATGTTTGAAGATTTGTGTGATTGGAGTCCTTGTGAGTCAAATCATGGAATTATCTTTGCTAATATAAAAGCTACTTCAAACTTACTCCAACAGATCAAAGAAGCTCAGGCCAACAGATCAAAGAAGCTCAGGTAACTGATTCTGAATTGCAGAAAATCATTAATGGAATGAATGAATGAAAGCAACCAGATTTTTCTTTCAACAGTGATGGAATTCTTACCTTTCGAGGCAGAGTTTGTATCCCAGTTGATTCTGAGATAAAGAAGAAAGTTCTTGAAGAGGCTCACAAAGCCAAGTATACTATTCATCCTGGAAGTACTAAGATGTACCAAGACTTGAAGAAACATTTCTGGTGGAACAATATGAAAAGAGAAATTGCTGAGTATGTGTCCAAATGTCTGACTTGTCAACAAGTAAAGGTGGAACATCAACGTCCAGCAGGTTTGTTGCAACCATTGGAAATTCCAGAGTGGAAATGGGAGCATATTACTATGGATTTTGTGACTGGTTTACCACGTACCAGACGAGGCCATGATGCTGTTTGGGTTATAGTGGACAGATTGACTAAATCAGCTCACTTCTTGTCTGTTTCCATGGGATATTCATTGTCTCAGTTGGCATCTTTATATGTTCAGGAGATTGTCCGACTGCATGGGGTTCCTGTGAGTATTGTATCTGACAGAGATCCTCGTTTTACTTCTCAATTCTGGCAGGCTCTTCAGGGTGCTATGGGTACTAAATTGAATTTCAGTACTGCTTTTCATCCTCAATCTGATGGGCAATCTGAGAGACTTATACAGATTCTCGAGGATATGTTACGTGCTTGTGTTGTGGATTTCAAAGGCAGTTGGGATACTCATGTTCCTTTGGCTGAGTTTGCTTATAATAACAGTTTTCAGTCTAGCATTGAAATGGCTCCATATGAGGCTCTTTATGGCAGAAAATGTCGATCCCCTATATGCTGGGATGAAGTGGGAGAAGCTAGACTCCTGGGTCCTGAAATGGTTCAACAGTCAGTTGAGAGTGTGAAACTCATTCGAGATAGATTGCGCACAGCTCAGAGTAGACAAAAGAGTTATGCAGATCATCGTAGAAGGGATCTTGAATTCCAGGTAGGTGACTTTATATTCTTGAAGGTCTCTCCTCGTAGAGGTATAAGGAGATTTGGGAAGAAAGGAAAGTTATCTCCTCGTTATATCGGTCCATTTGAGATTCTTGAAAGAATTGGTAAGTTGGCTTATAGAGTGGCTTTACCTCCTTCTTTATCGGGTATTCATGATGTATTCCATGTATCTATGCTTCGCAAGTATATGGCAGATGAATCACATGTTCTTGAGTATGAGGCTATTCCATTTCAGCCTGATTTGTCCTATGAGGAACAGCCTGTTGAAATTCTTGACTGGAAAGAGCAAGTATTGCGTACCAAAAGGATTCCTATTGTGAAGGTCCTTTGGAGAAATCATGAAATAGAAGAGGCTACTTGGGAAACCGAGAAAGAGATGCGAGATAAATACCCGAGCCTATTTGAAAATCTTGGTAAGTAAAATTCGTGGGCGAATTTTCTTTAAGGTGGGGAGGATGTAACACCCATCCTATTTCTTGTTAAATATTTGACATACTTGTTAAATTCTTGAACTTGCATATTATGTGCTAGTTTTACTTGGGTTAATTTATTAACTGCTTTAGAATATTAAGGTGGTTAAATGTCTAGTTTTGACTTTTGGGTCATTTGTGAAAATTTGACTTTAGGGGCCTTTTTGTTAAAAGTGGAACTTGAGGGGCCTAAGTGAAATTCTTTGAAAGTTTTAAGTATATCAACTTGTTTGGTTTGCTGGAGAAAGTGTTTCTCCCCAAATTCTCTGTACGTTCTCTCTGTTCTAAAGCTAGGGTTAAAGTTTACTCTATTCTCGACTCCTCGAGTTTAATTATCCCTCCGTTCTTGATTCCGATCCCGGATTAATATTCGTGGCGTTGAATAGAGCGTTCCAGGCCGAACAGAAATAAATTTGGTTAACTTTGATTTTTGACTAGGTAAGTTATTAGCTCCCCCTTACTTGTAATAACATGCATAAATGTTATTCTCGATACTTGTGAATGTTAATTTCGTGTTTGGAATGATTTTTGTGATACTTGTAAATTTGGGACAAAGGGAGTAAAATTCCCCTGTGTAAAATGATAAAGGGACTTGGAAATATTAGATTGAATATGTTATGCCTTTGTTAGAGTTGTGAAATGGTTAGTGGAAAGTTACTCCTACGTTTTGGGACGGAAAATTTCTTAACCTGGGAAAGGAATAAAAATTTCGCATTTTGGTACATTGTGCGACCGCACAAAAATCCTTGGGCGACCGCACATCTTTCTGAAAGGTTTTTCAAAGAAATTGACCTGCTTGTGTGCGACCGCACAGTTCATTTTAGGCAACCGCACAGTTATCTGAAAAACCAAAAATGTTGTTTAAAGTTTGTATAAGTTGGAAGTAACCCTAGTTAAGGTATATAACCTTAGTATAAGATGTCCTAGCAAGGGTTGTGATACTTTAGGGGCATAAGAACTTGGTCTTAAACATGTATACTCATTGAATTAAAATGAGAACATCAGTATAAGAGTAGTATCTCTTCTTTATGTCTTGAAAGTGCTATGAACAAGCACTAATGTGTTATACTTGTCTTGAAACCAAGGATTGTGCACCTTAGGGGCATTAGAACAAGGTCTTAGACTTGAACATCCTAAGAATAGGATTGAGATTTGGTAAGAGTAAATGTATAACTCTTATACATGCTTGAATGTCCAAAGATTGGAATTATAACTTGAAGTATAAGACATTTAAAATCTTGTACATGGCTTGAACATCCATAGAAATGGATTAAGACTTGAATATAAGATAATAAAATCTTGTACATGGCTTGACACCAATACATATGTATGGTAGTGAACTAGGAAGTGCTATGAACAAGCACTAACGTGTATGAGACATGTTCTTGTTCTGTATGTGCAAACATTGCATACATTTGCTTGATACAAGGTGACTTCTTGACTACTTGAAGCATGTTCCTTGTTGAGCTAGTCCACTACATTTGGATTAGTTTTTCTCCCGTAGTTCAAGTAAATATCTAGTTGTACCTTCTTGTGTGAGTCCAGCTGGTTCTCCTTGCTTGTTCGAAAATATATAGGTTCACGCTTGTCGCGAGAGCTGGGGCTTAAGTGACAATCGGGTCCCTATGTATTTCCGCCTGACCCCTTACTACCGGCCATAGTAAGGGCATAGCTTCCTTAGTTGGAGCAATAAGCCTGACTTAAGTGAATGCTAAACTCCTGTCATGAACACCTCGTGAATACTCATGAGTCTTGATATTGGGAATGACACTGGTTACCGGGTCTTCTGATACATAATGAATAATCAGTTTCCTGTTATTGATCGTGATTGTCAAAGTAATACAAGCTACGACAACAATGCTACTTGATGAGTGGATTATCCTCTCATATACTTGTTACTTGATGATACTTGATAAATGATTACTTGAGTATCTATTTGAATTGCATGATAACATGTCATGTAGTTGCATCTAATAGCTTACTGAGATTTATCTCACCCCGTTCCTTGTTTAATTGTTTTCCTTAGATCAAAGGAAGGATAGTGCGCAGTGAGGCTCGACATAGCTGGGAGCTTACTTCGCAGGTCGTGATTATTTTGGGGCTTGTGTCCTTTTATACTTGGTGAGGACGATGTATGGGGTTGTATAACTCCTTATTTATGGGGTAGACAGTCTTGTTCAGTTCATGTTGTCACTAGACATCTTGTATAGTACTCTTGATGCCAGCTAATGTGCTAGGCATATCTTCCGCTGTATGTATTTGAGTTTGGTTTTAATTTACTTGTCTAGAACTCGTGATGTGAGCTAGTATAGCTCCTTACTTTAGAGTATATATATCATGTCAGTTTGTTAAACAAATGTCATTAAGTTTCTTGTTAAGTTTCTTGTTCCTCGTTAGGCACTCCCATCCGGGTTCGAGGTTCTATTAGGGGATCCCGGAACCTGGGGGCGTGTCACAATATCTTTATAAATAATAACATTAATTTTACAAACAACATGCCTAGGTCATAACACCAACACCCTCCGTCATACAGTAAGAGTCCTACTTTACTTTAGACTTTAGTACGTCTTAGAGTAAAATCCATATTTTTGA
Source organism: Campanula takesimana (assembly GCA_026119855.1). Lineage (NCBI taxonomy): Eukaryota > Viridiplantae > Streptophyta > Magnoliopsida > Asterales > Campanulaceae > Campanula > Campanula takesimana. The sequence continues at coordinate 351,959 of JAOWBW010000746.1, read as the reverse complement.
AATGGACAAAAAACAATACTCCCTCTGTCTCTAAATGAGTGTCCAAATTTTATTTTAAGGGACACTGAAAATCTCAACTTTTTGAACAATTTGGTAACAACGATTCATATATAATCTTGTAATCTCCTTTCCAAACCTTTAGTTTTGCACGTATAAAGAAACCGGTGAAAAAAATTTCGAAAAAAAACATTTATGGAGAAAGTTATGTTCAAAAAAGACACTCATTTAGGGACAATGTTTTCTTAAAAATGGACACTCATTTAAAGACAGAGGGAGTAGTATTTTAGATAATTTTAATACTTAGTATAAACTTACAAAAAGCAACTTATTAACCAGTTGAATTCCAACATTGTGAATTATATTTTTGATAATTGTGTGTTCAATTCACTTGAAATATTTACTCATTTTTAATTCTTTTGCAGTAAGTAAGCAAATATGGTAAGACATAATTTTATGTGAGAAGTTTTCACACGTGAGACGGGTCTCTTTGTAAAAATAAATAATGTGCCCTCAGTGAGTGAATGAGGCGGGACAAGCCCAGTTTCTCTTAGGCTCCGTTTGTTTCGCGGAAAATAACTTCCGGAAAACGATTTTTTGGAAAATGTTTTCCGGAAAACGATTTCTTGGAAAATGTAATTTCCACTGTTTGGTGAATTTTAAGAAAATGCTTTCCGGAAAACTTTTTTAGATACATTAATTTTGATCACCTAGAGTATATATTAAAAAGAAATAATCAATAAATTAGTCATTATCTCCAATTTCAATTATAAAGTAAAATGGAAATGTAGTTTTGTAATTATAATGGACTAAAGTTAATAATTTAACATATTGCAAAATATTCATAAAAATAAAATATTTTTAGACATTTTTTAATTAACTGCGTATATTTAAAAAATAATTTTCGTAAAACAAAAATTAGAGTTAAAACAACAATTGAAGTGTTAGCATTTTCCGGAAAACGTTTTCCTTAGGTGGAGGTAAGGAAAACGTTTTCCTTAGGAATGGAGGAAAACCACTTCCTTGGAAAACATTTTCCACATTTTCCGGTGTTTAACAAACACCGGAAAATGGGGAAAATGTTTTCCGGAAGTTGTTTTCCGCCAAACAAACGGAGCCTTATTAACAAGACCCATCTCACATCACGTCTGAATCCTCAATCACAAGACTTCCTCCACCTTAAGATAATGACGAACTAACTAAGGGCAATGTCGTGTCTAGATTCTAGAACATGCATTCAAAAGTTACAAGAGCTAATCATCTAATGACAAATATTTTTCTTGATAACTGTGTTCCCACATTGCTACATTTAGCTAAGCTGGCTGGTCTATCCCCTTATTTTGATTGCAGGCTATCCAGATGTAGACACATTATTAGGACTACTATATCTGTCACAAAATTATATTCTCGTTTAACATTACATTACTTTAAAAAAAAATTACTTTCTCCGTCCCGGAGTAAGAGTACTACTTCTCATTTGCACGCTTATTAATAAATATTGGAAGTGATGTAAATGTTGTGAGTGTAAAAGTAAAGTAGGAGAGAGAATAAGTGAGAGAGAATAATGAATTGATTGGTGTTGTGAGTATAAAAGTAAAATATGAGAGAGAATGAGTGGGGTGAATAGTAAAGATTATTTGCCATTTTAGGAATAAGACTCTTACTCTCGAACGTACCAAAATGGAAAGTATGACTATTACTCTGAGACTGAAGGAGTAATTTTTATAATTTAAGTTTAAAAGTATATAAATATAATATGATTAGTAAAACAATACTTATATCGTGAAGATCATTTTAAAACGGAAGAAGTGATAATAATCTTGATATTTCATAAGCCAATATCCCTTTCGCCGGTATGCTACCTTAATAAATTAACATTAACTCTATTCAATATTTTAAAAAGGAAATACATTTTGGAATAATAAAGAAACAGTTTTCCCCCCAATCCCTTTTTAAAATTTATATCACAATACTAAAAGTATATTATACTTTTTTCAAGCTTTAAAAGTAAACGGATAAGACAATTATTACCTTCGTCTCATAACAATGTTCATAAATTTCTCTTTTGGACATCCCATTGATAAGTCACACTTTTCAAATATGAAAATTTTATATACTTTTTTATTCACTATGACTCACTTGTCATACTCACAATAACTATTTATTATTATTCTCTACCCTACTTTTTCTGTCCTGCTTTACTTTTCATACTCACGACAACTACCCACTATTATTTTTTGGGGAAATTACCAAAAAACCACTTAAAAATTCTTTCATATCCAAAAGGCCCACAATTTTTTCTTCAATCAAAAAAGTCATAAATTTATATCATCAATACCAAAAACTCCAAACATTAACTATTTAACTAACGCCGTTAAGTTTGAACATTCATATTATTAAAAGCTTAACTTTAGTTTCATTTAATGACATGTTAGGAATATTAAAAAATTACAACGCAAAATAATTATAATAATAATATTATTACTAAATAATAATAATAGTTATAGCACAACAAAAATTATTCATTATTATCATTATTACTTAATTATCTATATTTAATAATAAAAATATTAATTTTTGATATATTAGAGAAGAATTGGAAGGTGCTTCTTTAAGTTTTTTAATTTTTTATTATTAATATGTAAGATCATAAAAATAATAAAAAAATTATGATGATATTATTTTCAATATCATCACAATCATTATTATTTTTCATTATTATTACTTTTATTATTAATTGTATTATTAAAAATTATTAATTAAACAAAATAATAATAATTAAATATATTTGTTGTTGTTATAACTACTATTATTGTTATTATATCTAAGAATATTTCAATTAAATTATTTTGCATTGCAAAAAGCTTTCGTATTTGTAATACGTCATTAATTGAAAGGTAAGTTAATTTTGTATAAATATGAATACTCAAACCTAACCGCGTTAGTCAATTCGTTAGTGTTTGGGCTTTTTGATATATCAATAATTTAATTTTAAGACTTTTTAGATTGAAGAAATATTTTGTGAGTTTTTTAGATATGATTTTTTTTACAAGGGGTTTTTGATATTTTTTCCCTATTCTTTTTTTTTTTAATTCTCGTGCACTCTCTATTTCGTTCACATTGTTAGAGGACACAGGGAGACTGTAATAATCATTTTTAAACGTGGAAAGGTACCCCTATAAAACATAAAAATAAGAATCCACAATGGGGATTTCGAACCGCTCCACCCAATGGCTCTGATTAGAGCCACCTCATTGGATGTTGTGTTCGACGGATGAAATGTGTCCGAGTTCGGTGTGACCCAAAAAAAATTGAAATCATCTAAGCCGCACAGATGATGAGCTCACCTATGTGGCCTTGATCGGAGCCATTAGGTGCATGGGTGAAGCTAAAATGGGTGGAGCGGTTCCGGTCCCCACGTTGCGGTGTCTCAAATAATTTGATCTTAGCCTAGATTGAAAAGTAGTTTGAAGTTAAGGATAAGTGTCAATGTGGGCACCAACGGTAGGGGCCAATCTAGATTTAGCCAAATCTTTTTAGGCAGACAAACAGGCCCTCCAGAATTAGGTTTATGTTGCTTTATTAGCAAAATCTAAGGGAACTTCTTATAATACTAATATCATTGGGCCTTTAATAATATACTATTGTCCACCTCTTTAGGAAATATCATATCATTAGGTGGACTAATAACGATTGTTTTATACCTATATTGAGTAAGATTTACGTTGGGCATTTAGAGGAAACCCTAATCCTAGATTCGCGTCACTTGTCATCACTACTAAAAAGGTCATTTAATGCCAAAACAAAACAATTTTCTATCCATTCATAAAGCAATTGCATTTAGTCTCTTAGGAAACTCTAATCCTATACTCCCTCCGTCCCATTTGAATTAGGACAAATTTTCATTTTGGGTGTCTCATTCGAATTAGGACAACCCAAAAATAGAAGTGTTTTATTTAATGGGACCCACATTCATACTCACAACAACTTTCCACTCATTATTCTCTACCCCACTTTCTCTCTCCTACTTTACTTTTCATACTCACAACATCTATTCCACCAACACTTTTTCCTTAATCCCCGTGCACAACCCAAAAACCCTAATTCGGGTGGGACGGAGGGAGTATTTATATTGAGTAAAGTTTTTAGTTTGACTTTGCATGTTTATTAAGGAATCAAGGCAAACTTGACTTTGCATGTTTATTAAGGAATCAAGGCAAACCTGAGTACTTAATGCGTCATTGTTGGTTTTTACGAGACTTTTTCATCTTTTTTGAGAGAGGTAATAATTGTATTGTCCCCTATAGTTGTTAAACTAGTCTCTTCATGAATAAACTTAAGTTAAAAAATAAAGAAATGTACATACATTATAAGTGCATTTGATCTAGATAACCACTTAAATAGGAAAAAGAAAGTTTAAAAAAGAAAGTGATATACACATTAAAAAGGTAAAAAAAAATTAATATTATGGTGATTTAATAGCTTATGCTACTCTATTACGATTAACAAAAAATTCGTATGGTAAGTAAGTTACTATTTTTGTCTATAAATGAATGTTTAAATTTTATTTTTAAAGACATTTGAAAATCTCTATGTTTTATACTCCCTCTGTCTCATATCAATGGGCCCTTTTAGTCAAATAAACTTAAAATTTGACTAACATTTTATGCTAAATTATTAATCTCCATAAAAAAAATTTAAAAATTACTAAATTAGTAATAGAAACATTAACAATAACTATTTTTAAATTTTTATGGAGATAAATTATTTAGCATAAAATGTTAGTCAAAGTTCAAGTAGGTTTGACCAAAAGTGCCCATTGGTGTGGGACGGAACCAAACCATTTGGTTTGGTTTGGTTCGGTCTCGAACCACGGTCTGGACTAAACCGCTTACACCACTAGAAACTAATTTATCTATAAATTACAGAACGTCTACTTTTTATTACTTGAAAACATTTGGTGAACATTTAATAACAACTTGAAAAATATGACTTTTTAAAATTTAGGGAGAAACTAAGTTTTCAAAATATTGTCAATACAAAAGAAAATATATTAATTTTTAAAAAAAAGAGAAAGAAGTTAGACGTGCTAGTAGTTTTTTTCTTTTAATAAAATAAAAAATAAAATACTTAGTAGGAGCACGGAATCTAACACCGCATGGGAGGAGAGACCGAGAAAACACTGTTATGGGAAACTAAAAGCATTCATTAAAATGCACTGAAAACAAGAAAAAATTATGTATATAAAAAAAAGGTTGTGCAAATAGAAATTCCCGGTAAGATTCTTAATTTTTTTTTTTTGGTAATAAATAAGATTCTTAATTAAGATCGGCGCTAGCTAAAGCAGATACTCCTATCTACCATGAGACATTGGTCAAACCTGTATGGTATCTGTATGTTGTCACAATTTCAAACCTTCTAGAGAAACTCTCCACCAACAATTTGTTTAGGGAAATGGAAACATAAAAAATTTCGCATTTAAATGCCTAAGTAATTTGATACTTTTAGGAGCATATAGGTCTTTTTAATATGTATTAATTGCATTTCTTACTATGTGTGAAAAAATCTAAAACGACACGTATTATGAAACGCTTTAAACCGTTGGATGAATTTTTATTAGTGGGGCTCACAAACATTTATTACAATCCAACGGATTACAGTGTTTCACTATGAGTTTTCACTATACATATCATTATCCATTTTGAAATCAGACATTCGTGGGTTTCTAGAAATAAGCATTTATATTAAAAGTAATATTAGTGGGATTAAAATTTAAAACTTTGATTATGAAAAGTTGGGTATTAATTGAAATGTGAGTAAGTCAAGTGGGGTAGGATTTTTTTTTTAATTAATTAATTAATTAATTTATGAACAAAAGCATACTCTCTTCAAAGGAATGTCTATTTTTTTTTTTTTAAAGTTGCTCTTAATCCATAATGAATTTGAATATTTTGGGATGAAGGGAGTACCATTTTGGGGTTATCTAAGTTTAAGTGGGGCGTTTAAAATGGATATGTGTGCAACGGTAGGAGTATTTGATTTGAACTACCAATAGTATTATACATGTTAATGCAGGGGCGGACCCAAGAAGGATTAAAGGTGTTCCGGTGATCCCCTCCAACCAAATGATGTGTGTAGTTTAGTGGTTAAGTTGTTAGGAATTTGAGCAAGAGGTTATGGGTTCTTGTCTCATTTCATGCATTATTATTTTTTTCATATAGAGTTTTTCAGTGTATTAGTGCATCCCCCCACATAATACTTTAGGTCCGCCTCTGTGTTAATGTGTATCTGTTACGTATTGTTTATCAGTGCCCGAGCTTGGATTTTATTGAAAGGGAGTCAAAATTATGATATAGTGGTATTTTTTTTATATACATCCCCCGTCCTACCTCACTTGAGACCTAAAAGGTGTGCACAATAACTAAGGAAAAAATAAAGTAAGGAAAATGTGTGGTAGAAAATGAAGAGAGAGAATGAGTGGGGTAAATTAGGGATGGCCAAAGCGGACCGGAACCGTCGAACCGGCCCGGAACCGGAACCAAAAAAACCATAACCGCCATGAAACCGCCACGAAAACCGGAACCGTTTTGGATAAGGGCCAGTTAAGGTTCAACCCTCAAAAAACCGTGAACCGGCGGTTCCGAACCGCCCAACCTAACCGTGAACCGGAACCGTCTGAACCGTCAGTAAAACCGTTAAAAAACCATCAAAATCATTAGATTTCTAACAGTTTCATTAGAATTAACCGTTACTAATGGAAGGTTGACAAGAAAAGTTGTGTTTTGACTGATTTTTTTTGCCAAATTCAGTGAATGAAAATAATAAAAATTTGGTTGTCCCCCTCATTGTAAATTTGCCTTCAATTAATAAAATTTAAAGGGAACCGGATTGTGACAACCGAAACCGGTGTAACCAAGGGCCGGTTAAGGTTCACATAAAAGCCGAACCGGAACCAGAACCGGCGTTGGCCATCCCTAGGGTAAATAGTAGTGTTTTTGAATAAATTGCGTGGAAATGAAGAGAGAGAATGAGTGGTGAAGTAGATTCAATATAAAATTATAAAAAATTGTCTATTTTGGGGAGGTCTCAAGTGAGCTGAGATGAACCAAAATAAAAATAAGTTTCAAGTGAGCTGGGACGGAGGGAATAATATAGAAAGGATGAGAATTGCAAAATATATTGTTTTCTAGTGGTAAAAAATGTTATTTCCTAAATTTAAAAAGATGGTAAAAACGACAGAGCTCCAAATTAAGAGGGTATTGGCTGTATGTGGCTTCACAACTGTTAATTGAATTTGGTACTATCGTATTAGTGTATGTATAGTTACTGAAGCTAGCGGAAAGCAAGGGGAAGTGCCTGAGAGGTGGGGAGAGCCAGATACTTCAAGATGTGTGCCATCAATGGCCGTAAATCTGACCCTGTATGTTGTCCATTTATATTCCCATTCCCTCCGCCTCAAAATAATATTTTCACTTTTTTTTTTTTTTGTCGTTATTACGAATAAACTATAAACAATTATTTTAAGTTAATTTAACTATCCTAAATAAAATCTAAAACTTATTGATGAAATTGTTGCTGTTGTATCAATTACTATAAGTTTTAGATTTTCATTACTATAATAAAATCAATACAACTATTGCTCAAAGTTCATTTGTAGTAATGACAAAGAATGTGGAACGATCATTTTGGGACATAGGGAGTATTTCACTTTCAATTTATTCGTGCTTTTGGAGCAGGTTTGGCTGTTGCTCTAACAATGCTACCGGAATTTAATTGGAAATTCTTTTGAAGTATTTGTGCTTTTTTTGTTTTTGTATTTTATCATCAAATTAGAAAAGTTGCTCTTATTTCATTCTTTTAAGTTATTCAATTTCTGGGCTTTGCATCTTTGCAATAGTTTAGTTTTCTTGTGGTTGCTAGGGAGGGACTGGTCCGTGTGAATTTTTATAAGAATAGAAAAAACTACTACCTCCGTCCAAAATAAATGTCCGAAATTGCACTTGATCAAGAGCAATTTCGGACATTCATTTTGAGACAAAGGCATTATATGACATCAGACCTGTCTGTCTGATATTCCCAAATTGTTTATGACATACGCACATGTACACAATTACCGAAAGAATCGGTCTTGCAGGTTTTCCATTTGCTTGTATCAGAGAAACATACAACAAGTTTCTGTTAATGAAACATTTCCCCTAGATATTCTAACTGTTAGGTACTCCTATTCATTTTGGTATATACACATTTGAAAACACGGAATATGAAAAGTTAAGAGAAAAAAAAAAAGTAAAAAAGACGAAGAGAGGAGCAGAAGGGAATGGGCAAAAAATTATATTCCCAAAAGTCAGTTGTCCGGCACCCTAATTTTCGTGTGATAGCTTCGTGTGGTGAGTAGTTACTAGAGATGCTCATTTTTTATACGTATTTCCCTGTCGGGGTAGATTTATTTTGTTTGCTTTTTGGTCAATGTCACCTTGAGTGGTATGGATGGCGGAGGCAGACTTGGCAGATTCCCTAACTATAATAGGGCATCTGTATGTAGTATGGCTTTAGAGTTTAGAAGAGTGAAGTTAACCTCATGTTTTACTCTCTTGTGTATTTGCATTTCAATAAACGACTAGTAACATATGGCCTTAACACTGACTGCATTAACCATTGATTATAGTATATTTATAAGTTTGGCCGTGTGATTGTGAGGCGTGTTTGGCATATGATTACAATGGTCGTGTGATTAATTTCCCAAATAAGCAATGATTTAGAGCCCCTCATTTCTACTATTTGCTTATATTTAGCTTCCATGGAGTGACGCTTGTTCGTCTACTCTCAAACTCGGTTGACAGAGTAGATACAAGATTTCCCTAATCTCTTTGTTATGACTGATGATATTTACACCTATATATTGTATACTTTGTTAGTTGGAAAGTATTTACACAAAATCATATGGAAATGGATTCCACATTACTGACAGTCCCTGTCTCAAGTTGAAGCCCGTTTAAAGGTGATCCAAATTAATTTCTGTATCACCTCATGTTGTTCTGTTGAAAAGCTGGCATCTTGATGCAAGATTCCTTACTTTACGTAACCAATGCAGGGTACTTGGAAGTCGGTGTTCAGACATATGTTGTTCTGTTGAAAAGCTGGCATCTTGTTCCTGTGTTGGCAACAGCGGATAAGGTATTATTTATTTTAAGTTTTTCATACTCTGAAGTCCAAGAATAAGAGCAAAATCAGAAGTGGATAGTCTAAAGTACGCATTCAGAGAGCGTTGGGTTACCTCAGGGATGATAAATATTCAAGTATTGGGTCATATGTAACCGGTGAAGTCATTTGCAGGTTAAGGATTTGAACTGGACTATGTATTGAGAGAACAAAAAAATACATGAATATTTTGATACCAACAACTAGCTCTACGTTTGAGACATTCAGATTAAGGAGGTTCACGATTATGTTATTTCTTGATCAAGCATCTATAATTCTTAATTATTCCCATTCATGATATTCAATATCATCCTTGTAGCTGCTACTAAGTTTACAGCTGCGGATAGAAGAAGAAGCTCTAATGAAAGTAACTGGTTAGCTACACAATTGTGAATCACAAATTGCTGGTGGTTTTGAATTGTTGGCCCCCAGCAGAGAGACATATCATACGCTTATGATTGAGCCATCATAGAGAATGGAGAATTCCCGATCAATATACGTGTAAAGATTCCGATCCCTTACTTTGATGAACAAATGTATTTCTTCCTGTCATTCGACATATCTTACATTGAAATGGAGAGTTAGGGTTCTACGAGACACAGCAGAGATGGGTATATAATGAATAGTTATGTGAAAGCTTCACAGTGAAACAACTCTTGGCAAAAAAATGGTTCATAAACGTTGTTTAACCTTATCCCACATCAGGTACCTACAAAAGTGCTGGTAGAAGGGAGAGGATATAAAACCAGCAGTCTTGGCACTGAGCAAAGCACGCAGCCACGCGGTGAGCACAAAGCGAACTATTCTTTCGCCTTTTACTAAAGAATACCGTGTGCTCGCCGCGCTAAGTGGCATACGCCCATTTTTGGAGAGGTCTTTCCGTAAAACGAAAGCCCTCAACCTGATTAAGTTGAAATTTTAATTTGTACCAAGGATACGCCTATTATGGTGAAGTCTTTTATGCCAAGACCGTCTAAAACAAATATTTTTCGCAAAGTTTTACATTATTTCAAAAGTATACTCTTTTGTTTCATTCGAAGCTTCATCTTTTACTTAATGGGTGTCATGTTAAAAGTTTTATCCTTCCTTGAGTTGGGCACAAAAATTTTTATCCTTTCTTGTTGGGCACATTAATTAAGGAAAAAGTGAAAAAGATTCTGTTGTGAGTGCAGATAGTTGACCGGGAGAGAGAAAGTGGGATGTAGAATAGTTTGTGGATAGTTGTGAGTATGACAAATGGGTATCACCATTTTAAAAGTAATAAAACATTTCCATTTTATTTATGACTTTGTAACCCATTTTAAAAGTAATAAAACATTTCCATTTTATTTATGACTTTGTAAGATAAAGTGGGACAACCAAATGGATATTTTTTGTAGATTAAAGAGGGACGGAGGGAGTACTTAAATTATGGGGTTCACTTCTCATACCCACTAACTTTCTCATCACACATATTGTAGGCACCACTTGTCATACCCACTAACTTTTTCCATCTCACAACTCTTCTTACACACCACTTTTCTTAATTTATATGCCATCACCAAAATGATAAAGCTTCAAATGGGACGGAGGGAGTAGAGAAATTTTGTACTCCCTCCGTCTCAGACTTAAGTTCTTACTTTCCTTTTTGGTTTGTCCCAGACTAAGGTTCTTATTGTTTTATTACCTAATATGGATGATAAGACCCACTCGTCATTCTCACAACAAAAAACTCTTTACCCACTTTCTCTCTCACTTTCTCCTACTTAACTTTTCATACTCACAACATTTATTTTTTCTTAATCTCCGTGTAAAGTCAAAAAAACCTTAGTCCGGGACGAAGGGAGTAGAATAAAGAGGGACATGGTGCATTATTCCCACTAACACACAAAAGTTACTGGTTTAAATTTGCATTTGCATGTGGGAGGTCAGAGAAAAAAGCTGAAGCCCAAGGACTACCGCGTGTCTATCGAGAGAGAGCATTTACGAGGGTAATACCTATCAGAATTGGGAGAACAATTAACCCATACATAAAATTACAAATGCTCTGTGACAACATTTTCTTTTATTTGGTACCTCAAAATCTCACAACACCTAAAACTTACTGCTTATGGTTCAAAGACAAGCAAATAAAGAGAAGCCGAGGGGTAAGTTAACCTACAATATATCAGCCATCATAATGTATGCGACTAGAAGGAACCGTAAATGTTCAATTGTCTAGTCTAATTTATAACAACTGGTTCCCATCTCACGAAAGCACTTTCTGGACTTCAGCTTTGACCTCTTGTGGGGGTTTCTCGGCATGAAGATTAGCAACAATACCCTTCTTGGAGTAGTAATCAATAACCTGCAAATCCACATCAATAGTCAAACTTTTTTTTAGAAAACTGGTTCGGCCAGAATAAGTACTGGAAAATACTTTACAGTAGATAAGGAGCGAATTGACAGTTTAAAGTCCAGACTTGAGAGCGCAAGTTAATCATCTACAAGGAACATTAGAGAGCGTAAAGGTGCAAACAGTATACATTCATTACAAACCACCCAAATGTAACCTTACTTTTTGACATGGAGCTGTTAGGTAGCAGAGGAAAACTTTTACATGATTTATTTAGCATTCTCTTTTGTTTACCGCAGAGCAACTTGTAAATTGACTAAAAGGTTCTTGGCCTGCCGACAAACAATACAAGTAAGCTGCTAAGATACCAAGAAACATCTACTCCCACCGTCCAAAAATGATAGTCCTATTTCCCCCTTTTTCTTTTTTTAATTTCCAAAACTCAAAAAAAAAAAAAAAACGGACGCCGAAATTCAAAAAATATAATGTAACCTTAAAATGTTTGAAAAGTCAAACGGGACCATCATTTTGGGACAGAGAGAGAACCATTCTCTCTACAAATATACTAATGACCATACTTCCAATAACAATCCTACTTGTCCAGTAACTGATGTGCATCCCCATCCTAAAATGAATCAACTATAATAACGACCCAACTTTAAGTTATTGCAGTTTCCACTTGCCCTTACAATGCTTTCATGCAAGTATCATGCCACAGCCACTACAGAAAGTTGATTCTTGCAGCATGCAAGCTTGCGAACTAGGCATATCTAGTACTCCCTCCGTCTCAAAGGAAAAGTCATACTCTCTTTCTTGGTTGTCCCCCAAACGAGCCATGTTTCTTAAATTTTGAGCTTCATATATGCACAAACATGAAAGTCCCCCAGTGTCCACATTATCGTGTTGCAAGTGCAAAGGTGAATTTAGTAACTACATAGCAAAAGGGACACTAAGATTCTGTAGGTGGGGTACAACTTAAGAGCATTTTTTCAACCATCTCCATTTTCTACTAAATCACTTAAGCGACATAAATGAGGTACTACTCTTTGGAGGAAATGTTGTGGCCCAAAATTCTCATTACAAGCACATTGCAAGATAATAGTCTAAAATAGTTCAGATTGATATAATCTTCAAGAAGCTTGGAGCATGAAACAAACATGGAAGGGAGGCAATCTTTCTATGGAACTGGGAATTAAGGAACGAGGCGGTCAAGAATTCTGATTCCAAAATTCTCTCCTTTCTGGATTAGTCTTATCTGAAACTTAAGCTTCTGACTCACAGTATCTTTCAACATTATCCCTAGTAATAGAAGAATTAAGGTTTGATGTAACAGAACTGTATAGGCTAGCAGCAGTTGGAAAGTGGAGTAGATGCATACCGGTTCAGTTTGTTTATGAAATGCCTCGAGCCTTGATTTGAGAACAGCAGCAGTGTCATCTTTACGTTGAATCAAAGGCTCTCCAGTTACCTTCAAAAAGTTAAGAGACTTACAATTAGATAATTTTCCAATTTGGTACAACACGAAATAAGTCACATCCTGCTCAAACAACCATATATAAAAACCGGCTCTAGTTCTTAGTCCAACTAATAGTTAAAAGGAACCTTTTTGGTATAGGGTAAGGTTCACAAAATTGTTTTATGAAACTAGAAAGAAACTTCATGCAGTAATGCACAACAATCATCAATAGTCAACATCATATTTTCAGGAATAAGAGTGGCATTAAAATATAGCGACAAAGTTAGGGTTCAAGATACTGTACAATGATACACACATATATGCCTGCCTGACCTCCCACTTTAGTTGATTAAAGTTTTACAAAGTTCAAACTTTCAACCAATTTGTACCCGTGCTTACTTCCATTTTTCTTCATTACAGCTCGTAGAAGCAGTAGGCAGACTGACCCCCGCCACCCCCCCCCCCCCCCCCAAAAAAAAAAAAAGACTTAAATAATTTGTTTAATATGTCAAGAGTATAGTTAAGCAACGTGATTCCATCTGATACTAAAGCTATGTAAAGCCAATGTCAACTTATTAGTAGAAAAAGAATTTCATATATTCATCACCAAAAAAGGAATCAACAATTCAATCTTACATCATCAACACCAGGAACTTTGGGAGGGGCGAATTTCGAGTGGTAGCTCCGACCACTAGAGGGATGGATCCAACGACCAGTAATCCTCTCTTCCAAGATTGCATCATCTATTGCAAAATTGAGCACCTTGTCTACTTTGACCCCCCGCTTATCAAGCATATCATCAAGCTGCACACAGTGGCATACATGCACTTATGATGAGATCAAACTAAGGTCATTAGTGCATCAAACAAGACAACAATCATGTCGAATACCTTTTCGGCTTGGACGACAGTCCTTGGAAATCCATCAAGAATGAAACCTTTTTGGCATGAAGGCTTCTTCAATGCTTCATCTATTATTCCCACAACCAAGTCATCAGAAACAAGTTCTCCCTGATGATTTCAACACCAAAAGAAAGTAAGAAGAAAGAACAATAAGCAGTCTGAAATTTTGATGCACAAAAACAAAGTGCACCTTGTCCATAGCCTCCTTTGCTTTAACACCAAGAGGAGTTTTAGCGGAAACTGCAGCTCTCAACATATCTCCAGTAGCCAAGTGACACAAACAGTACTCATCCTTAATAACTGGTGACTGAGTACCTTTCCCAGATCCAGGGGGACCTGCCATATGTTATTAATTTTAGTGATCAGAAAACCATGAAAGTCCACAAAAAAAACATATCACCAGTTTTGGCTGTCTCAAGAATTGACAACATTGTCTGCTTAAGCTACGAAATATGTCACCTTCAGAGAAATGAAAGTTCAAAGTCCAGTAAACCAAAAGGTAATCCCTCTATTGCATCTCAATACTAAGTAGTAACAGATAAACTATCAATCTTCAAAGTCTGTGGAGTTAATCAGGCTGACGATAGTCATTTCATTTATCAGATAAATTCAAGTAACTTCTGCATAAACGTAACCTAGATATCGCTGTAAGTAACTCAAAAGATTTTACAACTACAGCTCAGTTGATTTAAGGGTGAAGGGGCCATGATTGTCATTGAGTTTTACCATGACTGTCTCTGATATCACAATAATGAAGAATTGCAAGCAACTGAAAAATGATGTGGCCAACTGTGTCTTTGTAAAGTAAAATAAAATTCAAAAATTAATGACGACACAATCTCATTTGTCATTGACAAACACATCTTCTTGATATAGCAAAAGATCAATAAAATACATAAAACTACGTTTAAAGGATAAAAGAGCCTTATGACCAATATAATACTCCCTACGTCATGGAATGTTAGTCTCATTTCAATTTTGGTGATCAACTTTGACCACAGATTTAGGAAAATTAGTTATCCAAATGAAATTTTAAAACTTGTTATTGATAGTTGAGCATTAAAAACTAAATGTACAGTCTTTCTGGGACAGAGGGAGTATTAATGATATAAGATCCTTGGTTATGACTAACACAATTCTGATGGTATAAAGTTCAAAGTAACAAGAATAGATATAGAAATTTGAAGAATTCATAAGCTTAACTTTTACACAAAATTCCTTTTTCAAAATTCATGACCAGAAACGAGAAAGTAGGACGACTGATAGTATGGAGGGAGCAGCTGACTAGTGTTAGACCTCATAAGGGGGTAAACATTGAATAAAGCATAAGAAAACCCTAATAGGAAGGAAGAAAGTAAAATTATCGGATCTGAGCAGAATAAGATGAGATTAAAAATTTGAAAAAGAAAATGAAGAAAAATGAAGGGAGTAATTGAGAAGGGATTTACCGACGAGAATGAGGCGTTTGTCAGGCTTGGTGGAGCATTTCATGCGACGGAGAAGCTCGGTCATGAGATCGACGGAAGGAATGTCCTCCAAATTGGATGAAGTTGCCATTCGATCTCTCTTCTCTTCTCTGTGGGGGATTGGGTTTATGATACGATACGGTTGCTTCCTTTCGCTTTACTTTTCCTTCCTTCCCACATTCCCACGCCTTTTCAAGTTCGCGTTCAACTTCAAACTACAACTCAACTCACTTCACTTTCTAAATGATAAAAAATTAAAAATTAAAATTTGGAAAAATCAATATTTAAGAAATATACTAATCCCTTATTAGGAAGTGTACTTTAGTTGAATTAAAAAAATATATTATTTATAATAATTTGAAAGCTTATGCAGAATATGCGAAACCAAGAAGAGAGACGTGCTTGTTTTTGGGATAAATACTATGACTGAAGTGTCCAATACACAAGGGCATCAAAATATTAATTTATCGTAAATAAAATTTGAAACCAAGAGATCAAAATGTATAAGTCAATAAATCCTAGTGGTAAAATGTTATTTTCTAAAAATGTGAAAGGCTTAAATTGACAGGCTCTAAAATCAAGGGTCAAATATGACCCTCTTGTCACAAACGTGGCTTCGCCACTTTGCACTAAAACTCGGGGCGGCAATTTCCTATACATAGATTGCCCATTAATATTTTTCCATGTTTTGGATTATTGTACAATGTAAAAGTTGATACAATGTATAATAATTTAAAACATGCTAATCTTATAGAAATATTCATTTGTCAACCATAATTGGAACTCACTAATACATGCACTCAATAATATGCACACAATGCACTGACATATGTTCTTAAGTCAAATCTCGTGCATTGAATAGGAGTATAAAAAATTGCACTGACACGTTCTAAACTATACTCTTAGATCTAAATTCTAACACAATGTATGCAGATAAAAGTTTATAAAAGATTATGAAGTGGTCTGATAGATGCACCTACTCATAATTTGGGCAATATTCTGTGATTTAAATAAGTCAAAAAAAAAAAAAAAAGTCATCATAATTTGGGCAGGAGGAACAACAACAAATTCAAATAAAAATAGTACCTTGTGATCAACCTTAGTTACAAGAGAAAAAAATGAATAGTCATTTTATGACCGACAAAGTACATAAATTCTTGATATTCTTTCCAATACAAACACACTTGATTAACTACCAACGATCATACCCACCAACGGATCACCTTTTGGTTCATCATCAACAACCCATCCAGTCGGCTTGATCGCCTCAATAGGAGTTTCTTCAATCACACAACGATTAGCATCGTAAATTACGCTTTCATCCTCATCATGAGTGGAGATACTATCATCCGTACCTACTAAAAGATTCGGGTCAATCTCAGAATCCCAGTCAACTTCATCAATGCAGTCATCAGGGGTAGGCAAATCAGGGATATGCCGATTATTATTGCATGGTAGGCCAAGGTTATGTGTCTTGAATCTCCTCCTTGCTGCCTTGAACGCTTCTGCTCCTGCCACGTCATTCCACATCATAACGCGAGGGTATAAGTAAACGTATTTCTTGATTTCAAGAAATTTAGGCCACGGGAATAAACCTACTTTGGTGACAAATTCTTTCTCCCATGAAGGTAGAGTGTGCTTGAAACATGGTTGTAAATTACTTGCTTCTCTCGGTACAAAACACGGCCGATAATGTCGCTTAACATTCGACATTGTTTTTTTTTTGATTAATTTCGACAAACCGGAAGAGAAATAATGATCGGATTGGGAAGGAGATGGAAACTTGAGTCGCATGCACTAGACGGACTAATGGGCGTTGGCTTATTTATAGGTTGCCTGGCCTTTCCTTTACTGGCTAGGAATAGGAAATTGTGAGGCAGTGTAAGGCCATGTCCAATAAGGTAGTTGAGGAGGGAGTTGAGAGGGATTAAACTAGTTGAGGGGTGTCCAATAAAGTAGTTGAGAGGGAGGGGGTTGAATTGGGAGGTTGAAGAAATTCAACCGGGTTGAATGAAAAATGAGGGGGCCCGCCTTGGACACGCGGCAGCCCCTCATTGGCTCGAAGATGGCGCGTGTATCTCACGCCCAAATGTGGTGCGTGAGTCGGCGACCTTTTTTTTTTTTTTTTTTTTTTGTTTTCGTGAAGCTTACACGTGGAGGCTTTTCATTGGTCCGCCGAATTTAATTTTCCACCCAAATTTTTAAACTCAATTATTTTACAGAAAATTAATTTTTTTTTTTATTTTTTCGCCAAAATTCATCATTTTTTTCCCTTTTTAATTTGATATAAGTTTCGTTTGATTTGGACACCGAAAAAAAAACCCTCTTTTCTCTTTAAAAATTCCTTAATTATCCTTTTTTTATTAAGTGTTAATTAAAAAAAAATTTAACAAAATTAAAAAAATTCTCGAATTTATAAATAAAAATATTAATAATTTATTTTTTAATAATAATTTATTATTATTTTTATTACTTTTTTAATTATAAAAATAAATATTGTAAATAAAATAAAAAGTGGTGGGGTATAGAATGATGAGTTGGGGGGAGTTGAATTTTAAACTAAACTAGCTTATTGTGGGAGGGGTAGTTGAGAGGGTAGTTGAATGATTAAGGTGGCGTTTGTTTTTTTCATTCAGATCTGAATAGAGTCTGAATGTCTAGCGAATCAGACATTCTCCAATTCAGATTGTTTGTTTTTTTTTCAGCTTTCAGATCTGAATAGAGACTTTTGATCTGAATGGAGTCTGAATGAATCAGACCTAAAATGAAGTCTGATTAGAGTCTGAATGGTGTCAGAAGCAACAATAATTAAAATGTTTTTTCACTTTTCTTTTAGCAAATAAAAATCCATTATTATCCATTAATTCTCATGCTTATACATAATATTTCAAAAGGTTAACACTTTAAAAAAAACAATTCAGATGTGAATTCAGATGAAAAAACAAACAGCTTGAATAATTCAGAATTCAGTCTTCAGACGCTGCCTCTTATTGATTCAGATGTGAATTCAGATTTCAGGACTTAAACACTTAAAAAAAACAAACGCCAAAGTGGATGGAGAGAGAAGATAAGGTGTCGTGATATTAAGGTAGTTGAATGTTTTTAGGGGGTTGGATTATTGGACATGGTCTAATGTTACAAAAACAAATTGAAACGGTGAACCGATTCTTTTCTCTACGACGTCGTTTTGTGCAGCCAAGGGAATACCAGTCTTATCTTACGCACACCAGGAGTTTCAACCCTATTTCTACAGAGTGACTAATTTACCCCTAATTTTTCAAATGACTAGTAGCATATTGCACTCTGTCTCCAGTAACAATGTCGCAAAAAAAAAAAAAAAATTACCTGTCCTAAAATAAATTTAATATTTTTAAACAAATAAATAAGTTAAGTGCAATTTTATCTGATACAAACAATGTAAAAAAAAAAAATAACACGTTCCTTAAAAGTGTTCAACAAAGTTAAAGTTAAGTGTGACTTTTATTATCAAACCGAAGAAGTATTTGGACTTAGCATTAAAGAGGTAAAATAATCAGTTTATTTATATAAATTGACAAAAGAGGATTTTATTTAAATAAAAGTGATAAAAGAGGAAAAGTGAGAAAAAAATAAATTTGGGGGCAGTAATATTGTTCAAACTAGACAGTGATATTTACCCACCAAAAATCTGATGCAATGCTTTTTTTTTTTGGTAGAAATGCTTAAACTTGTACCCTTTATCCCTATGGAAAAATCTCTAAAACCACAATTGAAAGTAATGCATAATCAAAAAATTCTTGAATGCAAATAAATCCTTGTTACTTTCAACAAATCCAAAAACAAGCTAAAATCCTCAGTAGTCAGTTCCATTAAAGCCTTAATTTTTACCCATGTCCTTCTCAAGCATTGCCCTGACTCTCATTGGCAACCCATAAAGCCTAATGAACCCAGCAGCATCAGCCTGGTCATAAATCTTCCCACTCTCAAAAGATGAAATGTCCTGATTGTATAAACTGTACCGACTCTTCCTCCCTGCCACTGTCACAGACCCTTTGTAAAGCTTCAGACTCACCGAACCGGTTGTTGTACTTGTAATCTTCTCCATGAAAGCGTCCATTGACTCACGGAGCGGGTCAAACCACCTGCCCGCATACACTAGCTCTGCGTATTTGAGGGCCATCATGTCTTTGAACTGAATCGCTTCACGATCAAGGGTTAATGATTCGAGTTCTCTAGCAGCAACGGACAGGATGGTGCCACCTGGTGTTTCGTACACCCCACGACTTTTCATACCAACGAGTCGGTTTTCAACCATGTCAATGCGGCCAATTCCATGTCGACCGCCTATATCGTTTAGTTCGGAAAGGAGAGATGCAGGGGAGAGGTCTTTTCCGTTGACTGAAACTGGGAGACCTGAAACTATTCCAATTTCTAGGTACCTGAAAATTTGTTTGGAAGGATAAGAGAGGGATAGGATTTAAAGTGCTTAAATCGGAAGATACTAACAAATAATGGGAAAGTGTGCTAAGTAAAAAAGGACTGACTCAGGTTGATTTGGTGCATCTTCTGGGTCAACGCTCATCATGTACATGTCCTTCTTGGGCTCATTTGACGGATCCTCCAGGATGTCTCCCTGTAGAGCCCATAGTGTATCAGTGAAGATAAACACAATATCCAAAACAACAACAACAACAACAACAACAACAAAAAAGAGGTTCTTTTGCTGTTTTGACATAATGCACGAAGGAACACTCCACACGTAACTGTTGATGGAAACATCTAATTTCCACACGTTTTTGGACCTTAGCGGTTAAGAAACCAGATCCTGAACCTCTATCCAGAAAAAATAAAAAATAAAAAAAAATCCACTTGATTATAAGTACTTACCTGTTAATCTGCTACAAAGGTGCACAAATTTTGCTTGATTGAAAATATGATTACATGCCTTCGCAATACATGACTTTCAATGCAAGTTCTTTAATTCATGAAGATTGTTTACAAGGAACCGAAGAAAACAAGTACTGTATACTTTAAGCTGCACAATTATCCTCCAACTGCTAGCTATACGAAAGTGAAAGTATAAGACACTACCAATGAAGGTAAAGTAATATGGATAAGATACATGCCCCGGCAAAAATATCACCAATTATCCATAAACGGGACAAAAAAAATACACTAAAGAGAGCAAATTCAATTGCCACCAATTTGAAATCTCTCCTATGGCTTTCTACCCTTGTGACCACATCCAGGGGCGGATCCAGTGTAGCGCAAGGAAGGGCAGCTGCACACCCTGACTTTTCCCAAAATTTTGCCGAGTATTTATATTAAAAAAAATTAAGTATAAGGGTGTAAAGTGTTATTTTTGAAAGAATGGGGGGTGCGAAGTGTTAAAATGAAAACAGTTCAATTTGACTTTCAAATTAGACCTTCCCTTTTTGCTTTAGTTTGCCGCTGGATAGGTTCTTTGCAATTCGGATTATCGGGGAGAGCGACAAAGGCCTCACAGAGACGGTCTTATGCTGCGGAACAGTGGGCGCAACCACGGAGCCACCATTGTTACTGTTTCGAACAGGTTTATTAGTTTACCGGATCCTCCATACTCAATCTCTAATCTCAAATCAAAATCCCTAAGTTTGTCAAAAAACTAGGGTTTTCACTATTTCAGAATCGAAAACTCTTTTATATAAATCTTATTGATTTCCAAACTAATTATACAGTATTGTCAGTCTCAGATTTGTGGAAGAAATCGAGATTCAAAGGTATGCAATTAATCAAATCACGCACACCAGCCATTTGATTGATTGCCTGCCTTTGAATTAGTGTTATACCATTACCTTGGATTATGTGTTCTAATTCTGAAGTTGGAATTGTTGATAGTTGATGGGTGTTTCGTTGATGATTTTGCGCTTCTAATTATGTAGCCTTCTTTTCGTTATATTTTCCCCTTCCTTTGCTACAACCTTTTTCCAAGTTCCTTACCCAAAAATTCCATTCTAAAGATGTATCCTGCTATTTTATGTGTGAAATTCTGTGTTTTTTTTTTTTTTTTTTTTTTCATAATCTTCATGTACAGGGGTTTTCAATTTATTTTGTATCAACTGTTTGAATTCTAAGGCAATTAGGATTTGTCAATAATTCGTTTTTTTGGACTGCCATTCATCTTCAAAAAAAATCCACCACCTCTGCTCTTAATCAAGTTGGTGTCTTCTGTTTTTGGTCTCTGAACTTCAGCCCAAATATATATTTTATGAAATATTTTGGATTTCAAATTTTGAGTTCTTTAAGTACATGTCATTGCGTCGACAACCATTGTAATTTTATTTTTTTTTATAAAATCAAGTTGGAGTATTAATTTATCTTGCATTTTTTTTATATTGCAATGTTGCACACCCTAAGTCTAAATCCTGGATACGCCACTGACCACATCCCATGTTTCAGAAAAGGTTTATGTGACAGAATAAGAAAAGTTGAAGGCCCTCTGTTTGTCACTTTTATTTGTTTAAACTTTCAAGATAAATATATTGTTCATAAAATTGCACCAAAAATAAACAAGAAGCAAAAGAAAAAAAAAAAAAAAAGAAAGAAAGGAAGCAATTCAACCAACAGATGCAAGCTTTACGCAAAGACCGGTAAAGTTACCTCATGACTGAGATGCCATAGGTTCCTGTCTCTGCTATAAATGGATTTCTTTGTCACTGGTACAGGCACATTATGTTTCTTTGCATATTCAATAGCATCCTCTCTCCCTTTAATATCCCACTCCCTCCAAGGAGCTACAACTTGGAGGTCGGGATTCAGAGCAAAGAATGTGAGCTCAAATCGCACCTGAACGGGATACAAAAGACAGAAGAAAATTGATCAATGAGAAACTCAAAAATATAATCTAACGTGATGGTGTCAGAATAGATAGAGTGCATCATCAAGCATGCCTGATCATTTCCCTTTCCTGTGCATCCATGAGCAACAGCATCCGCTCCAACTTCTTTAGCTACATCTACCATAGCCTGTCAAATGGAATAGAGCTTGAGAATATCCATAATATATGCAAAACAACATCTTGCGAATTTATTGTCAACATTAGTAGAAAATCAGACTCGCAATACTCTTTTAAACTGAAGGAATCTATATATCTGAAATTCTTTATTTACAGGAAGGACCAAATGAGCATGACTAATGACTATATCATACCCCCTTTGTCCCAAAATGATCTTCCCATTTGACTATTCAAACTTTTTAAGGATATGAACACTTGCTTCACTAGCCATGTTTTGTTTATCCACTTTTAAGCCTAAGTTGTAGAAATGAGAAGAGCTTTTTGGGACAATGAAGAATGGCAAATGAGAAGATCGTTTTGGGACGGAGGGAGTACTTCATATGGCAAATGCAAGAGCATTTTACATTAACACTTTCGCAATTAGTGATTGATCATCCAATCATTAGTAGTGGGGCCAGCACACTATGTAAATGATGGGATTTCTTTTTGGTGACAAACTCAAACAGGAAGCAGTATTGTTTTCTTTGGGATGGAGGGTATACGTCTCAACTTTTAATAACCCAAAAGGCCAGGACTCGTGATATATCTCAAAAAGAAATCGACTAGCAATGAAAAACAGCCTATTAGCATAAAGGGAGGCAACATTACAGGAAAACTATGCAGTTAATTTAGTAAATTCAGCGAAAGACCACAAATATTACTCTCCTCCATCACACATTAAGATCTTCAAAGAAATTGTCCCAAAATTAGTGTCCATTTTAGAGTGAAGTTACTAAAATCACCTAACAAACTATCATGTTCCAATTTGCACTTGCAATGACATGGAGTGCTCATTGGTGATATTTATTATAACAGCAACTAAAAGTGCTCAATGTCAACTTACTTAATTTCCTTCAAAATATTGAAAAAGGGAACCCTTTTTGGGACAGATGGTGTATATGATGATCACAGATCATGAGTAAAACGGGAAGATAATAATAATAATAATAATAATAATAATAATAATAATAATAATAATAATAATAATAATAACAGCAAATAATAAGGAAAAAGTAACAGACCTTTGCAATCACAGGGCGTGCCATTGAGGTTCCCAGCAAGTACTTTCGCTCGTAGACCGCACCAGCTCGCAAACAAGGATACACGTATTCTGCTACGAATTCCTCTGTCAAATCTTTCACAACTAACTGGCATGCCCCACTTGCTTTGGCCTTATCTTCCAAACCTTCCAATTCCGTGATTCCCTACAAAAATTAGCAATGGTATCAAGGCGCTATGAAAATCTAGTCCTGAATTTTCTTTTCTTTTCTTTTTTTTCTTCCTTTGTTTTTCGGGAGGGGGTGAATGATATGGTTTTGTAGAGGGAGATCCCACTTCTTGGAAAAAGTATGCTAACATATGAACCAAAAGCTGGAATTTGTTTGAAGAGCTCAAATTATTTCAAAGGCGGGAAAACACATGGTCGTTCAAGAATTTGGTATCAACAGTGATCAAATTATAACACAGCAATTTTCTCAAAACATGGGTCAAATTTAATAAAAAAAACATTTATTATGGTAAAATAACTGATACTTATAAGTTATGCATTAGTGAATATCAGTTTTTTTAAACATGAAGGGGGACAAGTGAAGCCCTTTTTCAGGTGGCTTCACCATCCATGCCCCTTCTTTTTATTGACACAACTGAACACCAAATGCACAATGAATTGGACACTTAAATATATCAATACCTGACCAACATCTGCAGTGAAACACACAACCTCACAGCCATAGTTTTCCCTGTCATGTACAAACCGAGGATGTAAATTAAACAGCAATATATATGGTGCAGTCCAGCCAGTTCCACAACAATATGTGAGCCATTCAACTCACTCTCCATAAAAATGGAATCAGTTAACAAGACTTCAAGCACTTTCGATTTCACATCATCTTTCCATAAACCTGAAGAATAAATTTGAAAAGATAGATATGGATATATAAATACCTTAGCCAAGGAACAATGACGGATGTATCTAAGCCACCACTATAAGCTAGAACCACTTTGTTCAACTTTCCACGCAGAGCCCCACCCTTCGTGACACCAGATATTTCAGTCTCTTTATCGCTGGATAAAACAGCTGCATTTCAAGTGAATTCCTTTAGGTCAGCCAATTAAACAACCAACCAACAAGTTTAAAGACGTAATGTGAAGCCAAAAAGTATAACCTCTCAACCCCCCTCCCTTCCCCCCCCCCCCAACAAAAAAAAGGTCACTTATAAAAAGCTACAACCTCCCTCATTCTTCATGAAAAGTTTCTTTATTTTGAAATAAAAAACACATGGTATTTGTTTTTTTCCTTAAAAAAAGTACTCCGTATATGTTAAGTTCATAAAGAGAAGCAGAAGTGTGATACTCCTTCCTTCCCAAAATAATTGTCACGCTTTGACTTTCATGGCCAACTCAACTGAACTTCAACCAAAATTTTACGAAAATTTAATTAAAATGAAACTCTAAAAGTTGTTATTAATGCATCATTAAGAATACTACCAATAACAGTTTATAGAACTAATGAGAACATTTAATTTTTCATAATTATTTGGTCAAAGTTCAATAGAGTTGATCATAGTCAACATTATGGAACTTCAACCAGAATTTATATGAAAATTTAATTATAATGAAATTCTAAAAGTTGTTATTAATGCATCATATAGAACACTATCAACAATGAGGCCATTTAAAATTTCATAATTATTTGGTCAAAGTTTAATAGAGTTGATCATAGAAGTCAAAGTAGGACATCTTTTTGGAGGCACGTGGAATATAAACGATTTAACTTTTCACTATTATCTAAGATGATAGGAGAGACACCAAGGAATCATTCTCTATGAATTTCCTTCTTCACATGAAACCTTGCTAACAAAGGAAAAAAGAAAGGAACATGACACTCCCTCATTCACATAAAAGTAAGCTCATTTGGCAAATCAAACTTTTTAGGATTTTGTAGACTACTAGTTTGTATGTACATCCTCGAAATTGCACTAAAATCCCACCCACTTATAGAGAGTGAAGCTCTTTGTTGGGCAGAAACTAAATTAGAACGATTATGTTATATTTGGGACGGATGAAGTAGAGTCTACTCTATACTCCCTCCGTCTCAAAATGATCTTCGCATTTGACTATTCAAACTTTTTAAGAATGTGAACACTTGCTTCACTAGCCACATGTTGCTTATGCACCTTTAAGCCTCAATTGTAGAAATAGGAAGAACTTTTTGGGACAATGAGAAATGGCAAATGAGAAGATCATTTTGGGACGGAGGGAGTATTTTGGAATACTGTAAGGCGCTAATAAAACAGAGAAGCTCTGCGTAAATTAAGAATGACAGGTGTGCTAGGCAAAGGTAATTAAGCATACAAATAAAAACGGATTAGGGATTTACTTCCAATATTGCACTGTATCCCCAAATATACTATCATAACAAAAAGATTATTACCTCGAATTTTACAAGCCTGGGAAAGATTCCTATTGCTACGAAAAAAGGCATGCCCTCGAAATTGACTTGCTTTTCCCAACCCAAACCGGCATTCTATGAACAGTGAAAGAACAATATGAGCAAAATGTGGCATTACTACCGCTCAGTTAATTCCATTTCATGTCATTTGAACAAGAAATCACAACAATTTAAAAAATCAGACAAACGAGCAGTTTCAATGTCATGAAATTTTACAAAATTCATCGATTCGGACGACATGCAGCAGTTATGATTGAATCGAACAAGCCCTAAATAAAAAAAAAAAAAAAAAAAAAGAAGAAGAACAAACAATTGTATCTGCTAATCCAAATTCATAATCAGAAAGAAAATGATTAGGTCAATGGATAAGTTAATTAAATTAACCTTTTGGCACATTGAGATTGAGAGAGGGATTGCACGATGAAATGGCCTGCAAGTTCGCCATTGCAAAGCTATGCTCTGTTGATGATGCTACAGTCTCTGAATGGCGGCTCTCTCTTACTGTCTGTATTTTTCTCTCTTTCAGCGCGTGGGGTTTCAATTCATTTTTTTTTTTACTTTATTTATAGCTAAACCAATATTACTACTAGGGTTTTTTTAAGGCCTCCTGATTGGTGGATTGTTATAGTAGGAAAATATTTTGTTTGATATATTTCCATCATATGCTCGATTGAGATCTTCCTTTAAATTGGTGCTGTTTTTTTTTTTTTTTTTTTTTTTTATATATAAAGAATAAATTGGGTGAAAATCTATGAAAATTAAAATTTTGCGTAAAACGTGTTTTTAAAATAGGGTGGTGACATTTTTGTAAAAAACAAGAAATTGTTTTAAAACAAGCGGTGATGTTTTTGTAAATAACTGACACTTGTTGGAAATGTCAGTGTTAGTGTTACAAAATGTCAGCCATGTTACACTAGCTGTGATATCCCACATCGGTGGGGTATCAAAAGTTTGAATGGTACTTAAGTACCTACGAATTACCAATGAATACCAATATGTTCAATGAATTTTGGGTGGGCATGTGGTAGTCCAAGTGGACTCAAGATATTTGTATTTATTGGGCTAGTGCATGGTGCTTGTGTAGCGGGTCGTGCCTGTAGTGGATTTTTTGAATGCATCTGCAATGGAAGATTGAAGGTGGTGGAAGACTAAATGTAGGGGTTGGAAGAATGGGTCTCTTTCGGATCGTATTTGCAATGGATATCAAACTCATTCACAATCGCATTTGTACTCATCATCGAGATATTTTTAATTTGGATTGTAAATATAAGTCTTGGGATGAGTCTCTGAATATTGTGGAGAACCGTCTCATTAACTCTTGTTGATGCAATTAATTTAAGTTCTTCTTTGTTTCAAAAAAATGAAAATAAAAAAATAGGGGTAAATTGGAAAGTCAGTGGGCGTAATAACCAAATTCATTGGTTACGAGTTGTATTAGTGCGTAATTGAACTAAAGTGGATGTGCTAATCAAATTGATGGGTGTGTACACATATCCCTACCTTATTAAATGTATTAGTGGGTAATTGACCGGCACACAGCCGGTTTTGAGCGGTTTAAAAAGTGGGACGGAAAGTGACTCGTTACGCACCGGTTTTCAGCCGAAACACGGTGCATACCAGCCGGTACGGAACGGGATTAATAATTATGATGATGGGGATACTTAGCTGATAACAAAACAAATTACTCCATTATTTTGTACGTAAAAAAATTAATGAATGGACTTAGTGGGTTGGGTTGAATATTGCCACACTATACTATGTGTACCCATTAATAGGCCCAACGACTTAACTAGGATGATTTAAACTGATGACAACGTAGGGTGACCAGTGTCGGGCAACTAATTGTAGTCAACACAAACTGCCAAACTCCACGTCAGAAGGTGGGCCCGCCTTCTGACATATCACAATACTCAACTGTATAGCGAAAAGATAGCTGGAGAGAGAGAGAATCCTGATCCGATCCGAATTGCGAAATGGGCGGTAACTCCACGCTCTCCTCAAAATTAGGGTTCCAATCTCCGACATTTGACAAACGAAATCAATTAAAGCTAATCATATTCATTAAATTAAATGTTATTTCGCAGGTACAAGCGGTGAATTAGTAAAACAAGTGAGTTCGAGTTTGTGGTTAGCTCCGAATCCCAGCAAAAGATGGGGGGAAATGTTCTTCCTCCTCTATACTCCCTTCTGGCTCACCCTTTGCCTCGGAATTGTCGTCCCCTACAAGCTATACGAGGTATATATACGCAACACTTACTATTATCTCCGTTTCAGTCCCAAAATGAATGCCTATTGTCCAGTTTTGTTTTTATCACTACTTAGTTTACGTCCAAAATGAATTTCATTTTTGTTATTGTGGTTAATAATGAACATTCATTTTTGGTGCATAGAAAATACTACTCCCTCCGTCCCCGAATAAGAGTCCCACCCCTCATTTGCACGCTTATTAATAAATATCGGATGTGATGTAAATGTTGTGAGTGTAAAAGTAAAGTATGAGAGAGAATGAGTGGGAGAGAATAGTGAATTGATTGGCGTTGTGAGTATAAAAGTAAAATATGAGAGAGAATGAGTGGGGTGAATAGTAAAGATTCTTTGCCATTTTAGGAACGAGACTCTTACTCTAGGACGGACCAAAAAGGAAAATGAGACTCTTACTCTTGGACGGAGGGAGTAGTGTTTATTCAGCTATAGTTTGAAATGCATGGATTCGATGCGAAACTAGCATTATGCATACTCCCTCTGTCCCATTTTAAGAGTAAAAAAATTTCTAAAAGGGCGTCCCATTTTACGAGTCAAAATCCTAAAATGGAAAGTGGGTCCTACATGTCATACTCACAACAATTATCCACTAACTCTTCTCTACTCCACTTTCTCTCTCCTACCCAACTATCAACACTCACAACACATCACCTTTTTCTTAATTCTTGAACCCACACATTTTTTGACTCTTAAAATGGGACGGAGGGATGTATTAGACAATATTTTAAATATAAACAGTCGAAGGGAACCAATTTCAAGGGATTTAAACAGTTTATTAGTTCTGGTTAGGGAGACCTTTTTACTAGTGTAATTGTTTTTGTTTATTTCTTCGTTAAGCTTGAATTGGGATTGTTCAATTCATGAAAAAGAGTTTAGTGATATAAGCAATCAGATGGCGATTTGGATGTCGTGAAATTCCAATCAGATCTGGACATCTGGTCTCTTTTGACGAACAGAAGTAAGCATTCTCGAGGTGGAAACTGAATAAAACATTGTCGAGATGCAAATGAAGATTTACTAGGATGGGATGGTAGTCTGATGGTATTAAGGATTTAATTACTCATTGTAGATCTGGTAAAGTACTGTTACAGAATAGATATTGCATTGTTGACATTATTAAATCGTGGTTCGCCCCTTTGTCGATGTTCAGAGATACTCCCTCCGTCCCGTAATGATCTTCTCATTTGCATTTTTCACTGTCCCCAAAAGTTCTTCCCATTTCTACAATTTAGGCTTAAATGTGCATAAACACAACATGGCTAGTGAAGCAAGTCTTCATATCCTTAAAAAGTTTGAATAGTCAAATGAAGATCATTTTGTGACGGAGGGAGTATATTGGTAACACCCTTTAGAGCCGGACAGATCATGCGTGCAAGCACTCATACTCTTGCACTCATTAAGCTGGGTTCTCTGGCATACTTGTGAATCTTCAAGATGACTAGTGTTTTCTTATCTCAGTTAGCTTCATAGACAAAATCTCTCTTTGTTAGATACACAAAAATGCGTCTTGAACCTGCATGCATACTATGTACATATTACTAAAGCTATGAGTTTTTCAATGGCAGAATTTCACAGAGTTGGAGTACCTGCTTCTGGGACTTGTTTCAGTGCTTCCAGCTTTCTTGATACCAGTGCTAGTTGTTGGAAAGGTGATTTGCTGGATCCTTTTACTAAATGAGGCTTCACTGCAAAGAAGTGAGTTATGGGTCCATTAGGTTGAACATAATGTGATTACGGATCGAGACTGCATCTCTTGATGTCGTCTCATTACATGACACAAAATAAAATAAAACATATTCAGCCTATTGTAGCAACCAAACAAGCCTAATCAACCTACCACTTTAACATTTTCTTTCTTAGGAAATTGTTGCTGCAATCCCACGCTTCTAGTTTTTATACTATCTTTTTCTTCTTCTTTTTTTTTTAAAAAAAGGAAAAAGGGAAAAATGGAACTAATAGAATTCTTCGTCCACTTCTAGATATCTTGCAACTGAATGGTCATTATGCATTGTAGTGTTGTTTCACTAAGACCTATAGTCTTCATTCCTCGATTTCCATCTGTTGAATCTTTAGAGTTGCCATATCCTTAAAAAGTTTGAATAGTCAAATGAGAAGAACATTTTGGGACAGAGGGAGTATTTCTTATCAACTAATATTGGAATTATGTGCCGCCTTCTTTTGGCTGCTAGTGAGAGTAATTCTGGTCAGCCAGGTTTGTCGCCTCTAACTATTAGAAATCTTTTTTTTTCTTTCTATGGATTAACAGGTACTTCATTTTTTGCAGGCTGACCGTAGTATCTGCTGGAAGGATCGGTATTGGGTAAAGGCAAGTGTTGTCTCAAAGTTGTTTCCCTATATTGATATTTTTTTCCTAGTGCAATTATGAATTTGATTCCGAAATTGAATGCAATGTTGGTAGTATTATGTCTGCAGTGAGAACCTATGAAGGAAGCCAATTATTTCAGAAAATTTCATGAACAAAGTACCTGAAAAATGACATTTCATGCAATTTGATCATCAAAGTAGCTACCCCACCGATCTTACTATTTACTTGGTTATTCCACTGGCTACTACTGTTGTTTTTTACCCTTTCAAGTGACGAGTCCAAAATGAATATTTTCTGCCAATTGTGCATTATGTTAGGCTCTTAACACTTTTACTTGGTTATTCTAGTGCCTTCGCTTCTATTTGTTTTTATCCATTCAAATAATAGTGTTCAAATGAAGCTTTTCTTCCTATGCTGCATGTTGTTAGACTTCAACACTCTAATATTTTGGTATTGTATTAATTATTAACGTATTGTTGTCACAGGCATGTTTGTGGATAATTATATTCAGCTATGTCGGAAATTACTTTTGGACTCATTATTTCTTCACAGTACTGGGGGCTTCGTACACCTTCCCATCATGGAAGATGAATAATGTAAGCATTATGCAGGAATCCCAGCAGATTGGCCCTATTAGTTTCTTCTTCTGTTTTGTTTTTTCTGGGAAATCGCTCTGAAATTCATCTATTCCGTGTAGGTACCCCACACAACTTTCCTTCTGACAAATGTCTGCTTCCTGTTTTACCACGTGACATCAAACATAACTCTTCGTAGACTACAACACTCTGTTTCTGACTTGCCAGAGAAAGTGCAGTTGGTTATCAAGTCTGCATGGATTCTTGCTCTTTCATATTTTATTGCATACTTGGAGACCTTAGCTATCGCAAATGTATGTCCTTATATGTGGATGCTTTATTTATCTATGATTTACCAAAGATTTGTTTATTTTTATGTGTTCCACTCAAAGAATTTATATTTGAAAGTCTCAAGTTCCCCACAGATAACTTTTTCAAACAGAAATTCCGGGTAGAACTACCCAGAATAGGAGTAGGACCCTGTTAGTTACACAGAATGAGAATTTATAGTGGATCACTTGCCCAAAGTTCCGAACTGTTGGAATTTAATTACCTTTCAGCTATCCCTTCACTCTTTTTTTATACAATTTCTGATAAAGACAGTCACGTGAAAAAAAAAAAAAGAAGAGCTTTTTCTCCATCGTTCCGATTTTTTCTCTTTCTTAGCAGTCCCATTACACGAGTCCCTTTCCAAAATTAAGCTTACAAGTTCAAGATAGTCTAACTTTGAGCCCCATATATTAGTCATATACAAGCTATGATATTTATCTCTACAGATATCAGTCTGAATTTCAACTGTGTATGTCCTCTAAATCCGACCTTTCAAAGTGTGATACGATTCATCAGATGGAAGGGAGTAATGTGTCCGGGTCGTGTTATTTTGTTTTTCTGAATACTTTATGTTTTGCATGACTATTGAAACTGAATTAGGATTAGAGCATCCTGATTGTCTTGTTATTATTACAACAGCCTAAACACACTTGAGTTTCTGATGACATTATTTGTTTTCAACATTGCAGTTTCCTTATTATGAATTTGTGGATCGGGCATCCATGTACAAAGTTGGCTCCTTATTTTATGCAATATATTTTATCGTAAGCTTTCCTATGTTTTTGAGGTAAGAATCGACCCACTCCTCCCACTGTTGCTCTTAAGAAGCTCACTAATCATTTTTACATTTACAAACTTCTAATTTGCTTGCACAATTAGTTCCGGTCATCTACATCATGTGTGAAAGTTCAACTGTCTGATATTTTCCCCGTAACCAGTATTGTTGAAGGATTCTAGTATGTCATGTTAATTTCACCATCTTAAGTTTGAATACATCATAAAGACAGTCATGCCATAGTCGTACTGATCATGCAAGCTATTGACTGAGGGAGTCGCATAAACTTTTTGAGGATCCCAATTTATTTTCATAACTTTACTTCGCGTGGGTTTTGAGTGTACAAGACTAAATTTCTTGTGTGAAGATTCCTTTGATGAGCCAGAAGCGTAAGATCTAGGTTGAAGATGACTAAATAATCATCTCCATAATATAAAGATCTGTTACGGGAATAAGCTTTTATAGGCGAAACACTGCTTTAGACTTTTTAGAAGCATATGGCATCATAAAGCTAGTGATGGCAAAGAAGCTTCTATGTGGAATTTTGGATTAACAAAATTTTGTGCTTTTGAGCTTTTGTGTTGTTGATGCCCTTTCATATACTGTCTCAGTCCCAAAATGATCTTCACACTTTTTTTGACGTTATTACGAAAGAACTTTGAGCAATAATTTTAGGTTGATTTAATTATACTAATGAAAATCTAAAACTTGTTATTGATACACCATCAACAATACTATCAATAACAAGTTTTAAATTTTCATTAGGATAATCAAATTAACTTAAATTATTGCTCAAAAGTTCTTCGTAGCAACATAAAAAAAAAATGTGAAGATCATTTTGGGACTGAGGGAGTAAGTAGTTTTGAGCCTATGACGTAGGATAAATGGCGATACGTGCTTCATAGTACCTTTATGATTTGCCTTGTTTTGTTTTTTACCCCCTCCATCCCAAAATGTTCTTCATATTTTTTCACTGATATTGCGAAGGAACTTTGAGCAATCATTTTAGGTTGATATAATTGTCGTAATGAAAATCTAAAACTTGGAATTGATAGTATTGTTGATGGTGTATCAATAACAAGTTTTAGATTTCCATTACATTAAATCAACCTAAAATTGTTACTCAAAGTTCCTTCGCAATAATAGTGAAAAAAGTATGAAGATCTTTTGGGACGGAGGGAGTATTTGTCTTGTATTCATTCTTCTGTAACAAGGAGTAGATTATTTTCTTATTGAAGAAACCATGTACAAGTATGATTAAAGACATGAATTTGAACAATTCTTGTTGTAAACAGGATTGACGAGAAGCCAGGTGATCCATGGGACTTACCAAGAGTGGCAATTGATGCTTTGGGAGCTGCAATGCTTGTGACAATCATACTTGATTTATGGCGCCTTTTCCTAGGTCCCATCATCCCTGTTACAGGCACAAAACAATGCATTCAAGCAGGTCTCCCTTGGTTTCCCGAGCATGCACAATTTTGAATGTAAAGACACTAGAATTCCTTGTACTATTGAAGTCTAGTTTCTAGTTAAGTTTATGTCATTTGTTGTATGTTTCATGTTTGAACAGACTACGTTAGACCCCTTCACAAATTTTGTTGATGTCATTTTTTACTCATCTGAATGGCCAGCAACAGAATTGAACAATGCTTAAAAATGTGTTGGAAATCAACCTTGCAATTTTTCATCTGGTCAGTATCTCCCATTTTGCCAAGAAGTGAAGGAAAGGTGCTTACTACTGAGAGCCTAGTTCACATCAAGGTTCTAAAAAACGCTAGGCGGTCACTAGGCGCCGCAGGGGCGCCTAGCACCTAGACGGGGCCTAAGCGGGATCTAGGCGGGGCCGAGAATTCAGAAATAACTATAATATCCTAGACGGGACCTAGGCGTTTCATGAACGCCTAATGCCTAGACGGGCGTCTTTTAGGACACTGGTTCACATAGATAAAGGGTGTCTTTATAACTTAATCAGAGGTATTGAATAATGTGGCGGCTTTAAATTCTGATAGTAGAAAAATCTTAGTTCGTGGCGGCTTTAAATTTTGATAGACAAATCTTAGTTCGAACTGGATATTCGGCACCCTTGTGGTTCAACTATATTAAAGTTCAATTAACTGATTAACAAGTTCACTATGTCATTATAAGATACTATGATCAGCTTTTTAAATTTTCGTAATTTTTGCTAATGTTTAATTAAGTTAATCAAGAAAGTCGCACTTGTATTTTTTATATTATTTTTTTACAAATGGAGTAGTAAAAACTTATTTATTCATAACAAAAATTATATAACTCGTTTGCTATGATTCCAGCCTAAACATTTTTTTTAGCTCATCAGGATTTTATTACATTTATCCCAACTTGATTTTTCAAAGACACAGTATAATTTATTATGACAAGGAGCAAATAAAGTAAAAAAAATACAAAAAAAGAAAAAGAAAGGCCTCAGATGTCACGTGCAAGGGGTCATCCCTTGAGCTCCAAACTGATAAGAGAGATATTTTCCACAAAAATAAGTGCAACTTCACCCTCTTCCTCCTCTTTCCTATTTCCCGCTCCCCAAAACCCTTCATAAATCTCCATTTTCCACAGCTTTCCAGTTTCAAGGTTCCCGGAATCCATGAAATCTCCGACGAAATTGGAATAGCCGAAACGAAACCGGCGCCATTTTTATAGCTTCAACACACTCAGCTCCCTGTGAAAAAACAAATTAAGGTTAATGGAAATGGCAGCTCTTAGTGCCATTTCTCCATGTCCCAAAAAGCTCTGGTCTCTCCATAACCCTATTAAGCGTTCCGTTTGTTGTTGTCTCCCTGCTCCTTCTCTCATAGGTACCGCACTGAGCTTCTTTCCAAATTGCTTATATGTAATCTCTGAAAATTGCTCACATATTGGTTGATTATGGGTGAAAATTAGGCATTCGTAAAGAATAATTGTCAACTTGTGATGTGATTAAATGATGTTCTTACCTTTGGTGTAGGCTTGATGTTGATAAGGTTAATGTGTTCTTGCTTAAATATGATTAGCAA
Source organism: Campanula takesimana (assembly GCA_026119855.1). Lineage (NCBI taxonomy): Eukaryota > Viridiplantae > Streptophyta > Magnoliopsida > Asterales > Campanulaceae > Campanula > Campanula takesimana. Next base: position 316,866 of record JAOWBW010000746.1, on the reverse strand, counting down.
AGTCTGTTTTGAAATTTCTGGTTTGATTTTACTCTATTGGAATTATGTGTTGTTAATATGGATGTTCAGAATGAATGGATTCACAATTTGACTCACGTTTTGTTTATGTTAATAAGAAGAGATTTGAGAGTGATTCAATTTCAATCAAACTGCGTTACTGATAATTATAGCTATTCGAGCTGTCAAGAAACTTAATTTACACTACAATAATCATACCATTCCATGTTTAGCGCAAATGAAAATAAACCACACTTCTCTTGTATAAAGCAAGCATGTAGTGTGCTGTGTGCACGGAGTGTGATATTAGATATGCTCCCTCCGCAGCACGTGACTCTCTCCAACTCCCAACCCCTGAGATAGTTGATGTGTTCTTTTCTGTTTTGACGTTGTTGGCATTCTACCTTTCTTTATCAGCCTATCAAGGTCTCATGTCTCTGAGCAGTGTCAACTGTGGGGGGACTTTGTTGTGTTGTTTAAGATTCTGTTTGTTATTTATTTTCCATTACTGTTTTCTCATGTTGTCAATATAGCATGATTCTTATGCTGTTGCCAACTTGCAGGTACAAAACAATCTAGAGTAACCCGTAAACGGCCCGTTAGAAGGGAAGGGCCCGGAAGAAGTATGGAAGATTCTGTTAAACGCAAGATGGAACAGTTTTATGAAGGCTCAGATGGTCCACCTCTTCGTGTTCTTCCAATTGGTGGCTTGGGAGAAATTGGGATGAATTGCATGCTTGTTGGAAATTATGATCGTTATATTCTAATTGATGCTGGTATCATGTTTCCAGAGTAAGTCACGGTAAAAGGCTCTTGTTTGCCTCCTTTATTAAGTAAAAAATGTGGTGGCAATTATTAATCGTCCTGGTCTATGTTTATTTTTAACTTTTCATCAATTCATTTTTCTGTAATTAGTGGTCATTTGTATTGATTATTTTCTCCTTATGAATAATCATATTCCTAGATGTGTTCTTTATTTTAATGATAGATTGACCTCCGACTATGTTTGTATTTCAGCTTTGACGAACTTGGTATACAAAAAATTATACCTGATACAACATTCATTAAAAAATGGAGTCATAAAATTGAAGCAGTTATTATAACACATGGACATGAAGATCACATTGGTGCGTTGCCTTGGGTAAAGTTTCTGTTCTGCTTCTCAAAGTTAATCACTGATTTTATGGACTAAATGTATGTTTTTTGTTGAATCCGTTCTGTGCAAATCTGCTAAAATATACCAGTTCTGGCAAAACTGAAAGCTATTCGCTTTTCTTTCCCATTAATAATGTCTACGTAGGTGCTACATTTTCGACTTTGTACATTTACAAATCTGGCTGTGCACATCAACTAGAGTCATATAAAGCTATCTCTTCAGTTGCTTGTGTTTGACCATCTACCCTTGTGAGAATCGTCGTGTGAACTTGAAATATGGTCTTCATTAGCTGCTCACCCTTATTTTGATTGTTTAACCAGGTCATTCCAGCTTTGGATCCTCACACACCAGTATTTGCATCTTCCTTCACGATGGAGGTATGTTAGGAGATCTACTTATTTATTGTGTTCCATGTTAAAATACTTATGTATGTGGAAGTCTACCCTTTCAGAATAGCACATTTCTATTTCAGCTGGTATACGATGCTGCTTGATCTCATGCTGTAATAATGATTATGAATCCTAACAGTTATTATTCAGCTAGTAAATCAGAGGCGATGCCAGAAATTTTTAACGAAGGGGGTCGAGATAGCTTAGGGAGTTAAAAATTATCATATAAAAATTTGGTGCAAACAAGGGTCTAAATGATATCATTGTACAAAGTTTACAAAATAAAGGGGGGGGGGGGGTCAAAATTGAAAAAATAAAAAATACTTCCTCCATTTCCATAATAAATGTCGCATTTGACTCTTCAACGTTTTTAAGAAATGTGCTTTACTTGTTTGAACATCAATTGCACCATGGTAAAATTGCACTAAGACTATTTCCTTATTTAGAAACACGACATTTTATTTGGATGGGCTAAAAAGGAAAGTGTGACATTTATTATGGGATAGAGGGAGTGGTATTTTAGTTTTACTTTTTGAATTTTGAAGGTTTTAAAAAGACATTTCCCAAAATTTAAGAGGGTCACCCCCATCCCTTAAGGGTGTCTTCGCCATTGGGTAGTATGTGGACCGTAAAACAAAAGGCTCAGTAAAAAATCTGCCAATCTGCTTAAAAGTTCAAATGTTTGTGTGAGCAACAAGAGCTGATTCTGACTTTAGCCCTTGCACTAGTGACATATGTCCCATTTCATTAATCTTTGGATTTGTTGAGCCATGAAAATGTTTGAAGTATATGGTAATGAATGCATGCAATTATTCTATAAATAGTTGAAACCTCTTTGTTTATGAGCAGCTTATTAAGAAGCGTTTGAAGGAGTTTGGGATCTTTGTTCCATCTAGGCTTAAGACATTCAAAACAAAGCAAAGATTTACTGCTGGGCCATTTGAAATTGAGCCTATCAGGGTCACACATTCCATCCCAGATTGTTGCGGAATGGTTCTGCGTTGTTCTGATGGTGTCATTCTTCACACAGGGGATTGGAAGGTACCCACGGCTTCGCTGTTTATCTGCTTTCTTCAGAGTTCTTTCTCTAGCTCAATGAAAATATTTTACTGTACAGATTGATGAGTCACCACTGGATGGAAAAGTTTTTGATCGTGAAGGTCTCGAAGAACTCTCAAAGGAAGGAGTAACTTTAGTAAGTACCGCGACACATTTGTCATTAGATTACCTTGATAATTGAAAGTTAGGAGATCTTTTGATGACATAGAGCCAGCAATGCACTTGCTCAGAAAAAACTGAAAACGAAAGCTAACATATCTTGTGAAAAGCATATATTTTGTTGATCTTTGCTGTCATGGCTGCTATAGATAGTTTTGGGTTGTTGCTAATCAGTTTTGTTATTATTTTTATGTTGAAATTTATAATTATAAATACATGAACTTTATCGTCTGACTGCATATGCTTTTTCAGATGATGAGCGACTCAACAAATGTACTCTCACCTGGAAGGACACTCAGCGAGACAGTTGTAGCTGATGCACTGATAAGGCGTATCTCAGCTGCAAAGGGAAGGGTTATTACTACTCAGTTTGCGTCTAATATCCATCGTCTAGGAAGTGTAAAAACTGCAGCTGATTTAACTGGCAGAAAGTTGGTATGTCTTCCTGTTTCTTTGATATTGTGATTTTTTCTCATATCCTCTCTTTTTCCATCCCCTGATCAGAGTTTCATGTTGTCATTATATTAGGTTTTTGTTGGCATGTCCTTAAGATCATACCTTGAAGCGGCATGGAAGGATGGAAAGGCATCTATTGATCCATCAACTTTGGTAATGACCCGAAATACATGTCCTTTTCCTTTTCCACAACTTACCTTTAATTTATGTTATCCGGCGACCTTTTTGGTCTTTGGTTAATTGACATCGAGAAAAAAAGGAAATCTAGTGCAATTTTTAGCTAATGATGACCTTCCCTTCATGAAAATCCTTGGCCCAATGGTCAAATAAGACAAAGAGTCGCGTTTGAATAAGAATCAAGAGAACGATACATTTCACTTAAGTACCATTCAATAGACTTGTTATGATATACTCCCTCCGTCCCACTCGAAATAGGATTTTTGAGTTGGGCACGGGGATTAAGGGAAAGTGTTAGTGGAGTAGGTTTTGTGAGTAGACATGCCCGGTTCACGGTTCGCCAAAAACTAAAACCGTAGATGAACCGTTAATTCACGGTTCACCGGTTCATCCAGTTCATCTTTTTTTTTTTTTTAAGAAAAACACATTTTGAGCAGTTTTTAAGAAATTTTTAAAAATGTTTTTTTAAACTATAGTTTGATACATTATAATTATTTTACTTTATATAAATATTAAGGAAATTTTGAATTACATATTTTTAAAGGAATTAAGAGGTGTTAGTGGGACGAAATATTTTGAAAAAAAAAAGACAGTACCATTATAATTTTATTAATATTTAAGCAAATTTACATAGAGGGACACAACCAACCTTACCCTTTTATAATTAAGGGGGAACATTCAGGAGCCTTACCTCAATTTTTTTAAAAATATTTTGAATTTAAACAATATGAACCGTCGGTCCAAACCGCCTATGAACCGTAAACCGCCGGTTCACGGTTTTCAATGGTTCAAAACCGCCGGTTCATCCGGTTCAAACGTGAACCGTGGGCATGTCTATTTGTGAGTATGAAAAAAAGTGGGGTAGGAGAGAGAAAGTGGGGTGGAGAATAATGAGTAGAAAGATGTTGTGAGTGTTGTGGGTCACATTAAATAAAACATTTCCATTTTGAGGTTGTCCTATTTCGAGTGGGACACCCAAAATGGCAAAATGTCTTAATTCGAGTGGGACGGAGGGATTGTATACTGGGACTGCTCTTCCTTTCGTCAGCCCCCATTACATTGGTAAATACTCCCTCCGTCCCACCTCACTTAAGACTTATTTCCATTTTGGTCCGTCCCACTTCACTTGAGACTCCCCAAAATAGTAATCTTTTTATAATTTTATATTCAATCTACCCCACCCACTCATTCTCTCTCTTCATTTTCCACCCCACAATTCATTCAACCAACCTACTATTAACCCCACTCATTCTCTCTCTTCATTTTTTACCACACATTTTTCTTATTTTACTCTTTTTCCTTAGTTATTGTGCCCACCTCAAGGGTCTCAAGTGAGGTGGGACGGAGGGAGTACATCACTATATTTCTTCCACTTGAGCTATGCATGATCTGCTGAACACAACTTTTATTCTCAACATGCTATTCCAAAATTCTTGTTGAAGACTTGAAGCTTATGAGCAATTTTTTTTTTTATCAATGGCATGTACAATGGCCCTATTTCCTCTGCTCTTATAGTTCACGTGCTGTTCAGGTGAAGGCTGAAGATATTGATGCATATGCTCCAAAGGATTTGCTTATTGTCACTACTGGGTCTCAAGTAGGTTACTCTAGGTGATTCTTTACGTAATAACTGTGTAGAATGGTCAACTGAATGTCCATTAACATTGTATGATTATCTTTTGTGTCAGGCGGAACCACGTGCTGCACTCAATCTTGCATCTTTTGGAAGTAGTCATTCTCTCAAGTTGAGCAAAGAAGATTTAATTTTGTATTCAGCTAAGGTAGTGAAACTTTTTAATTCTGTAGATATGCCTTTGTGTTAGTCCAAATAAGTTACTGTCTCAAGATTTCTGTTTCTGGGATTCGTGTGGCCAACTGATCTGAACTTGGTCCTCAACTTCTTGCATGTATTGTATTGGTCAAGTACTGATTTCCTGCTACATCTTTATCTTTGTTGTGCAATGTGAACTTTTTCGTGTTTGAAGGTATGTAGAGATTGAAAGCCAATCGAGACTTTGTGTGGTCTGAAAATCATTTTACACATTGCATCTCTGATTATTCATGAGATAGCTAATGGAGAAGTGATAAGGTGGTGAGGGGTAGTGGAAGGCCGAAGAAACTTGGATAAAGGTGATTGAAAGTTATCTGAGTTTACTTGAGTTGGATGAAAATATGGCGCTGAAGGGGCCGGAGTGGAGGGTAAAAGTTTATGTGGGTGATAGGGTTTGATTTTCCTTCTTCTTTCTCTCACTCCTCTCTCTCTCTCTCTCTCTCTCTCTATATATATATATATATATATATATATATATATATATATATATATTTGTCTTTTCAAAAATTCAGCCCACTTATTGATTTATTTTTTCTTTTAAATTATTGCTTATTCTTTTTTCTTTGTTTTTTTTTAAATTCATTTTCCCACACATATACTCCCTCCGTCCCAGCAGAAGTGTCACTTATTTCCCTTTTGGTCTGTCCCAGCACAAGTGTCGCTACCCAACATGGAAATGTTTTAATATATTTATATTCAACCAACCCCACCATTTAACCCCACTCATTCTCTCTCTTCATTTTCCACCACTCATTTTATTCAACCAACACTACTATTTACCCCACTCATTCTCTCTCTTCATTTTCTACCACACACCTACTACCTTTTCTTAATCCCCGTGTCCCAAAAATTGGTGACACTTCTGCTGGGACGGAGGGAGTATATATATATGTATATATATTGTATTATTACTATTATTATTTTCTCTCCTTTTCCATTTCCAAATTTTATTTCCAACTATTTCTTCTTTTATTTTTTTTATTTTATTTTTTTTAAATCTTTTCTTTCACGATTACATATGAGGATTCACGTTAGCCGATCCCGAATCATTTTGGGACAAGGCTTTGTTGTTGTTGTTGTTAGTAGTAGATACAGTAGTGCTAATCACAATAAAAGGGAAACATATCATAGTCCCATGTCGTGTGTGTGTGGGGACGCGGGGGGAGGGGGGTGGCGCATATTCTTGAATTAAAAAGCATCAGATGTGACGACGTTTGATAAAAAAAGTGGTCAATGATCCTGGCCTAGTGATATGTTGGTCTATTTTTCAAGTTCACTAAAAATGTAGTAGTGCGGATCTTGGCATAATATATTGCTGTTCTGTTTATCAGATTTCTAATGTACTGAACTATTTCAAGCCATGCAAGTGTGGCATATTGTTAGCGTTGGTAGTGTCATTGTCATGAACTTTTCCTTATTATTCTTTGTTCTTTACAGGTGATCCCTGGAAATGAGTCTCGGGTAATGAACATGTTGAATCGTATATCAGAGATTGGTTCAACAATAGTAATGGGGAAGAATGAAAATCTACATACTTCTGGTCATGCTTATCGTGGAGAATTGGTAAGATTACTGTTGATATTGAATTCCTTTTCACTTCCTTTTCAAGATGAATTATATTGTATTTCAAGCTCTTACCTGTTTTTCTAAGGAGATCTTTATTAGTCCCTGGCTACCTAGCCTTATCCTTTAAAAGAAGGATTCTTATGGTTGTCTTCTTTATTTGTCCCTTTCTTTTGAGAACTGAAAGAAAATGATACCTTTGTGACCCGAGAAGGTGAAGTATAGGTTCTTAAAATTTATCTGTAGATGTTATTTTCCTGATATGCTATCAGGTCGTATTTGATTATTGTTATGCCCTTCTTTTCTTTCTATATGAGGAACAGCCTAACTTTGAGGTTAATTTTTTAGGAGGAAGTGCTAAAGATTGTGAAGCCACAACACTTTCTACCTATCCATGGTGAACTATTATTTTTGAAAGAACATGAATTGCTTGGAAAATCAACTGGCATTCGGCATACCACAGTAAGTTTTAATTTTCCTTGTCATTGTCTGCTTACTATCTCCCGTTGAACATTAACACATCAGTAATGTAACCATAATACTCCATCCGCCGGGGTGGCAGTCTGGCAGAGACAACAGAGCCTTGAGGAAAGTATTTATTATAGCTGGTTCCAACCCTGGCCTCAGTCAAGCTTACCTATCATAGAAAAACTGAAAAGACAGAATCCACAATAACCCCTTTTGATGGCACTCGCACCCTAAAAGCGGTATATGTCATTCCAAAATCCATATTCTACTGTGTTTTCATGTGAAGCATCATATTTTGCACTTGATATGAGGTGGTCTATAGCAAGTATTAAGAGCGGGATATTCTTTGTTAGGCCCAGCTTAAGCGTGTATGATCTATTGGTGATCTAACATAGTATTAGAGACGCATTATGTAAGGTCTGGATGAACCCTTCCACTTTTGCTTTCTCTGTTGGTTCCTTTCTTCATTTTTGTTCGAAGTGATTGCATGAGTAGTAAAATTATCCTCTGTGGGTCATAGTTGGAACATGATAATACCTCATATAGGTGAAAAGAGGTCTATCGTCTCAATGCCATGTCTTGGTGGCAGGTTATAAAGAACGGAGAGATGCTTGGTGTTTCACATTTAAGGAACAGAAGAGTGTTGTCTAATGGCTTTATATCCCTGGGGAAAGAGAATTTGCAGGTAATTTATCTCAGTAGTTTCATCTCTCTCTCTCACACACACACACACACACTTGGGTCCTGCCAATGCGCGCGCATGTTTTGTTCACTTGAGAAAAATTCTAAAATTCTGGTCTCAATTGCAGTTGATGTATAGTGATGGTGATAAAGCATTTGGTACATCTACTGAACTTTGTGTTGACGAGAGACTACGAATTGCAACAGATGGAATAGTAGTTGTGAGGTAAGTAAGACTATGACTTTTTTTAGGCCGACATTTCAATGCTTGACCGCTGTGGTAATGATCACTTTTATCTTTTACTTGAAGCATGGAAATTTTACGTCCTCAATCCACAGAAGGCACAGTAGAAAGAACCATAAGAGGAATGATAAGAATAACAACACGTTGCTTGTGGGTTGACAAGGGGAAGCTTTTAGATGCTCTGCACAAAACTGCACATGCTGCATTATCAAGCTGTCCTGTAAATTGTCCTCTAGCCCACATGGAAAGAACAGTGTCTGAGGTTTTGAGGAAAATGGTAAGGAAGTACAGTAGTAAAAGACCCGACGTTATTGTGATTGCAATAGAAAACCCTGCTGCAGTTCTTGCTGAAGACATCCATGTGAAGTTATCTGGCAAGTCAGATGTCAGTCCTCGAATAGCCGATTTGAAGAAATGGGCTGATGACGGTCCAAAAAAGAGACAGCCTGGCAAGATACAAGAGGAACAAGTGAACACCATACCACAAATATTAGAAGGTTTTTGTTATTTCTTGTTAAGTTTCTCTATTTCTGTTTATTCTAGTTCATGCACATCTTTTACAACTTATCTGCTTGCATGCATTGGCGGAGCTAAGGAAGAGGTAAAGGGGCGATTGACCCCCAATTTAACAGTGAATAATTTTTTATAAATTAATTTTCACCTTTATAATTAATATGTTGCCCTCTTTTATACTACGTAAAAATAATACTACCTCTGTCCCTAAATGAGTGTCCAAATTTCATTTTAAGGGACACTGAAAATCTCAACTTTTTGAACAATTTGGTAACAACGATTCATATATAATCTTGTAATCTCCTTTCCAAACCTTTAGTTTTGCACGTATAAAGAAACCGGTGAAAAAAAATTCGAAAAAAAATGTTTAGGGAGAAAGTTATGTTAAAAAAAGACACTCATTTAGGGACAAAGATTTCTTGAAAATGGACACTCATTTAGGGACAGAGGGAGTACTACATTATAATTTACCCCCTTTAAAACTAAATTTAGTTATTAGATCATAATATTTAATATTCAAAATAATATTTTCCCCGTATATGAATCCGCCACTGCCTGCATGCAGACATATGGTATACTTGGAATACTTCTTCATTTAATGTGAGGTTGTCCTTTCTCAGTTTTCTATTGTTGCATGTTGATCAAGGCTCGTACATATACTCCCTCCGTCCCAGCACAAGTAGGACTTGAGGAGTGGGCACAATAATTAAGAAAAAAGTAATATATTGTGGTAGAAAGTGAAGGAGAATGAGTGGGGTAAATAGCAGTGTTGGTTGAATAAATTGAGTGGTGGGTTATGAAGAGAGAGAATGTGTGGAGTTAAATGGTGGGGTAGGGTGAATATAAATGTATTAGAACATTTCCATTTTGGGTAGTTTCATTTGTGGTGGGACGGGCTAAAAGGGAAAGAAGTCTCACTTTTGCTGGGACGGAGGGAGAATGTGTTAAACATAATTCACAAAAGAAAAGGAATGAATATAAATGCCGTAGGTTACTTCTGATCACACAATTTTTAGATTTCATCTGTTCTCACCCGCCTTTCCCTGCAATATGAAGAGAAAATGGGTTAAGAGTATTGGTACCATTAACACTCCTGCATAATACGTATAGGGAGATTGGGTAAGCTGAAGGTTTTGCACTCTTAATCACTTCAATGTGCATTTTTTTCATCATGTTGATCTTTAACCTTTGATTTAACCAAAGGTATGCCTATGACCTGAAGTTTGACCTGTTATACAGGCAGCTATAAATTTGCTTTAAAATATGGTTCGGGTATTTGTGCACTCTACAGACACACTTCTTCATCTAATGAGTATAATGTGATAGATCTACATGTTCAGTCAGTTTACATCAGACAGTTTCTCACATTTTTTTCTTAACACCAGATGATGTGATTGAAGATGACAGACTTCTATCAGAGACAGATACCTTGGGTACAGATTCAGCAGCGAACTCGACTCCTCGTTCAGAGTCTGATAATTTTTGGGATTCGTTTATAATGCCCTCGTCCAACAGAAGAGATGGCAATGGTTCTGTTTCACAAGAGGAACAGTTGAAGAACCAGGAGAGAGAAAACAGTGAAAGTGGCTCCGTAGACTTGCAGAAGCCTCGTTTAAAATCTTCCAAGTCTGGGAAGAAAAACAAATGGAAGCCTGAAGAGATCAAGAAGTTGATTAAATTACGTGGTGAATTAAATAGCAGATTCCAAGTTGTAAAGGGACGAATGGCCCTTTGGGAAGAAATATCTGCAAGCCTGTTGGCTGATGGGACTAGTCGAAGTGCAGGACAGTGCAAGTCTCTATGGACTTCTCTGCTTCTTAGATACGAGGTTAGTACTTATTAATAGATCCGTGTTCATTAGAATAAGTTCATCATATAACTATCGCTGTAATTTCATTTCGAAAACGATATGTCTGCGTTTAGGATTAAACTTGTTATAGAGATCACATGGGAGGAACATCTGCAGATTAAACAAAGTTTCACACTCACTGCTAGCTACTGCACATTTTCCACACAAAATCTTATACTCCCTCCATCCCGTACTAAGTCTCGCTCTCTCCTTTTTCGGTCTGTCCCAATAAGTGTTGTGTTTCTGAAGAAGCAAATGATTCTAGTGCAATTTTATCATGCTACAAATAATGTACAAACAAGTAAGCACGATCCTTAAGAAGTTTGACTAGTCAACTACGAAACACGCTATGTGATGGATAGAGTACTAGGATTACTTTATACTACCTTGGTCCCAATTTAAGCTTCTTCGTTTGACTTTGCATGCTTATTAAGAAATTAGGGTAAAGTGGCTAAACAAATATAGTGGGTTTTTGGTATAGTTGTCCAAAACACGATTCAGAAGTCAAGTGGGTGAAAAGTAGGGTAGATAACTAGTGGTTTTTTTTTTTTTTTTTTTTTTTTGGTAATTCTATAAAGTTGAGAGGATAAAGTAGTCCAAAACATTGCTCACTATTCGCATTTATGTAATAAAGCAAAATAAGAAGCTAGCTTGCAGTGGAACGGACCGAAAAATTGGTTTCCAATCTTACTTTTGTATTGTTTTCTGATTCATGTTACAAATGTCAGGAAACCAAGAGTGTGGAAGAGAGCAAGAGAAGCTGGCCGTATTTCAATGACATGGATAGCATATTGTCAGAAGAGGGGGCGGCAGCAAAGAAATGAAGGGGAAGATGCATTTGGAGAAGATAGAAACTTAGAAGATGAATTAACAGAAGTAAGTTCACATCATATTTCTTGCTTCCGCAATCTGTAATCCAGGAGGATTATAAAGATGACGACGGTTACATGATGAATTGTTTCCTCAGGGATTAGATCTTGGGGGTATTTTTGTAGCTATAGTGATGTTGATTAATAGATGGAAATGGGCATATTGTTTGCGCAGTATTGCATGTCTCAATGCACAGAAACTATTTTCCAGTTACATCACTTGTAATATTTGGGCCTCATACTAAACACACAATTAAATTGTATTTTTTGAAATTTTATGACCTTTCTTTTTTTTTTTTTTTTTTTTTGACTGAATTGTTCCTCATTTCGGACATATTGTCACAGTTTAGAACAGGCGCAAAGGTTATCTTACAAATTAAAACAGCAATATTATAAAAATAAGGTCTTTTATAACTTATGAAGGAACTAGTTTTCCCTTTTAAAAAAAAAAAAAAAAAAATATTGTATATTAAATTAAGTCTTCTTTTTCACGTTTTATTATTGGAAAGGACGAAAAAAAGGATGCAAGATAAAGAAAAGGTTAATAACAATGTTTGCTTGAATCACAAAGGCAAAATCTCCCAAGTAGCTTGAGAAATAGAGAAACAAAAATAAAATTGAGTATTAATAAGTTTTTCAATAATAATAGTAGTATCATTTCACACCCTTCCATCCCCATCTTCGACTCCACTTCCTCCCACTCGAACATTCAACTTCAACTCCAGGACTACGAACTTCACCGTTATGTAGGGTAAGACATGATCATCCAAGTCAGCCTCGTGAACCGTGACTCCATCTTCACGCACATACTCACCTACAAACCTCATCACGAGCAAACTCTGTCCACACGATACGAGGGAATACATTCAGCAAGTGAATAAATCTCTCATTGAGTTCCATGTTTCGGTTATCTTTTGTTGGAAAGAAAAAACCATGTCGTCGTTTTTCTTGGGAGGAAAATGAGTACCCGTGTAATCCCACACCTCAATATAGTCTCGCTCCCCTAACGCGTAGAAAAACCTTCCGTGACACATTATATCGCAAACGGGTTGAGTGCCCAAACAAAACCATCCTTCCTTCTCCCCTTTCTTTAAAAGGATTAACCACCCGTGTGAAGAACCAATGCATTCGTTGTTTCTGAAGTCTTGATCGATCATTTTTCTTTCGCTGGGCCACGGTGCAAGGGATTGACACCCAGAGTGAAGGAAAATGTACCGTCTTCCTCACTCGGAACAAGCATGCATGATCATCGCCATTGTCAAATGGTCGTCTGAAGTTGTGAATACAAACGTGTATAGGAGGTACTCATTTCATCTCTATATTTATAGGTTTGTACAAGGGTAAAAGTAACACTTACCTCCCTTGAGATTTGGTAAAATTTAAGTCGCATTTGTTCTCTAATATTATGTTTACCTACCCCCACCCCCACCAATCCCAAATTCCGTCAATAAATGTGTCGTACTTGAAATATCTATCATATCTATCTATCTATTTATTTATTACTGTTTTTGGTACTAACTTATTTGATGGAAAGCTCAAATGTGTTAATTTTAAGAAATGGGAGGCGAAGGTAATAATGCAAATAATAAGGGAGGTGAATGAAATTATCTAAATAATTTGAGGTAGTCGAGTGTCAACCAAAGGAAACATGGAAAAATGGCGGCTGTTATGTGGGGAAGAGAAGCGACTGCTGGAGACGGACCAGTCCAGCGCTTAACTCCGTTTACTCAACTCATTGCAACTCTTACATCCCCTCCGTCCAATACCGCTTCTGTCCCGCCGCTTTTAAAGGTTCTTGCTTTCTTTTTTAGTTTGTCTCAATTTAATTTAAGGTTCTTACTTTACTTTATTACCTAAAATGGATAGTGGGACCCACTTGTCATTCTCACAACAAAAACTCTCTACCCACTTTCTCTTTCATACTTTACTTTTCATACTCACAACCTTTACTTTTTCTTAATTTCCGTGCAAAGTCAAAGTAAGAACATTAATTCGGGACGGAGGGAGTAATAATCATCCAACTTTATTTTCAACTTTATTTTTAAGACCATTCCAATAAAATTTCGCATTTTTGACTTAGAAAATAGTCATAATGCAAATTTAACACAGTACAAACAATATACAACCAAGCAAAACACATTTTTTTTTAAAGAGATTTAATTTTTATTTTTTTTATAGGAACTATAATGCTTTAATATTATTTTTTTTATTATTATGGGCCAGATTGAGTATACAAGTTCAGTGCAAACAAGTCTTGAATACTATTATACCAAGATCATCTCAGATTTCAAATTGAATTCAAAGTGGTAAAAGAGTATAGTACTATAAACTTCTATTAGTTTCATGGAGATGACTTACAAAATCTGTCGTTTCATTGTTTTTTCTTCTTGTTGTTCTTAATATGAATAAAACAAATAGACAAAGAGGGCGAACTAATGAATATGGGATAAAAGAAAGAAAATACAAGACTTAAACAGCAGCAAAAAAATGGATGGAAAACCCCTAAAACTAGAAATTAATATTGTTCTGCTTATCTGGAGGGGCGACCAACTGCCACAAAGAACGATATGATGGAATATTCGCAACTTCCACCCCCAGAGCAGAGAGGTTCCGCCCGTATTCCTAGTAAATTAGAACAAGTCAAACATCCTCAGACTGGGAAAGTCAAACAAAATTTTGGTAGATAAAATCATAAAAAGAGTAGGAAGAGTGTTTTATACTCCGTTTAGGAAAGATAGTCTCATTTGATTTTTGATAGTCATCATTAGTGAACTTTGACCAAATATTTATGTCAATTTAATCCTAATGAATTCTAAAATTGTTATGATAAATTTATCAATAACCATTTTTATATTGACATCAATATTTGGTCAAAGTCCACTTGTGTTGACCATTAAACAGACCAAATAGGACTATCTTTTGGGGACAAATTTCTAGGACGGAGGGAGTATGAAAGAGTACCTTAATGTCAAGGAATAGTTGCATGCAGAAAATCTCGGTTTCAGGGATGCTATTCTCGGCTCTGTTTGCTCCAGCTCGCCTTTGGGCACCCATCCTTATTCTCTGAAGCGAGGTCTCTGTTTTCCTGGCATGGTCAAGTTGTTCAGCTGCTACTTGATGATAACGATCAGTAATGCCAACAGCCGTCCCTTGTATAAGTTCTTCTCTGGTTTCACTCGTTAAGTACTTAGAAGCTTGCTCACCATCCAAGAAAACCTGTATATACATGTTTAGTTTGAATTATGTTTAAGAAATCTGTACAAGTAGAAACCAGCACGCATCTAGAAATTCCAGATGTATGGAATAACCCATCCGTTCCATAACCAGGCAGAAGAGGAATGGAAAATAACATTCCATCAGTCCTAAAATGAATGTTCATTTTTCATTTAAAAAACATTTTGATTTTTTAATTAAAATATTTAATGGCACAATTATAAGTTTTCTTCTTATTCAATTCTAAATTTCTAGTTTTATAAGTACATAATGGAATGTAGAAAAAAAAAATGGTAAGAAACATTCAGGGACAAAGTTATATAGAAAATGGTCATTCATTAGGGACAAAAATTACTAAAAATGGAGATTCATTTTGGGATGGATGGAGTATCAAAGTTACCAGTTGGACAAGAAATCAAATTGATGTAATTATATCAGCAATAAAAGAAGACACACATGCATAGTATGACCGATAAGAGACCAATGGAGATCTAAAATGCATACCTTCAACGGCCGTAACAGTCCTGTGACATAGTGTGAATGCCTATCAGGAAGACTTTTCTTGGTAAACTTGAATGCCTGAATTACTCCCTTCAGTTGCCTCACGTCCTACAATAATTTTGCACAGGATTGAGAAATATGCATTAGTAATAAATGATAATGAAAAAAGATAGAACAATAAAGCATAATAAAAATAAAATACAAACACAGAAATCAACTTTTAAATTAAATAAATCAACGATTTGATAATCAATTACAATAAAACCATCAATCTGGCATTTCAACATACCTCCACAGACTTCTCAACTAGTGTTTCGATAATTGAATTCATCACTCTATTAACAAGATCTTTCAGGGATTTCCCACCTTGTAAAATACTTTCCTTGACAAGATTGAGTACTTCACTGGAGCATGAGTTAAGAAGCTCAAGCACATGTCCAAGATATCCATCACAAACTTCCGTTGATAGGTAATTTAGATCATTGATCACCTGCAAAGAGAAGGTTTATTTAATACCTATACATAGCTATATATACACATACGTACAATCATACATGCAAAGCATCCCATTGAAGCCTGTACAAGAAAATAATGAACTTAGGACAATAGATAATTAAGGATTCACTCCAGTAAATATTACAAGATGCTACATTTGCAAAACCAAGAAAGAAACAGCAAACAAAAAGCAAGAGTGTTGCAGCAAATTACAGAATACTGTGTGTAGACTTCTCGCCTCCAATGTGAGCCAATGAAACCACTAACAGTCGGCAATCTTAATATAATACACATCATATGCTAAGGCTATAAGGTAATTGCCCAGCAACTGAGAGTGCTAAGAGACTGGATGCAGACACCGAATTTAGAATTATTACGACAGAAAATATAACAATCCTTTAATCACTGCACATTCCCCTTCAAATGTTTGGATATAAAACAAAAATATACCAAATATACACCGTGGATACTTCAACTAGAATTACAAACTCAAGTTCTGCTAAAAAAAAAAAAGAGGGGTTCTCAAAATTTGATGCTAGAAGAATTATGAAAGTGTAAAAGAAACTAAGGAAATGAAAAATAGTTGATATCATAGAGGAATAAACAAGCTAAACCCCACACACAGAAGCAGTATATGAAACAGAAAAATGATACATACGTAAAGGTAATCATCCACAGCAGCAGAAATCGCCCATTCAAATCCAGGACTGGAGTCTGAATTAGCAGTTTTGCGAGCAGCCAATCCAGCTGACAACCAATTTGAGTATCTATAAGCATTAATATTGGTAAGCATGGAGTCAAATGTATTTCATATGTCAAATAATTGGTTCCAACATATAGTTACGTACAAAAATCCAGTCTTGACAGCATACAAACCTGGATATGAGTTGCAACGACAAACGAAGAAATTTATCTGAAAAAGAAATGACAAGAACATCTTCTATCCAGCAGGTTCTCAGGCATTCCAAAAGAGTGATGCTTTGCTTTAATGTTAATTTCTCATTCTCTGACTTTTCAATTGGGAGAAGACGAGAACCCATAAGTGCAGAATCCAAAGCCCCCGCAATTTCATTGAACCTGTGAAAATTATAACATATTCCCATCATTCATTGTTATTTCTTTCTTCTTGGTTCCAATTCTTTCTTCAGTTGGGAGTTTTATTTTTATTTATTTTTTATTTTATTTTTTTGGGGGGGGGGGGGGGGGGGTTGAATGACAACATTAAGTACCTCAATGAGAAATAGACCGCAACGTTCCATTGCTTCATGAACTCAGCATAGACTGGCTCAGCTCGGAAATTGGCAACAGCAGATCTGGATGGACAGTATCCTAGAATGACAAGAGAAGTTGCAACCAAAATGATTAAGTCCTGCGTCATACCTAAGCATTTTTAACAAGACAACTGAAAACCCAATGGATTATGAGAAGTTTCTTGACTACCTTCTAAATGAGCCAAGAAATCTAGACTCGATTTGTAATTTTTTAGGAATTGTGTAGGTCTTCCAGCAGAAAAGGCCCCCTCCTTGCCCTTTTGGACTGCCGTTAGCACCTCTCGAAGGATTGAATTCGCAAGGAAGCTAAAAACGTGTAGACCTGAATTTTCTGTGAACGACCAAAACTACAACATTAGCAGCCATAACTATAAGAGGAACACATTTTCCTTTCTTTTTAAAACAGGTTTATTTTTTTGGGATTCATGGTGTAAAGGAATTAAAGGAAGCTATTAGAAGTCAAACAGGAAATGGAAAACAAGGGCACCTAGCTTAAAATCCCAAAAATTTATGCCATATGAAACATGTATAGCAGCAGCAATGTTTTCTTCATATTAGTTGGTCATCCAAAATTAAGGAAATCAATGTAGGCCTCAATCAAGTATTAACAGAATGCATGAGTTATTTGCTAGTTAAGAGAAAGATAAATGGAGTTAGAACCCATGTAGGACTAGATGATATTGATACATATGAGGACGATTTAAGGATAATGCTACCTTATGTACAGAGATCTACCAAAACCGAAGGGTATTGCGACAAACATTTTGTGGAATGCATTTCTTAGACAATAACATCAAAGCAATGGTAATGTAAGAAGCGTTGGAATCAGACTCGGAACACTCTTCGCAACTCTGAAGTTAATCACTTTCCAGGTTATCGAGTTAATCTTAGTTGATTGATCTACAATGTAATGATGACCTAGCTTAAAGGAACTCCAATGAATAGGAAGACGTGACCCTCAATGAGTAAATCATGCAAATCACTGATTGATCATCAGCTGAATGAGAACACTACTAGACAGCATTGTATGTTGTAGCAAAACTATTTGCAAAATGAATGATGGCATACCTGTAGATGCAATTTCTAACAAAAATTTACAATCTTCTGCAATGTAATGCTTGATTTGTTTATAATCCTCCTCAAGTTCATCTCCTGAAGCTCCGGTAGTGATCCCAGATGAATTGTATGGAATGACTTTCTGAACCAATGGTGCCACAACTTTTGAACGGAATATTTCTTCCGCATTCCGAGTATTATCCACAGAAGCATAAGCACGTAAGCAATTGTAGATTGCGTTTTCATCCCTGTGTTCAAGTCCATCCACAAAACAATGTCCCAAGCTTGCATCCAATGATAGGCAAACATTCTCTATCCTCTTCTCCATGCTCACTATAAAAGGCAGGTTCTGTACTGCCGCAATAGAGAAAAAAGAATGAGTGACCCCCTAAATTTTTAGAGCAATGATAAAACTCTAACTAACCATTGCAATTCGTTATACAATACCACAAGAGATACTTTTGGCATTTGACAATTATTACATAAAAGGATGGCCATGATGAGTTAAACAATTTTATCTTTCTTACATTTATGTAATATAATACACAGTGTTGGTGTGGATGATTTGTACACCTTCAGGGTAAGGGTGGCAATGGTTATCGACGGGTGTAATCCGTAAAGAATAACAATGCCTTAAATGATTGTACATTGTACAATAGTCTTAACTAAAGCATTAAAAATCGATAACCTATGGATAGATATTGCCACCCCCTATTCTAGGGCATTCTTTATTCCCGCCACATGGACATACAATTTCATACATCAACATTTTGTAACCAATTTTCTAATGATGTTTAAAATATATTCATCATTCATTCATTCTCTTTACAAATGTGCTTAGCATTAATCATATACTCCCTTTGTCCCCAGGATAAATGTCATAGTTGACAAGTCAATGCTATTAAGCTTTTAATTATGTTTCCTTGATTGCCCCCATCTATTCATATAGGTGGAGTAGGGCTTCACATGACATTGCATTGGTTGTGTCTATTAACATGGGTAGTATAGGAAGATCACCATAATTCATATCCTATTTTTAGTAATGCGACATTTATTTTGGGACAGACGAAAATGGGAAGTATGACATTTATTCCGGGACAGAGGGAGTAGTACGTCAATCATCATAGGAACACTGACTTTTTCAAACAACATAGATATTTGGATAGTCTCTCCTCGTACAAAGCACCACCTTCATATAAATCCAAACTGATGCTCCAAACAAAAGTACTGGTACCCACATGATATCGCTTCATTTGACACGTAAAAAAGTTTGGCACTACATCACTCACAAATTTCTATCCATAAATTACAGAATAAATGGATAAAAGAACTTTGGCAAAATGGATCATCATCAGAGACAGTTTATCTAGCATGATTCATTGGAAAATTTAATAATGAATGGAGGTTATAGAGGTTTAAAAAATAAATATAAAAAGTGATGCCAGCGGGTAGACCTGTGCATGAGCAACGTAGAACTTTAGCCTATTCATTTCACTTGCAATTCTATCCAAAAGCATGCTTTGAGTGTCCCTCAGAGTTTTGCCATTTTCAGCATGCTGCAAGGAGATCCCGTTGCTTATTTGTCCCTTTTCCTTAAAGGGCACATCTCCATTGGACCCATCGGCAGGCATGGTTGGCATCTCTTCCATTAGTTTCTCAACCTGCATCCAGGAAAACAAAAAATCAATGACATAAAAGGCTAGCAACAGGACAGTAGCTTTGAGGGGGGAAGTTAAAGGACTGCATGGTAAAATTAAGATTCTAGTTTTCAGATTGGTAATAAGTGGTGACACTTAAATTTTCGGAAACTACTGAGTGACAACCGGGATGCAAAACTATTTGTACATGCTCAACCATCTAGCAAGGTAGAGTTAAAGGAAAGGACACAAGAAATTGCTTAAGAAAATGCAACATAACCCGATGGATTCGTACTGCAAAGGTTTGCAGCAACGAACATGGAGCAGATGTGTATTATGCCACCAGAAATTTATGATACTTACAACTCCTACATTACTATCTCACTGCCATATGCTTAGGTTATGTTCGTGAAATTTTATCTCAGACCAGAGATACTTAAGCTTGCTAAACTCTGGTTCATTTTCCAAAGTCTACGACTCCATCTCTAAATGAATATCCAAATTTCACTTTGAGGAACATTTGCCGACATGTTTAACTTAAGCATGTTTATGACACAAGTACATAAAATCTTTATGATCTCACCATATTGCATCATGACTCTAAGTGTGAATCAGAACTTGCTGTATGATAAGGGACAAAAAAAAATGAACATTCATTTTGGGACAAAAAAATAATTAAAATTCAGATATTCACTTAGGGTCGGAGGGAGTACAAAACACCAATTGTCAACCTTGTCCAGATCAAACTATATGGATCAAAAAGATACCATACATCCAAAACACAAGACCCATCCTTCCAACAAACTCTCGGCAACCAAATTAAACCAAATTCAGCTACTTCATAGAAGACTTTATTATGAGAAAGTTTGCTCGGTAATTTTTTTCAGAGACCTTGTAGTCCTCTGAAATTCTCCAAGGAAGTGATAACCTCAAAGTGTAGGATATGTTTGCTGAAACTGAAATTAGGCAGTGGAGCCTTCTCATTCTCCCTGGCACCACTGCATTGGAGGCAGAAAGAAGAACTAAATACCCCCCTGGTCTATAGAGATGAAATGACAACAACAAAGGCCTTCGAATTCTGGTCTATTCTCAACCAACTCTCTCCAAAGTCCAAGCTATCAAAATTGTAAAATCAAAAATTGACTAAAACCGAGATAAAGAGGAGATGAGGACAAAGAATAAGTCAAGTTGGAGGAACTCAATTGCAGAATGTCTGGTCCAAGCCACCTAAAGTCTAAAAGATCAAAACCTCCTAACTTGGTGCCTTCCCTAAAGAACAAGAAACAGCTAGATCATCCTCCAGATATTGGCACTAAGCGTATTCCAATTTATTGTTAATGTTGAACTTAAACAGCTATGAAGAAACCGTAATAGGATAGATAATTTTCTTATCACAATGAACAATAAAAAATTATAACTTCTAACTTCCAAACAAAATTCCAAAAAAAAAACTTACACCTGTCAAGCCCTTAAAAATAAAACTTAATCCAAGCAGTGTCTCCCCTTTCCTTACCCCACCACGTAAACCCTACACGCACACACATTTTCTAAATTTCAACTAGAAAACAACTACACCCCAATGACACTAGTTAAGTTGTTATTCAGCCATTTCAGAAATATAATTTATTTTCACTGATCAACGAGTCAATCCCCCACATTTTACATGCCAATCAGACAAATAATGCCCACTTTAAATCAAATTCAAGGACCAGATTTCTCAAATCCACCCGAAGCAGCCACACCAAAATGCAGCTGGATCCTAGCAATTTACAAGTTAATCTAAGACAACACCAATAACCAGTTCAACACATTACAAACATAATTTGACTAGAAAAGCACCCAAATCCGATTTAGAGAAACTTAGAGAAATGCTAAATCGCACACATAACAATTCAGTCCCGAATTTACCATACCTTGGAGATAACACGATATGTATCAATCAAAAGCTCCAAAACCTCTCTAGCAGCAGCAGCCTCTGCTCGCTGTCTCAACCCAATCTGTAATGACAATAGAGACCCCTCCACGACCCCGCGGAACACCAAGATTTTCTCCTTGATCTCTGACAACGGTGCCCGCATCCGCACAACAGCAGCATCGACATCTACAAGTTTGGTACTTAGATTCACAAAGTCCGCGTAATCACGGTTAATTAACTCAACAAGCTCGTGTTTGAGCGATGAGAGATGCGACTGGAGCTCCGATCGGAGCGTTTCGAAGGGGACGAATGTGCGGAGATCGGAAATGTAAGACTCGGAGTCAAAGCTAGGGCTGAGAAAGGAGGATTGCTTGAACCAGATTGGATGAGCGTCGATTGGGTCGCCGAAGAGGTCGGTTGTGGTGGTGCGCGGTGGCGGTGTCAATGGGGAGGGTGATGGTGGAGGTCGATCCGCCATTTTTGTAATGGGATGATTATTTAACGGGTTTTTTTCAAAAGGGTTTTGTGAATTTTGCAAGATTTATTCATTCATGGAGGGAGATGGAGCTTGAGAGTCAGATTTGTCTTTGCTGGTGTTAGAAGTTTCAGGTTTGTCAATTTTCGTTACCATTAGCCCCTGTACTATTCTAAATTCTTCTATTAGTCCCTGTAGTAAGAATTTGCATGAAACTCACTGAAGTAAATAATTTTTGCACGCCGTTAGTCCCTAGCTCTAACGCCGTTTATGTTGAGTCGTTAAATTCTGAAAACGTAACAGATGATCTAACATAAGGGCTTAAATGAATTTTTTTAAATATTGAGGTTTAAGGGAAAACAAAAATTAAAGGCAAAACTACTTTTCGTTCACTCTTAATCTCTTTTTTTTTTGGCAATGACCTCACTCACCTTCCAATTTTTGCAGTGTCCAACCCCGTTGACGGAGCCATCAATTATTTAACAGATGTTGATTGCGTATTTTTACCATCACATGATTACTACATCTATCCAACCAGAAATGAATAATACTAGGGGCACAAAAAAGTCACAAAAACTTGCTCACAAAATCCTATGTGTAATGATTTTATTGGTGTTTTTAATTAGAGTGTGGCGGGTCCATTATCGATGCAACCAATAAAATATCGCCACCTTATTTTGTGAGCAAGATTCTGTGACCTTATTTTGTGCCCCTAGCATTGCTCGAAGTGAATATATCAACTACAACTATACATACCTACTGACTGGAATTGAGCAGACATTTTCCAATATCTATCAGCCGAAATCTGCATTACATTTAGTCATTTACATATAAAAACAAGTCCTCTTACTTCTTAGAAGTAACATCTCAATATCGTATGAAATGTCTTTAAAAAAAAAAAAAAATCACTGATCAAAATAGTAAAATTCATGAGCAGAGGGCAGCCAAGATATGTATTTTCCTTTTATTTGTTTGATTAAATATAACTTGAATAAGAAGTTGTCAAAGTAGCAGCAGGGAGATGGGTACACAAAACAAGAGCAGTGCAGCTTCCTTCCTTGCAGACAATTGCAAGGGCTACCTACCTTTATACCAACCATCTCAGATAAACTTAGAGATACAAAAAGTTGCACCTTTTAGATAATAAAATTAAATAAGAAAAAGGAAAAACCTATACTTCATTTTACAAACAAGATGGCTTCACAGCATCATCCTCAGACAAGCAACAACACTTCTTGGCTTATCAACAAGTGGAGAGAAGATCGAGGAGAGATAACCGTTTGTACAGATGTGAAGCCTTCACATGAAGTAGCTAAGAGACGTCTTTTTTCTGGAACCACCTTCCCCGTACAGTTCATTCCATTGTACAAGCTCATTCATATTCACAGATTCCGAGGAAACACTTGCGCAAACCTATCACGGTAGAAAACGAAATGATGAGTCCACACACAAACAATGGGTTAAGTCCACCGCCCACCCCTAAGGTTTGGACAATTCTCACACAAACCCCCACCACCACCACTTTCTGTCAGCTTCATTTGAGTAAAATGACTATTTTACCACCTAAATCTATAAAGTAACTAATTTTGTATTTGGAGTTTGTATTTAGAAAATTTAGGGGTAAAATAGTCATTCATGTAAATAAAGTTGACAGAGGGCAGCAGTGAGATTTGGCCCAACCTAATGGGCAGGCGGTGGAACTAACCCCACAAAAAAAAGGTCATATATGGTATTACAATCTTCATCGGATTTATGGTGTTTACCTTCTCATGAGCAAATTTGAAATCCTCCAAGTTCAGAGGTCGAATGTCAGAACTGACACTCAAAGCTGGAGCAGGTTTACCTTCGGCTACAGCTGCAGCTTGCTCCTGTCATCAATCGAGAAATATTATAGTAGTACCAAAGGTTTCCTCAAAGAGGACAGATGGAGAATTAAATGGTCTCTTGCAAACTAGCAATAATCGAAACCAATGATGCATACCTTTTTTTCCTTTTCCAAGATTTCTCTAATTGGGCGATGTGCAGCGGTTACACACAGATTCTGCAACATGACGACGTGTGTATTATGAACTGGAGTCCTTTCAACAAATTACTAGCAAACATGTATTTTTTTTTCCATAATACTCTCTCCATCCCTAAATGAGTGCCCTATTTCTCCATTGGGGCTATGTTTGGCAAACCAAATCCAACCCGTGAATTGGAATTGGAAGAGCAATTTAGACCATACCCTATTCATTTTGTTCCACCAATATATCAAATCGAGAGCTTGGAATTTGTTTGCCAAACATAGCACGGGGGAACTTAAGAACGTCGACTTTTAAGGACTTTTAGTAGCATATACTACATTAATACCCTTAATGATCTCAGCATATGACATCATGATCGCATGCGCGGATTGGAACATGATGATTGACAAAGGAGGATTTAGAAACTTCAACAAAAAATGAACACTAAGGGTAAACTTAATTGAAAAAAATGAACACTCATTTAGGGACAAAGCTAGGGGTGTAAATGGTTCGGTTTGGGGGTATTTACGGACCGAACCACTAGTCATCGGTTTGTGAAAATTCCAAACCGAAACAAACCATGAAAAATTACAAACTGAACCAAACCAAACTGCTATGGTTTGATTCGGTTTGGTTTAAACCGCGGTTTAATTACGTGGTTCAAACTGCGGTTCAAACCATAGTTTAGACTACGGTTCAAATCACGATTCAAACCGCAACTCATTATTACATTTGTTTTAATTTTCCATGAACACTGAGGAAGTGCGAAAGATGTGGATCTTGAAGAGAAAAGTCGGATGACGAGAGAGACTAGACGTAGAGAGAGGCCGAAGGGAAAGAAAAACACTTTATAATATAAATCGTGGAGAGAAATTGGTAATTTATGTATCGCAAATTGCAATGGTGATAACAAATGATGAAATTAATATTAAATAAAATACAAAATGGGAGTTAGGATTAGTCTATGTAATGATTTAATAATAAATTTTAATAAATATACAAACATATTAAATAAGATGTGAAACTGGGGTTATGATTAGTTTATGTAATGTGGTTTGGTCTGGCGGTTTGGCTTGGTGGTTCGGTCTCGCGGTCTCAAACCGCGGTTCGGTTCGGTTTGGTTTGGTTTGGTTTGGTTTGGTATGGTCTGGGAAGGTCAAACCACAAACCAAACCGAACCATGTGGTTTGCCAATATTTGAGACTGAACCGAACCATTGGTGCTTTTTGGTTCGGTTCGGTCTCAAACCGCGGTTTGAACCGAACCACTTACACCCCTAGCCAGAGCAAGTAATAAACAAGTACTAGTAAACAGACCTTAAGATCACTTCCCGAATATCCCTCAGTCATACTTGCAACAGAGTCCAAGTCAATATCAGGGGCCAAGTCCTCTTTCGCAAGTATCACCTTCAAGATCTTTGCTCTGTTGGGGGTATCTGGTAAATTAACCATCAGCCTGCAAAAGAGGACACATTATGGCATCATAACTTCAGTGAGAATATATCAGAAAGAAATGTAAGGAAAGAAAAATTACCTCCGCGGAAGCCTCCTTATAACAGCCTCATCAAGGTCGTAAGGCCTATTTGTGGCCGCAAGAACTAAAACCCGCTCCGTATCTTTTGTTCGCAGGCCATCCCAATTCACCATAAATTCATTTTTCATCTTACGCATGGCCTCATGTTCTCCTGGATTCTCCCTCCGGCCCAACATGCTATCAACCTTCGAAGAGGGAAATAAAAAACAAAGAAAGGGGAAGGAGATGGATGTTAAGTCAGCAAGTGTAACAACAACCTCAACAGTGAAAGCACACAGGTAGAGTTCAGAACAAGCATACTTCGTCCACAAATACAACACTTGGGGAAATTTTGCTAGCTAGGGTGAACACGGCCTTCACATATTTCTCACCCTCCCCAAACCACTGCAGTCATAAAGATGAGAACGGTAAGCAGAACATCGGTAATTTTATTCATTTGATTTCCTAATATATTGTCACCAATATCCACAGAAAAGCCAACCTTTGATGTAATACTTGACATAGAAATGTTGATGAAATTTGCACCGGCTTCAGTAGCAACAGCTTTGGCAAGCATGGTCTTGCCAGTTCCTGGAGGCCCAAATAGAAGTATACCCTTGCAAGGCTGCAAATGCATAAAACAATGAATGAGATTATATCCACATACAGCAGAATGCATATACTGCTTATATAAGAGAAGGAGATAAAAACCTTGGTCAATTGTCCCTTACAGAAAAGCTCGGGTCTCTGTAAAGGAAGCATCACCAACTCCTTCAATGTATCCTTTACTTTTTCAAGAGCTCCAATATCATCAAAAGTTACTCCAATGTCACTAGGTGGGATGACATCAGCTAAAAGCCTTTTTTCAAATTCGTTCTCTGTAACAACGTCCTATATATATGCCACAAATTTAATAGGAAACGAAAGAAAGAAGTTCATGAAACAAATGAACATATATTTTGGAATAACTAGAAAAGGCAAAATTGTCACCTTGAGTGACTTCTTCAAGCTCTTAGATTCATTCTGGATAGAGTGGAGAATTCCTATGCCATACTGAATGCTGCTTATAGGCAACATGACATTCAAGGATTAAAACACACTAATTAACAACTAGTGCAGCTCAACATAGATTCCACGAAAATGAGAAGCTTTAATACCTATCACTAGAAAGAATAATTCTTGCATCAGCATCAGCTTGAGGGTTCTGCATTAAATGATGGCTCAAAGCCCATCCAATCACCTTCTCCGCACCTTCAATACAAGCCACAAAGTAGAATTGTACAAAATTTTAATCACCCCCAAAATAACTGTATGTAAAAGGGAATTTGCAAATAGCTGGAGGTACAAATATGTATATCGCTTTATACAGGAGAAATGGTCGAACATACTTTCGTTTGTAAGAAGCTGGTCCTTGATGCACAGTGCCTCGAGTCCCTCGCATTCTAACCCTGTCCGATTGAGGACCTTTAATGATCCAAAATAAAAAAACACATAAACCACAAGTTGATGTTGCTTCACTTTGTCAAATCAATAAAAATACAACTATAATGAAAGTGATTATAGCTCACAATAGCAAAAAAAATTAGATGATAGACGAGTTAGTTTGCAAGATGATCACCCCTTATAGTAGGTAGACAAGCCCAATGGTGCAAGCGATTTACAGATTTTGCAGGCAAATGATGCAAGCATAAAAAATGACAGTGAAAAGTAATCCAAGTCATAGGGATTCAGTTGTTTCTACAGTTTCTAGTTTCAATACGCTTAAACAAAAAAATCAAAAACATTGGATGCATAAATTTTTCGCCCGTGCCCCTTGGTGATGTCAAGATATGAATAAGACACCCCATCACGCAGAACAAAACTAAAGAACAAACTACAAAAATTTCCAGCATATGACGATTCAACAAGGTTATATGTGAAAGTTGAAAAAGAAAACTGCATTTGAAAACGATGACAAACATCCTCAAAAGCGAAAAACCAAAATTGTGCCAATAATTTCACAAAATGTTAGCTGCCATCTGTCTCGGCGAAATCTTGGCTGTGTTACTGCATAGTCGCTTGAACTTAAATGATTGAAGTGACCTCGAATAGCTGGCACTGCATAGTTGCTGAGCATAAAGTGTTTTAAAGTGAAAAAAATCAAAATTGCTAACCAACTCACCGAAATGCCTACTATATTATACAAAGACGCCAATAGAATATTATTATGCTTTAACACTCCCCCTAACATGCAACCATGGTTAAGCCTACGCCCAAGGCTCAATGATGCAGAACAACTTTAAGATACAACACCTAAAGTTGAACCGCAGAAGTAGACGTGACCATAAGCAACAAGGGAAGTCCAGCCAAAGAATAATCTGAAATTTCCTGAATCCAACCTCCTTAAAATGAATGATTACATCATATTATAATCCTAAGATGCTAATACCGATCGTTCAATTCTGCAAATCCACCCTTTAAAAAATCATGAAATGCTGCAAGTATTATATCTGAATTGTTCCGTCATCATTTTCTCAGGATAGATCAAAGTTTGTCAACGAACTTTTAGGTTGGAATTTTTGGTGTGCTCGCATCACGCACCCTGAGGCCCTGTGTGTCCTAGGCCCAACACACATGCACCTAGGCACCAGACTCGATGCAAACCTAACCGCTAGTTAATCGCAATGCAACATTTGATTAAACAAGTAAATTAGGGGAATGATTGAAACTCTACTAATTTTTTAAATTGTCACTCAAAACATTTGCAACTAGGTAGTCTGTGAATTCAAAACTAGGCGATAAAATGAGGAATATTGAAGTCAGTTCGTAGGGAGAATAAGTTTTCTTATATCGAAATGTTACTCTCTATTGGGATGGCCTACAAAGGAACACTCACCTCTTCTACTGGGTCAGAGTTAGATTTTTTTCCTTTCCTACTAACTTTCGTGTGTTCAAGTATGTAAAAGAGTAAGAAAGGACAAATCGTTTGTTTTAACTTTTTATGCGTGCATAACTTTTTAGATCGTTACAGACAGGGTCATATAATTAAAAAAAAAAAAAAAAAAACTTGCGTCTCTATCACCCAAACTACTCAAACAAAGTTTCTTATATGCAGTTCTATTATCATACAATACGGAAGTAGAGACCTGTACGTAAATAAAAGCACGAGCTCATATTCTAAAAGAAACAATTAAATTAAAGCTCCATCATAAGAGGATCAGCAATTAAACTATGTCAATGCGAAAGACAGGATTACTATGAAATAATCATAATTTTTATCCACAAGGGAGTTGCTTACATTGCGTAGATTATATAGATTTCCTTTCATTTTGAGTGTTTCAGCATCTTGGTCCAATTGTTGCTTCCAGCTTACAAGGAGGGCTTCATCCTGTGGCGTTTTACAATTTATAACTTTGCATCACTCAAATCAAGAATCAAAAATTATCAGGAAACCAAGCACAAACCTGAGGCAAGTGAATTGTCACTTTATTAGGAAAAAGTTTCGTTAGAAGCTTAGTCGCCTTGGGAATTTCCTTCCCTCTTTCATGTAGTCTACCAAAACTATCCTGAAACATTGAAACTTCAATGACATCAGCTTTTGTGGCTTATAAATATGATCTGTAACAGTACGAAAAATTCAAGCAAACACGTACCAAGATCACTGACTTGTAAATGAGAAACGCTAGATAGAATAAAGTGAAAATGAATGTGAGGGTATCAATATTAATCATGAGGTTTAACAGATGATGTTTGGCTAGAGTTTTGTAAGTACCACTTTCATGAAGTGTGATACCGAAGAATTAGGCAGAGACACCGTCCACAGCTAGTTGGATTAACGTA
The DNA here is from genome assembly GCA_026119855.1 of Campanula takesimana. Taxonomy (NCBI): domain Eukaryota; kingdom Viridiplantae; phylum Streptophyta; class Magnoliopsida; order Asterales; family Campanulaceae; genus Campanula; species Campanula takesimana. The sequence goes on along the minus strand of JAOWBW010000746.1, from coordinate 287,555 downwards.
TTAGAAGAACCTATCACTCGACGAAAGTTGATTGGTTGACAACAGATTAAATTAAACCAGATGTATACAACATTTTTACCCGAAAATGATTTCATTGTCAATTAGAGAGTAATGCTACTTGCAAAAAAAATGTCGCCGAATTTTGGCTGCAGAAATAAAGTTGGAAGTTATTGATTGCCTACAGAGTTTGTAGGTCCCGCTAAATTAAGCATCACCAACAACACAGAACAAAATTTCAGAACTGTAGAAAAACAAGATCATTAACTAAATTGGCAATTATGAATGATGAAGCAAAGGTTTAATTCTTGAAGAAAAAAAATGAGATCCTACTTTAAAACTCTGATGAATCAATATAAGAAAACATCTAATGACAACACATGCAAGTGGAAAAGCAAACCACGAACGCTCATGAATCATTCCAAAACCTTCAAAGAGAAAATGAGAATTTTGGAATCATTGACCCATGCATGAGACTTATGTTATTACTAATCGTAATGGAAAGTGGAAACCCACTAAAAGGGATAAGATGAGAAACAAAACATGTATGAAAATATAATAATATGCACAGATTAACAGATCGCATATGCAATCAGAGGATATGAACTAAATTGCCAAGAGTTTCAGATTAACAGAAATAATTCTTACCGGGAAAGCCAAGTCAAGAAGAGCAGTCTGGTTACCTCCAAATTTTGTGAAAAGCAAACCGCCAGGATGTGTCTGCAAGAACCACAATGCTATCAATAAATTTGAAACACGATAATAAAAGAGTTAGTCATTTTATATAACTTTCACAAGATTGACTAAAACCTTATGTCTCAACTAGATGCTAAAGCTCAGAAGAAATATCTAGGTTCTACAGCCCAGATTAAGAAGGAACATCTTTTCCAGAGATGCAGCCTAAAGCTTCCCCCAAAAACATCAAGATAAGTATTACTCCCTCTGTCCCGCTTTAAGGTTCTTACTTTCCTTTTTGGTCGGTCCCAAATTAAGGTTCTTACTTTACTTTATTACCTAAAATGGACTATGGGACCTACTTGTCATTCTCACAGCAAAAACTCACTACCCACTCTCTCTCTTACTTTACTTTTCATACTCACAACATTTACTTTTTCTTAATCCCCGTGCATAGTCAAAGTAGGAACCTTAAATCGGGACGGAGGGAGTATTATCTTCCCCACATTGGCCACGGAGCCAGAACATAAACCAGTTTGTTGAATCAAGTTTTCTGTGTGTGTTTAATATCTGGATCCCTTAGTCAGTAATTGCATGCATCATTTTCAAAAATGCTGCAGGTTCCTTCTGTCAGTGACAATGAAAAAAAGATCTATATCATAGCCAAGTTCCCTCAAACAAATGATTAAAGCTAAAAAAAAGTCTTGTGTAACTATTTTCGGAGGCTATATCAGTACATTAGCGAATAATGAAGAGCAGAAGTTTCGCTCAGGTGACCTATGTGAGTGAAGAGGCGTACCTTTTCTTTACGATTGTCTGTGTGGGTCTGTGATCCAATCACCACAACATTGTCTGGAAGCTTTTCAAGCCGACTTTTAAATGTCGAATACGATTCTGAATTTCCAACGATAGACTTCTCAGCATCTTTCATGAACAAAATAAAAGGAGAGTTTCTACTCTCACTGGTGATAACCTGATAAAGTAGAATACAGATAATAAGCGATTCATAAAAGCGTGTGAGCAGCAAACATAATTATTCAACAGAGCGAAACATACCTCAAACAAAGTGCTGATAAGTAACTTGTCCAGATCTTCTCCACCCGATGTATCCAATCGAAGTTCATTAGCTATTTTCATATTGAGAGGGGGACAGTCAGAAATGCTGGAGCGATCAAAATATTCAAGTTTCAAGGCATACACTATATTACCATTGCAAAAGTATCCAAAACCTCCATCACAGAGACCTCCAAAGTCAACTCCATCAGGAAGAAGTTTATCAAATCGTACACCAATTTTTGCAAGAGGATTATCTTTAAAGGCTAATAGAACCTTCCCTCGAGACCCTGAGGTTGGACCCCTGGAAATTAAGTCAAGAGGTCTAACCACTTAGATTAAAGAAAGAGCGCCCAAGGCAAAGTAAAAGTCATGTGCAGATAAAGCAAGGGAAATCAAATCACATGTCACGAAGCTACAAGGCTAGTCAAATAGCATTATCTAAAATTTTAGCAATCCCATTTATCCAAACACCAATGACCAAGTATTTACTGTATAAACATTCTACAGTCATACGAAACCAAATTGCCAGTGCAGAACACACCCTTCCATGGAAATAGCCAAAATAGCATTAAGAATGTATCCACAAAGAGCTTGTTGTCAGAAATGGGGAACCACTAAGGGCATTTCTCTTGATATTAGTGTGACGTGTTGGATTAATAACAAGAACCAGGGCACCTCTTACTCCACTACCCTGTTCTGAGGAAGGTGTGGAATTCTTTATTCGAAATAATGGCTGAGGTTTGGTTAGCCCTGAATGGATGGAGGTGTTGTCCTTGATTAGATACAGGGGTTTATGGGAAATAAGTACAGATTTTATGGTATTGTGCTGTTTTCGGTGCTTTCTGGCGCATAGGGACTGAGATGAATGCTCGCACTTTTCGAGATCCTACAGTGGCTAATTCAGGGGTTCACAAAAAGTCCAGCATTAACTTCTACCTTTCGTTATTTTTTTCTCTGTCCTTTACACAATTTTCAATCGGTTGAGGAATGAGACGATTAGGGGGGAGTAGGAGTTGCACCAATTGAAGATAAGATGGAGAATCGCCGAAGGTGGTTTGGTCATGTGAGACGGAGACCAAGTGATGCACCAATTAGGAGGCCTGAAGAGTGGAGAAGTGACAAGATGGTAAGGGCTAGAGGAAGGCCTAATAAAACATGGATCAGGGTAATTGAAAGAGACATGAATCAACTTGGGATTGAAGAAAATCTGGCGTTGAAGAGAACGAAGCAGAGGGCCAAAATTCATGTGGATGATCGAGTTTGATTTTCTATTTTTATTCCTTTTTTTCTATTACTTCTTTTCTATATTCTTTATATAATTTTTTTAGTTCTTTTTTTTTTCTTTCCTTCCCACCCTTTCTTTTATATTTCTTCTAAGCTTTCAAATTTTTGTTTTCTTTCTCATCTCTTTTCATTGACGATCTCATATGACGATTCATGTTAGCCGACCCCATATCATTTTGGGACTAAGGCTTTTTTTGTTATTGTTGTTGTTGTATGGCTTGTCAGCCGTTTTAGTATTGTTTCCCTGATCTAACAAATTTCTTCATTAACCAAAAAAGACAAACATTCAAGGGAAGAACCATATAAGAAATATGAAGATAATTAATTACCTTGAAGAAGATGAGTGTAAGCCTCCAGAAGAAGAGCCGACGAATTTAACTCTGTCGCCTAGGATAATTCAGATTCATTTATTTATCGGGTAAAAAAAGAAGGGAAAGAGAGAAATTATCACAAATTCCTATTTGAATCACCACTAGGAACACTTATGCATTTCACTCTTTGTACCATACCAAATTTAAACGAGGCATTTTTGGATGTCCCTGCTAAGGGTGCAACATCAATTTCCATCTTCTGTTGCAACTCAAATCCAGGTGATATTGGAATGTCTGAAGTACCAGGGACATCTGCTTCAACAGAAGAACACTTGGCCAAGGTAGGGGCTCCATGGCTTTGCTTGGGAACATTGCTTGATTGATCCATGCTGCATCCTTCTTTCTGTACCTCAGCTTCTTTTGAAGATAAACCCTAAAACACAGGCAGTTGACAAATATAACTTGCACTTCCTCATTGATAACAAGTATACAATGGTGACCAACGAGCATTGACAAAAATCATAACTTTAAACAGGCCAGATATAGGCGGTCAAGAAAAGGAATATAGCCAATGCAGGTAAATTCAGCTTACTCCCAGAAAAGAATGGCTGTCAAATATGAGCAATTTGGCGCCATAATAATGAGCAAGACCCTTTGCCAACATCTCCTGGTATATTTCGGACCCTGAAAGGAAGCATGGGTGAGTAAAGATTGAACTTTTAACCAGCATCTAGATGAACAAATAAATCCAATCTCTGACCACATTATACTTATGAGTGAAAATCAAGAGCCACCTGCAGGACCAGAAAGCAAGATTCTTGGGTTAACCGTAGGAAGTTCGGAGGCATATTTAACTTTCTCTCTGTGCTTCATGTGTATGTATGAAGCTGCAATTAGGACATTCTTTGTGTTCTCGCTGCAGAAGAGAAAAAGAAGAAGAGTTCACAAAATTGAGAAGCATTCAGTATTTTAGCAGAGCCAGAGCCCAGCAGTTTCATGTCTTGTGGATAGAGAAATTATGGATGAGGCAGAAAGAAAAATAGTTTTTCATAAGTGAACAGGGATATAACAAGAGCTTTAATCATCATAAAGATGTGAATATGGACCATTAAAAGTAAATTAAAACTCAAAAATGTCGAATATACGTAAAAGTAAGCGTACCACATCCTCCACCTCCACCCCCAACCCCGGGGGAACAAGGATGATGATAATTGCAAACCTGCTGACCTTGAATAAGTACACCTAAACTACTTAAAATGTTTTCTTACCTGGCAGACCACAACCACAACCACAACTCACAAACAACCGGAAAATAGGAGACGGCAGCAAGCTCAGAGCAAAAAAAAAAAAATACCATCTTCAGACTGTTTATCCAAAATGTTACAGTAAGAATTAAAAGCCATCATCCAGCTTTAAACCTAGTGCAATCCCCTACATCCCAAAGCAACTCCATAACATGTTAACATATCATAGGTCCTCTGCAATGGAGATACACCAAACCAGCCATATTTGAAAAACCTGTCATTAAATTAAAGAGCTGAGCATGACTGAATGTAACAGAAAAGGAATGAATGTCAGAGTGTGGAAAATAGAACTGATCCCAGTCAAGGACATCGAAGTCATGTGCTCAGTTATTACAAGCTTCGCCCCGTTGAGCATGCTGGCGTTACCAGCTTACTTTTCTCAGGAATCTCCTTCTAGCCTCAATTTATGATTCTCTAATGAATGTACATAATTAATAACCTTGATGATAGTAAATTTCAATTGAAGAACGAGCCTATCCATTCATGGAAGCAAACAACTCGCATTCATGCTAGCAGGTAGTAGCTTTTAAAATCTTGCAAGACAACCCAAACAAAGCACATTCTAAACAGAGAGGAATAAGAGATGCAAAAAAGATGGGTTAACAGCAAAAACTAGGAAGGCAGGTGCAATTGCAAGAAGATAAAGAGTAAAGAAGTGTCATAGACACATTCACTGAGGAATAGTCATTTAAATGCAATATGCAGTGAGAGTTTTATTTTTTATACCTCAAATAGTATGGAAATTCGTCGAATGAGACTTTTACTTCTCTACCATCGAGAATTCCTGCATGAATCCCTTCCCTGAATGATGCACATTTCATAGACATGCCTGATGATGATGGAGGAGCTGAATCCCTGGTCCAATCCAGTTCTTCTAATGCCTGTTTACAAATAAATTTACTTTGTGAGTAAACTTCTGGTTAAAAAAGGAAAAAAAAAAAAAAAAAAGCCTTGTCAGATGATTAAGGCCAGAAACTTTTACATTGCCTGACTCAATCCCAGAGTCCAGGTTGCAGTCAAGAGGAATGATCTTGCTTGATTCCCCGGCATCAGCTGCGATATCAATACCAACATTTGTAGTTGAATTGACTTCAGGACCATCAAGTTCATCATCCTGGACAACAGGAGGAGGTATCTCAGCCCCGAGAAATGTTTTAGCGCAATCCTGAGTTGCTTGTTTCAAGCGCGACGACAGGTTCGAAAGAGAAGCCAAAATAGAAGCACCAGCCACAGCTGAATGATCACCAGCACGCCTTTCGACATGAAGAAACTTCAGGTCTGCACCACCAACTGATGCAGGAGTTTTAACTGCAACCTCACTTGGAAGCTGCTGGAATATCTATTGGAAATAACATTAAGGAAATACTGCACAGGAAGATGCAAACTAACTAGAAAGTGTATAACAAAAATAACAGTGCTAAATACCAACTGGAAAATATCCTATTAAATTACTGGCCACTTGGAGAAGAAATAGAAGGATACATAAGCATTACTCCCCAGCACACCAAAAACCACTTCATCCCCTGAATTCAGAACACAGCTGGAACCTCTCTTAATAGTCTTTCCATTCACCTGGATGGAGCCCTTGCTTCCCCGGCTTTCAAGCACGGCAACAGAACTGCCATCGCGCTGAGATGTCGACAAACAGTGAGTAATCATACTGCATATAGACAATATGGAGTTCATCTCCCAAAATATAACAAAAAGCCAGGACCCCAAGCAACCCATTAAATCACTTTCACATATGTGCTCATGGAATGCACAGTCGCACAATCGCCATCTCTTTATCCCAACTAATAGTAAAAGTTGTGGCTTTAAAAGAAAAATAAATAATAAATACCTGTGTGAGCTTGATCGCACACAGGATCGAGCTTATTGAAGAATCCCTAATTACGAGATTGGCATGCTTGCTCGATCCAACTACAAATTCTGTTGTATAAACAGTCATTGTCTGGTTCTGCATTATGCAACACGCAATGCACTTACTCTGTCAGTGTCTATAACTCATGTAAACATATACATACATCAGTCTCATACAGACAGATGGACTGGTGATAATTGCAGTCAAATACTTACAGATTTTTATGACAATACACAAAACAATATTCAGTATTTTAGTAGTAGACTGACCACAGAAGTTTCTGTAAGAAGCCTGCACCATGGTGTGGCCATCTCCAAGTTCTGATTTTGCTTCCAGGAGGAAAATGAACTGAATTTATGAACTCTAATTGGTGCTGAACCTTCAAAAAAAGAGTCAATTCACAAAAAAATTAAGAGCAATCCAACTAATCATAACCAAATATTACAATGCTCCCCTTTGTCAAAAGCTAATAAACCCCTCATAATTAGACATTTTACTGACTCAAGTAAAAGTCTACTCTTACTGAAAATAGCAAAAGAGTCGGGAATAATCAAGTATTAACTGAGCCAAATGACTCAAAAGACACATAGCAACACACGCATTTCTCAAACATGCAAAACAAACGCCACTCAGTGAGAATCAACAACAAAAAATTACCGTCAGCGATCGGCGTGGCTACAGAAGCGGCGGGAGCCGGCTCGCTTTTACCAGCACTAACGGCTTCCTCTTCGGCTTCGGCCTCGGCCTCAACTTTGGGCTGATCACCGGCAGCACATTCCGGTTGATCGAGGGGCGGCGCCGGCGAGCTCAATTCTTTGGAATTCTCAGCAACCGGTGTAGATTTATCCGATGCCGCGCCTTTACCATTAACCTGTCCAACAAAATTAACGGTAAAAACACGAACGAAACAATCAATCGGATTGCAACAAACGGAGAAGATAATGTTCATCTTCCCGGAGTGAATTATTAAGAAAGGATATAGACAAAGACAGAGACCTTGAGGCGTTTTGGGGAAGAAGGTTTGGTATCTTCAGAGGACGAAGATCTCTTGCTATTGGATATGGATCCACTTCGTCTCGTCGAAACCATATCTACCTTCTTCTTCTACCTTCTTCTTCTTTTTCTGCTCGTCTGCTTAACTCTCGTCTTTCGGTCTTTCTTCCTTCACTTCCGAACAACTTTTTTTAGAGAGAGAAACTAAAAAAAAATAAGAAGAGAGCGAGAGAGAGAAACCGAACGATATTATTATTACCATCAAATAGAGGAATGTGTATATAATAGGCTACTTGGAAATGAAAATTATCGGGGCATCGTTTGTTTTCTTTCGCCTTTGTGTGATATTTTTTGTGTTTGACCTCCTTTAGTTTTGAGGATGTTATGTGCAAACCCTCTTAGTTCATTGAATTTAATACAAACGCCTTTTGCTTTTTCAATCCAAAAATGTTACTCCCCAATCTAAAAAATTAATGTCTTTAAATTTTTTTTCAATTGAGAGCAAATTTAAAAAAAAAAAAAATTGGTCATTGTTTTAGAATCATAAATAATACGTTGTTGTAAACTATTTTTTTATTAATAATAAAAAAGAATATTCTTTTGAGAAAAAGTTATTACTTATTAGACAGTAATTTAATAACGTACCTCTTTCATCTTTAATTAACATTGTTTTCACTCTATGAAGCATACCTTTCATTGTTTAAAGTGATACAAATACATACTATCCTTATTGTGTGTTCCTACTTCTTTTATAAAGATAGGTAGATAATCATTTTTTTAGTGAGTCTTATAAAAATATTCTTTATAACATTATAAAATATGAGTTTATGAGCTTTAAAACTGGGCATGCATGTAGCTCAATGTTGTAGGTAGGTAGTAAGTTAAGTATTTCAACGAGTTAATGAGAGCTTTAAATTTGTAAATTGTCATATTTGAAATATGTGCATTACATTTTTTTAAAAAAAAATAAAAGAGCAAATCACTTTGAAAACTGTAAATTAGAAATTTAACTTGTTAATTGGGGGGTTAGAAATGTAAATTGGAAGCTTCAAATCACTCACAACTAAATTTTTCCTATCATCTCTGAAAAAATATCATTTACATTTTTGTTCCTTTTCTGATGGATTGTTATGACATTTATTAATTATATATTGAGTGATAGCGGTTATATCAAATGAGACTAGAGATATATTACCGCTGCTTTCAAGAAGGGAAGAAGAAAAAAAAAAGCTTTTTAGAAAGTGAGACACCTATCAGGAGTTTGACAATTCATATACTACTCTTTAGTTCCAACTTTTTCTTAGGGATTCTCCGGGGAAAAAAAAAAAAAACTTTAGAATATGCACCACAATGTCGTACTAAATATTCACATAATCTTTTAAAAGATATGCACAAAATATATCATTTCATCTTTTAATCAATACATTATGCTGTAAAGTTGGTTATAGTCAACATAAAATTAAATCCTCTCAGTAAAAACACAAAAAATAAAGAAAGGAATATTTACTTTTGTCAAACTTAAATTTGACATTTTTATTTTACAGTTTCTAATTTTTGTTCATTTTTCCCTCTTCAAAATATATACAAAAATAGCCTTCCTAAGAGCATTTGTCATCCTCCCTCCACCCAAAATGAATGTAGAAAAATTACAATATTTTTGTGATCAAAAATAAATTTAAAAAAATTCGGTCATTCATTTTAAGACGAAAGTAGTAGTATCGTTTAAATTTATACATATAACTTATTGAAGTATGACTTTCTTATCCTTTTCACCTATAAATAACATTTTTTCTAACGTGTGTTTTTAGAGCGTATGATAAAACTTAATTAGGGTAGTGAATCTACATAATTGTAGTAGTTTTGCTTAAGAAATTTAAACATGTTACTAAAAACTACTATAATTACCTAGATTTATTGCTATGATACTTATCTTATGCCTAAAGGCATACATTATGTTTAAAACACCGAATAAATAAAGCGCCGTAAAATTTTGGACTTCAAAAATGGGTACCATTGCAAGTCATTTATGTTAAAGGACTTGTATGTTATATTTCCATAATATAAGGGTGATAAAATGTCAGGCCTCATAAAATAGATAGGTCATCAATCATCATTGTCACTAACACAGTCAAATTCTCGTTTGAAGGTATGGTCTTTTTGAAGATGTAGTTGGTAAGCATTAATGCATGAATTAGGGACACATTATATGAGCATTCTAACTACAAATTAAAGTTGCTAGTAATATTAATATCAATCTTACTAGTATAAGAAGTTGCATTAGTAGGGAACAAATGTGCAAAATCAATAATGAATATAAAATGCAACTATTATTTAAACTCTTATTCACGACACTGGAAAATAAACCCGTGCTCCGCACGGGAGCTAGAACACCTAATGACATTATAATGAATTTAAATTGTCTCATTTTTTTACTTTTTTAAAATATCATGTTATTGCTAAAATTATTTGATAGTGAAATTTAAATAATTTATTTGAAGGTTAAACTTGATTTGTTAGTTATACTCCTTTCATCCCAAACTTTTTGTTAATAATTTCCGTTTTGAATTTCTCCTAAGTTTAATTACTAATGAAAGTAAAATTCTCTCCTAAATTGATGAATAGTCATAGGAATGTGGGTGTGTTTTTGTAAAATATTTAATATATACACGCAGTCACATATGTGAGAAACTATGAAAAGTTATGAAATGAAGACATGTTGCTTACTAGTTAGCCCTAACTACCTATATACTCCTTCCGTCCGAATTGATATGTTAGATACAATAGTTATTGTAGTTTTCTCTAAATCTTTGTAATTAACTAAATGTTCGTAATTAACTGCAATAATTTTACATACTCTATTAAATTAACAAATTCAACATACCTGATGTCCTAACATTGTAATTGGATGTGGTACCAATTTCATTATCCAATAGTAAAAATCTTTTCCTGAAACTATTCGTCTGTTGTGATGTACGCATTGATGAATCTGTAAACAAAATAAAAGTTTGAGGATATGAAAAATGGCATGTGTGTTTAGTGTGTGTATATATATACATGTGTGTATGTTGTGTGTGCCACTTGTGTGTATATACTAACTACCCAAATTTCCCAAATTTTATTACGAATATTATTCTTAAACTCTGCAAGAGACTTTAGTTATATGGAAGAAACCTGACTTCAAACCTGATTGGCCGAAAAAAGTTTCTCGTCCGTCTTTCGACATGCTTGTTCTTTCCTTCTCTTTCGCTTGTAAATTTGAAATTCTTTTTTTATTTTTTTTAATCATCAAATAAGCACGCTTCATAGAACGATTTTTTTAGCAATTTCTTTTGAAAGAATACCTACAAAAATTAATATAACAACAAATATAATAGTTAGTATATAATGCATGAAATATTGAAATAGAATATTATATTACCGATATGGAGGGTTGATAAACCATTGCGTCGTCTTATTCCCTTTGGCTTCATTTATGTATAAAAAAGTATGAACAATGAAATTATCCTTTCATCTAAAATGAGAAGGGTGTCTTTTTGGTAGAGTTGAGAGTTTAAAAGTACTACTCCCTCCGTTTCGAGTAAGTTGCAACATGGAAGGGGAAGCACAAAAATTAAAAAAGTAGAATAATGAGTGGCTGGGAGGAAGAGAGAGGATGAGTGGAGAATAATGAGTGGTTGGGATGAAGAGAGAGAATGAGTGGAGGATTATAAAAATAATAAAGAGTTTCCTTATTTGGCATTGTTGCAACTTAAGTGGAATGCCCAAAACGGCAAATTGTTGCAACTTACACGGAACGGAGGGAGTATTTGATAAATAAATGTTTGGTTTTTATATTTTTGTAGTAGTCTTTAAAATTGAAGAGTCTTATAACTTATGAGATCATGAATGCAGGTCATATTAATAATATGTAAGTTAGAGACTTTTTATATGTTAACATAAATGCAAGTCATATAAATAAAATGTAGTTAGAGACTTTTTAGATTTTAGCATTATTTATTACAATGGTTTATCCTATCATTTCATTTTCTATGATTTCAAGTTCACTTGATACTTTAACCTTTAAGAATTCCATCGTAATTCAATGGTTTTGAATAACATGTCGTCTCTTGGAATACATGAAAGGATCAAAGTCATTGAATTATGAAAATTTGAATAGTCAAAAACTAAAAAGTCATTTCTTAATGAATTGTTCTTTAACGCATCCAAACCCTACCTAGTTTAATACTCTATATATAAGAGAGTATATGTCTACTTAGTCTAATACTCTATATATAAGGGTACATATTATATTAGATATGAATCTCTTATTATCTTCTTATAGAATCACTAAATTACCTACTATCATATCTATGGATATTACCTATTATTTTTACATAGATAGGAGAATGCCCAAAACCTCCATGATTCCAAAAGTCATATTACACGACATCCTCTAAATCAAGATAAACCAATTTTTGGCTTACGCACCAACTTTAAAATACTATAGTATAGGTTTTCTAATTACATACTATAAACTAAATTAATGTGATCCTGATGGTGCAAGTACATTTAATAGTTAATTTTTTAAAAAATACTCGCACGTCCCAATCAAAGGTGTTTATTTTCATTATCACATAAGTAAATAATAAAACTAATTAAACAATGGTATAAATTTTATTTGGGTATATTTATCCAAAATATTACTTATAGACATTATTCATATCATTTTTTTATATATAATTCAATGTTATAATGGCATATATGTCCAAAATACTACTTATAATTTGTTAGGTTAAATAGTACTCACAATTTTCATTTATAACTACTATACTCCTTCAGTCATAAATAATAGTATATATAAAAAAATAAAGTTTGTTTCTGGTCAAAAATAAAATCAATTTGTGACAGAGGGAGGGGTAGTATTCTCTTTAGAGTAGTAACAAAACAAGTTACATACTATTCGCTATTTTTTCAATAGCTAATTGTTAATTTTAAAATTCGTCCATGGTTATTTTTTAAAGAAAAATTGTCCAAATAATATAATTTATATTTCTTGCAAAATATTTTCTTACGTGTACATTTGATGCAACTCCGGTTTAAGTAGATTTGAATGTAGTGTTTTTTTCCCTATTTTATGGTCGTATTTTCGATAATGGAAAATGTGTATCTCTTTGAATACTCATTAGTTTAGCTTAAAGTTAGAAGACCGATTGTACTGTTAGGACCGCGATCACCCCCACCACTCCACATTAGTATGATATTGTCCGCTTTGGGCTTAGCCTGCCCGGATTTGTTTTTGGGTCATCTCCTAAAAAGTCTCATACTAGTGGAGTGGGTGGACACCTTTATATACTAAGCAATTATTCTTTCAGTCGCCGATGTGGGACTTGTGTAGAAACCTCAACAAACCTCCCCTCAAACCAAGAACCACCTCCAGCAAAGTTTACTTGAACCGCCGCTATTCACCACATGCGAGACACGCCGCCCGATCATCATATCGGGAAGACTTTCGACACAAGGCACACACAGTGCTCCATTCGCGAGGTCTCACTAGAGAAAATCTCACATATTGTTGGAATAGAGGACCAACCGGTACTAGACTTCGGAGAAAAAAGGAAAAAATTCGTCGGAGTGGACTGACACTCTGAGCGACCGCCCAGGGTGATGGTGGGCAACCGCCCACTTGATCAGTTTGAAATCATCAGCGGAGTCCAAGAGTGGGCGACCGTCCATAGGCAAAGTGGGCGCCCGCCCACATGTCGGGACATGTTTTTTGCTGAGTCGTTTTTGGGCCAAATTTCGGGCTCCTTGTCAATCTAGGGTTAGGTTTTCATTCTAGGTTGCCTATATAAGCAATGTTCCGCCCCCATACTCATTGTAACTCCATATTTACATATTATAGTGCAAGATCCTGGCTTGGTAGTGCCCCCAGACGTAGTCAAACATATTGACGAACTGGGTTAACAATTTCTGTGTCTTTTCTTGTGCTTTATTTCTTGTGCTTGTTTGTGGTGCTATATTGTTCTTGGGATATTGCTTGGGTGTTGGAGGGTCAATTCCACAACACATATCTCACACACGCGATCCACTGCACGTCGGACCCATCCATCAACCAGGGCTCGGATACCAGTTGTTGCGCGACCACCCCCACCACTCCACATTAGTATGATTTGTCCGCTTCGGACACAGCCCGCACGGATTTGTTTTTTGGTCATCTCCCAAAAGGCCTCATACTAATGGAGTGGGTGGACACCTTTATATACTAGACAATTCTTCTTTCAAATGCCGATGTGTGACTTGAGTTGAAACCCCAACATGTACTAAATGTGTATGGATTTATTTATAACCAATTACCATTATATTAAACACATTTGAATTAATTTTTCAGTACTGCTAGTTAATACAAACTTAATTATTTATTTGATAACATTGATATCTTCCCTGTCATATATCTTTTTTAGCAACGTACGTTCATGTTAAAATATTTCATTTGTTTTTCACTTTTCTTATCGTCTATTGGCATTAGCACTGATGATATCATGGGACGGTTCACATTATCCGACTCTCGATCATTTTGAGATTAAAATTTTAATACACTGCTGTTGAACAACTAAACTAACAAAATATTATCTGTGTTATTATTTCAACAATGCATTGAGACTTTTATAATATTTTTAAATATAAAATTTTAATACTTCTTCATTCTCTAAATAATTTTATACAAAAATCATGACTAATATTAAATTTGCATTAAATGTTCATTAACATAAATTTAAAAAAATTATCTTAAAAGCATTGCATGGGTATTAGTTTTGAAGCGGAAGGATGATATTAGTTTAACTAGATTAACGCCCGTACGATGCACGGTTTATTTAAGATTGTTATGAATTTTACTTTTAATAATATGTTACTTGTTACAAACAATGTCTTCATCATTATATAAATGTATCTATTAAATAAAAGAAAATAAAATAAAATTATGGACTCTAATTGATTCAGCTCAACAATGAATTCATTACACAAAAATATTGAATAAAAAAGAATTTATAAATATTAATCAATTTATCTAAGAACGACAAAAAATATTTTTGGGTGGAATTTTTTATGAAATATTATATATAAGAATATTAATGTCTTATAGGAAAAATAATTCTTTATTTTCACCTAGAGGATAAGTAAAAAAAAAAAAAGGGAAAAATACCAAAAACCCACTTTAAAAACTTTCATATCCAAAAGACCCACAATTTTTTTTTCTTCAATCTGAAAAGTCTTAAATTTATATTATCAATACCAAAAAGTCTAAATGTTAACAATTTAACTAACGCTGTTAATTTTGAACATTCATGTTTAAAAAAGCATAACTTTCTTTTCATTTAATGACATGTTAGGAATATATAAAAAAAAATACAACGCAAAATAAATATAGTAATATTATTATTATTCAATAGTAGTAATAATAATAATAATTTTTATATCAACAACAAAATTAATCATTATTATCATTATTATTTAATTACCTAATATCTAATAATTAAATTATGAATTTTCGATATATTAGAGAAGTAATTAGAAGGTGCTTCTTTAAGTTTTTTATTTTATTTATTATTATTATGAAAGATCATAAAAATAATAAAAAAAATGATGATATTCTTTTCATCATTATCACATTCACTATTTTTTTTCATTCTTAATATTTTTTTATTAATTGTATTATTAAAAATAGTAATAATAATTAAATTTATTTATTGTTGTTATAAATATTATTATGATATCTAAAAATAGTACAATTAATTTGTTTTGCATTGCAAAAATCTTTTGTATTTGTAAAACTCCATTAATTGAAAGGATTTTTTTTATTATTAATATGGATACTCAAACCTAACCGTGTTAGTCAATTCATTAATGTTTGGGTTTTTTGTATCGATAATTTAGCTTTAGGACCTTTTAGATTGAATAAATATTTTATGGGTTTTTTGGATATGAATTTTTTTAGAAGGGTTTTTTGGTATTTTTCCCCACTAAAAAAACATAGTTGTCATGGCTCCTCCCAATTTTTAAATGGAAGACATCCAAAAAAAATATGAATTATACACACTAATTATATAGCATACATTCTATTTAACTATATTAAGAGATTTGTATTACATATTTTTTTTAAGAATAAATAACATAATTGTTCAACCTTTTCAATTAAACTATTAAAAAATAAGATCAAACATCGATTTTTAGTTCTACATTTTCAAACCATTTTAACTATTTTCTCGCTGTAGTCTTAGCTTTTCTAATAGTAGTAACATTTTTATATTTTCAACAATTAATATTTTAATCATAATAATTAATCATGAATATTAACTACATCAAAATACTGCCACCAATTATTATATACAACGAATATGTTGGCATGTAAATCAGTTAAATTGAATATTTTAAAATGACTGTTTCTAACAATTAATATTTTAATCATAATAATTAATCATGAACATTAACCACATCAAAATAATACAACCAGTTATTATATACAACGAATATGTTTGCATGTAAATCAGTTAAATTGAATATTTAAGAGAATTTAAAATGACTATTTCTAACAATTAATATTTTAATCCTAATAATTAATCATGGAACATTAACTATATTAAAATACTACCACCAATTATTATATACAACGAATATCTTGGCATGTAAATAAGTTAAATTGAATATTTAAGAAATTGTAAATTGACTATTGCTAGTCTGTGAAATTGTGTTTATTAGGGTATGTAAAAATATTTAGATTGAATAATTAAAATAAATAATGGGGAGGAGTAATTGTAAAAGATCTATAATTATTGCAGATAGTATTGAATTAATTAGTTGTAACTTAATTAATTGACTTAATAAATGATTGCTGATATCCATAAGTGGTTTTGGAGGGAAATTTTTTGCACCAGAAGCCGCCATGTGGCGTTGTTGATGTCAAACGGCTTTTGTTTTAATAATACTCCATCTGTCCCGGAAAGATAATCTTATTTTAACTTTATACGGTCAACAAAAATAAACTTTGACTAAACATTGATGTCAATTTAATGATCACAATGAAATTCTACAAAGAGAAAATTTTAGGGGGAACTAGTTCCTCCATAAATTTTAAATAGTCCTAAAAACAGGACTTTTGATAACTTATGGAGGACTAGTTTCCTCCAAAACGTACGCATCTAAAAATTGTTATCGATAAATCACTTGATGATTTCTCAGTGACAAATTTTAGAATTTGACTCGAATGATTAAATCGTCACCAATGTTTGGTCAAAATTCATTTTGGTTGACTATAAAAAGTCAAAATGATACTAGTTTTTTGGGACATAGGGATTAGTATACGACAAAAACTTGTATGAGAACACCATGACCCGTCTCATATTAGAGACAAGTCATTTTTTACCCATGACCCGAGGGCATTTTTTTTAATTATTTTTTTTCACTTTTTTTTCGGCTTGCCAAAAGTAATAGTTACTATAACTAAATATAACAAACGTGTTACTTATATGTAACAGCTTGTATACATAAAAGTAATACATTTATACAGAAAAGTAAGAGTTTTTTTTTTTTTTTTTAATTATGTTTTCTTCATTTGCTAAAAGTAATACTTATTATAACTAAAATGTAACGAACGTGTTACTCGTATGTAACGGTGTCTATACATAATTGTAACACATATGTATAGAAAAATAATAATTCAACCATTTACAATTTAGAACTAAAAACACTTGTGTTAGTAACATTGTAAAAATAAGAAAGTAACAATTTTTATAAACGAATGTTACATTTTACTTGTATAATAACACTGTAAAACAGTTACGTTTACTTGTATAATAATACATCCATATGTTTTCAAATAATAAGTTACAATGAGTTCAATTTATCATGATACATGTAAAAGTATTACATTATGTATAGAAATCTGTTACAATTTCATCTACTAAAGTGTTATATTTACTTGTACAAATAATTACATTCATGTATATAAGTTGTTATTTTTCAATGTTACTTTATTTCAAAAAATAAAATCAAAATACTCAAAAATTAAAAATATTATGGAAAGACACTATTACATTTCACTATAACGATAATTACATTTAGTTATTGCTAGTGTTACACGTATTTATAGTTAGTATTAAAGTTGAAAGATGAGTAAAATGAGTTTTTTTTCTTCTCGTAAAACGAGTGTTACGTTAATTTATAAACAATGTTACTTTATAAGTAAAACAATTGTTACATTTAGTTATACTAAGTGCTATTACTATTGGCAAACGAAAAAAGCAGTCAAAAAAATATATAAAAACTAAAAAAATGGGGGAAAATGATTTTTTTTGAGAAAATAAATAAATATTTTTTGGGCCAATGGGTCGTTGTCACGTACATATTTTGAGTACGGGTCATGGGCCGACCCGTCTATTACATGGATCTATGTGTTCTCGAGAGACCACCTCTTAGTATACTATAGTAGAAGATTAGTATCTGCATAATGTAGGGCTTGTTTGGTAGAGCGGCGAGTTCAAAACGCAGTGAAAAAGAATTAGTTTTTTGCTAATTAAGCGTCTCAATAGAGAGTTTTTGAGTGGAGCTTTTCAAAAATCTAAGTCATTTTTAGCCGCTTCAAATAGTAGCGTAAAAAAAAACGTTCCGTTTTGAAAAATCTCAGTTTTTGAAACTATGCACCAGAAGTAGTGACCTAAATCAAGAATGTCGGCGGATTAATTGTGTTTTTGGGTCAATTTCACCGTACTAAGTATTTCAAAATAAATAGAAATTAAAAAAGTCCACCAACTAAAGCCGTATAGAGTGTGTGTTTCTTTGCTGCAGAGTACACCGGAATCGGAGAAGACTCCGATGACCTACAGTAGAAGGAAGCGAAGCCGCAGGGCAGGCCTTGCCATTTCTCATGCTTCAGGTACTAGGGTTTTTTCTGGCTGCTAAGTTTTCGTCTTCTTAACAGCATTGTGTACAATTTATTGTTTATTTTGATTACTTGATCTTACATTACATTGCTCATCGCTCGATTTTGAAAATATAGTTATGACCTTTGATCGTAGTAAAGGAATCGATTTTGTGCTAATTGTCACTAGGGCTTCTTGAATACTCGTACATTTATCTTAATTTCACTAAAATATAATTAATTTTTGTTTGTTGATGGTTTGATTTCTGACACGCTCATGGAAAATGCAAGTTCCATGGCCAAGAAATGGTGGTAAATTAAAGTAGTTTTTTTTTTTTTAATCTTTGCCCGTTTGAAAGAGTGAAAATATTTTTTCCTTGTTCTTGATTTACATATAGTGAAAAAATAGGATATTTTATACAAACAGTAAGGTATCAAGATCCTAAAACTCAGTTCTATAAGTTAGTGCACGTGCAAAAGAATCCTAGTATGATAGTCTAATAAGTTGGACATCATTTAAGAGAGACCTAGCTGTACTTTAACTGTACAATGGCTTAGGCATAATTCTCTTGAGACGACAGCATGGTCAATATTTCTGTTATCATCTTATATCCTATAAGCATGAACTCTCACCTCTGACCCTACTCCACCCATTCTGTGATCCCGCATTAGTATATTTGAAATTGCTTTTGAATTGACCAACTTCCATATAGTGGATCCCCAAAGTCAGTTTGCGCATTCAATAAGGGAAGATACTAGTAGAATGGCAGAGGCAAATCAGGCTTCGGATCCAATTTGAAATGATATAAATTCCTATTCATTTAGCTGTACTCAGCAAAAGAACTGCCTAAGCATACCTTTACAAACCCAAACTTCTTTGTTTCTTCTTCTTCTTGCATAAAAGAACACAACTGTTGCAAAAACCGGGATTTCATTAATCGGCGGCATCCCCTCTTAGTTTTGAGTAGGCGGAACCATTTTTGGTTCTTCTCCACATTCTTTCCGAGACTCAAAAAGAAAGATCAAATAAAGACGGAATCACTCAACTGGAACAGATATGGAATCAAAAGTGGAAAACTTCTCTCAATTTTACCAAACTCAATATAGATGGATTAGCTGCTATGGGAGGGCCTTTCGAATAAAAAGATGACGTCGTGTATTTATTAATTACATACATTAACCAATTGGTTTAATCCTGGATTTGAGAATACTAATTTGTTAAAAATGAATTTGATAGAAGATCTAGAGGCATCATTCGCTGGAATCAACAAATTTGAATTTTATTGTAAGATTCAGAAGATGGTTTTTTGGCTGTTCACATCATTATATTCCATTATGAAGGAGAGAGGGAGGGAGCTACGGTCATGTTATTAACTGGTTAAGTTTTGTGTAAGCAAAATGTTTATTTTACGATTGTTCTATTACTTTCCTCTTGCTTTATCTTGGAGGATTTATCTTAAATCTTAATGAAAGTGATAGTGACCAAAAAGCATTTGCTCTTCCGGTACCCGAGTAACATGTAAGATGCTTCTCCATAGGAGAGGTATAGGGTTCGACCCCTCCCCTGTTCAAAAAAATAAATAAAATTAAATTAAAATGAACATGATAGTGAAAGAATAATGAGTGCTACCTGTTTGGTATTCGTCTATGCGTAGAGGGAATGTTATAGTGCAATGGCTTAGAGGCTAACCAGCTGGATTACGAAATTTTTGCATCTGAATAAACCAGTCAAACTAGCATCCCCATCGGTTATATTTATATCCCGATAATTGTAGTCTGAGATGTCCGATTTTCTTGAATCATATTTCCATGGAAGAATTGTTTTAGCTAATTTATCAATTGAAAATGTATGGTGCTAATAGTTTTGTAAAGCAACAGAAAAGGAATGTTCTGAAGTAGCGGAGAATAGCCCAGTTAAAGTGCGACTCTGCGAAGAGCAGAAAACCTGTAAAAGAATCATTTTGGCTTAAACGCAATAATAATTGGTCTCAATATTGAACATTATTTGCTTTAAACCTCAAGATATGGAGCTGAAAGTGATTGCGTCCTTATATTTATACTCATATGACTGGTGATTGCCAACTTATAAAAGGATGGTAAAAGAGTGGGTGAAGAGGCATGAAGATATACCACACATTTTTTGTGTCTCTTTGAAGGTGGTTATCAGATATAGGTGTTTTGTATCTTTTTGCAGTAAGCTGTAAGTCACCACTTCATTACACCTTGTCCATCCTAAAAGCTATCGCTACTATTTAAAGCCAAGTTCACAGTCACCTAGTAGATAAAGAAACACTACTTTGTTTATTGTTCAGAAACAATTAAGTGTGCAAATTTATCGCGAGCACATGCACAGGTGTCATCTTTTTGATTTCAGCAGCTTTACAACTCCACTTTTTATGGCTTCCGCAACACCCTTTATCCAGTGTGCCCATTATGGTTGGCTAGGTACAAATATATTAAAGTGCCTATCAGCCTATGTTTGAAAACCTTTTTTAGGATCTTTCTATTGTTTAGCGTTCATTCATATTAGAAGTTTAATTGAGTTGCAGGTTGTGAAGGTGAAACCGGGAAGCACAACCCATCTGTATCATATGTTGCAGATGCTCCAGTCACACATCAAAAAGTTGAAATCATTTCACATGCTGAAAATATAACAACTATTGAAGAAACTGGTACGATTCATCTTTGGTTATTTATTGGAAGATTTTTTTCCTCGACATTATGGAATTTGTGCATCTGTATCTGCGATTGCATAGTGGTTTATGGAAACACTACTTTGTTGATCACCGTTGATCAAACTTTTTGAGATACTCTGTCCCAAAAAGATTGTCCCATTTGACCTTTATGGTCAACACAAATGAACGTTGACCAAACATTGATGTCGATTTAATTATCCTATTGTAACTCTAAAGTAAAATGAATCGCTCAGTGTATTATCAATAACAATTTTTAGAATTTCATTGTGATCATTAGATTGACACCAATGTATGGTCAAAGTTAACCTGAGTTGAGCATAAAAAGTCAAATGAGACCAACTTTCCGGGACAGAGAGAGTATAAATATTAGTGGTATTTATGGATAGACCAATCTGGAAATATAACACTTTGTTGAGTTTGTGGTGTTATGACAGGGTTTTGTAAGGGTATTTATGGATAACCACGTCTAGAAATAGAACACTTTTTTGATTGAGTTTGTGGAGTTGTGGCAGGGATTGGTAAGGCACTAAATAATAAAAAATGCCTAAATCAGCAGCGTCGACGTCCACAGCGGAAAAGGAAAAGCGAAAAGGTTTTCATAGACTCGAGTGATTCCGAAAATTCTGCAGAACAAACATTAAGTGCCTCCAACTCTCATGGATCTTCCAAAGGAGAAAAGTGCAATTACGCAATCACCGAGCCTGAAAGGAAGTTAGATGACCAAAAATTTCAATGCTACTTAGAGTGAGTTTTCTCTTAATCAGTTGGAATAACAGCCCATTGACCTTGTACCTACAAATCTAATGAATATACCATATTCTAAGCTATGTAGGAATATGTGGCGGAACTTTTCAGAAGAGAAAAAGAATTCATTTACACATCTGGATTCTTTGTGGTATTCCATTTATTCAAATGAAAGTGACAGAGAAAAGGTGCTGAAATGGATAAAGAAAAAGGATATTTTCTTTAAAAAATATGTCTTTGTTCCCATTGTTAAGTGGTACGTTTTTTTCTCTTTTCTTGGCACAAATTACATTTTCTTTGTTACGTAGGAATTTCGTAATTTGAGAAATAACATCTGCAAATAAGTGCAGGTCACATTGGAGTCTCTTGATTTTATGTCACTTCGACGAGAGCTTGGAGTCGGAATGTGATACCAAAACTCCCTGCATGTTATTGCTGGATTCACTTCAAATGACGGGCCCGAAGAGGCTCGAACCTGGGATAAGAAAGTAAGGGTTTAGTGATTGCACACACACACATAAACACTCATGCACACACGCACACACAGAGATATTTATACTCCCTCCGTCTCGGAAAGATAGTCTCATTTGACTTTTTATGGTCGAACTTTAACCAAACATTACCGTCAATCTAATCATTCTAGGGGAATTTTGAAATCATTAAGTGATTTATCAATAAGTGATTAATCAATAACAATTTTTAGAATTATATTGAGATGATTAGATTGACATTAATATATGGTAAAAGCTCACTTGGGTTGACCAAAAAGTCAAACAAGACTATCTTTCCGGGACAGAGGGAGTATATGTGCGTGTGTGTGTATATATTGAGAGAGAGATTCTTCCAACCACTACCCTGTTTTCATTTTAATTCTTAGTTGTATGCATGCCCTCCATCAGGTTTGTGTTCGACATATACAAGGCACACGGGAAGGTGGTGAATAAGAAGAAGTTGAATAAAATACCTCTTTTGGTTCCAAAGGTGGCCTTACTTTCCCCAATATATATTTCTCGATCCATCTGTCCGTTGGCTTCCACTTCTAAGGAATATTTTTCAGGTTCCGCAGCAGATAAATGGGGAGGAATGCGGTTTTTACGTTCTATACTATATTAACCTGTTTGTAGAGGGTGCTCCAGAAAATTTTAGCCACTCCAAGTCCAATGGTTACCTTACTTTGTAAGTTGTCATATCCTTTGTTGCTGTTTTATTATGGAACTTTTATACTCCGTACTATAATTCGAGCAGTTGATTATATTTTTTCCGTTTGCGTTTTTGGTGGTATGTTTATTATAGATGAAGCAAGACTGGTTTACAGTTGAAGGTTTCAGCTGCTTCTGCAAAACGCTTGATTTATCTGAGGGATGAATAAGATGTGTTGTAGCTGGGGATGGTTACCGAGTATAGGGGTAGTATTGGTCTTGACTAGTGTTGTTTAGGGGATGAGTTAGGTGGATGTAGTAGTTCAAGTATCTAAAGTTTCATGGCTTTTCAATGGTGGTGCTTGTGCTCTGTCACTTTTTTTTTTTTTTTTTTTTTAAATTTTTTTTTACTTAAATCATAATTGAACTCAATACATAATCATTAATAGAAGCGCCTAGGAGACAAATCCTAAGGAGAGAAAATCTTCTCTCTAACTTCTAGGGGAGGGGGATCGAACCCATGACATCCAAGTTGGAAGCCCTGAGCTCTGGCCACCAGGCCAAGGCATGATGGTTTGTGCTCTGTCACTTTGTCTCTACCTACTAATGATCCATCTGTAATTCCACGCTTATAAATTATTATTAGTATTATGGGGTGCAAGTGCACCAGGTCAATTTGTTATACCAAGAAGAAAAAATGGATGATTTTATAATTAATATTCTTTGTGCACACCACACAACATATTGCTTTTTTGGTGCAGTTGGTTGACGTTTTGTATTGACTTGTTGCATGAAACTTAAAACCCGGGTTGGAAACCCACATTACCCTCAATTTTGCCCCTTTTTTTTTTTACCCTTTCAATATGGGCCGACTATAATTAATTAATGTAAAGTTTACTTTAAATGTACTATTTCGTCTCAAAATGTTATCTCATTTTTTAATTTGTCTCAAAATCAGTCCCATTTTTAAAAAGTAAGAGTTAAATTATTAAATTTTCAAAACTTGCTATGTAATTTTAAAATGATTGAAATGTCAAACAAAAGACTATCATTTTGAGACAAAAAGAGTATAATTTTCTCATTTATGTTTATGTTATTGAAACACGAAATAATTAACTATAAGAGAAAGCAATCATTTTACGTTTTGTGTATTAATCTCGTAATAATAGTGGTGATCTGAAATTATATATATATATATTTTAAATGAGTATTTCATATTACTAATGATAGATGAATTACCCTTATTAGGCTACACCAAATTTCTTGTAAATATACTGGTACATGTCCAATACAAAATTCGAACTCATTACCACCACTACAGAAGCTAATATCGAATACTATCAGAAGTTAAGTTTTTTTAATGAGAAAATGATAATTTAAAAGTATTAGTGTGATTTGTGCACCCCTTTTAAAAAAAACTCTAGGTCTGAGGATTGATATTATTGTAATATCATCATTCAGAAAACATGATTCTCCTTATGTCATCATTCATGCATAGCCATAAATATGTCAATTTAAGGATTGTGTTTTATTTGTTTGTACATTTGTGTACATTCATGTAAAATTGCAATAACACTACTTCTTTATTAAAAATGTAATATTTATTTACCATCCCTTTGTTCTTAATTGAGTGTCTAAATCTCATTTTAAGGGGTATTCCATAAAACTTTACTTTTTATATAATTTGGTGATATAAATTCATATATATATATATATATATATATATATATATATGTGGGCAAAAACTATATACACAGCCCGGTAAATACACAGCCCATTTAATTCCATCGCTGCCCTTGCACGTCTCGTGTATACTTACACGAGATGAAAGCTTATATCTCGTGTACATATACACGAGATACATCTCGTGTAAGTACACACGAGATGAGATCTCGTGTATGTATACACGAGATGTAAGCTCTCATCTCGTATAAGTATACACGACATAGGCATCTGAGCCTGCTTTTCCACAACCGCAACAGCAAAAGCAACAATAAACATAACTTGGAATGAAATTTGATTCTCAAATAGGACATCTCCACAAAACATCAATAGACCATTACACATATACTATCGCCTAATTGTATACGAAATGAAAGTGTTAACAAGGATAAGCATATAATTCAAACATTCATACAAACTGGATAAATCAAAAACCATTACACATATACTATCCTATATGTAATCTTCTTTGTCTTCTTGCATCGGTATCCTCCTCATAGAGTTGACTGAACTCTGCTATCCTATCTTGGTATGGGAGGAGTAGTTGGCTTGCGGTTGGATCACAGCGGTTCCGATAAAGGTTTGGTGGTGGTGGTATTGGGTAATCATTGCCTAACATGCGCAGCTGCAAAAGTAATAACAGTTAAATACAAGACAATGAAATATAATGAATATAAGTAAGACAACTAAATATAACTAATATAGATGAGACAATTAAGTTTCATACCGCTATAAAATGGTTTCCATTGACTTGTCCCACCACAACTGTGTTCACCGGTGGTTGTACTGGTGCAGTCACTGGAAGGCATAACATACCACCGCTAGTCGAGTAAGAAATGAACGCCACATTATACCTCGTGGCAATGATGTGCCCAAGATCTGGGAGCTCCATCCAATAATCACTGGGCGCCGTCCGGCTATAGCAAGCAATCTTACGTAAGAGTTCTCTTACCGATATCCAAGGTAGAACTCTTTCGTAAAGGTCTTGGCGAGCAAGCACCTCATTGTAACATTCTGTGCGCACTTCAGCCCACTTCTCCTCATCTCCGTATATCTGTGCTGCAACGGCTCTATAGCCACAATGTCCATCTGATGCCACATCTATGATGCCTCCAATACGCGGGGTAATGAAAGGCGGAAAAGACTCTACATACGGGGAGCTGTATAAACTAGTATAATTGGGCTGTCCATTTCCCTATCCACGACCCTGACCCTGATCCCGTCCTCGTCCTCGACCTCGGCCTCGACCCCGTCCTCTCCCACGACCGGAAGGAGCTACTGGTGGATGAGACGTAGGAGTACTAGCAGGGGTAGATGGTGTGGGTCCTGAAGGTGATTTCCGTTTGCGGGTGGACTCCGAACTCGCTTGGGTTGATGCAATGAATGCACATCTAGACCTGAAATAGGGCAAAGAAAAAAGAGTGAGAAGCATTCATACTGTTGTTTGAAAGTGTTAAAAAAAAATTGATGCTGCTGCTGATGTGTCTCGTGTAAGTCCACACGAGACATATCTCGTGTGGTTTTACACGTGACAAGTCTCGTGTAATACAACACGAGATATGTCTCGTATGGACTTACACGAGACACATCAGCAGCAGTTAAACAGTAGCAGCAACACAACAGCACAACAGCAACAATACAACAGCAAAAAATTTGAGACATAATTGAATGAAGATATATACCCTTTGCCAGTCGAGGATGGTGTAGCGGGGACTCGAAAAAATTTGTTAGTATGCTCCCAATCTGACAGTTCTCTGGAACTTCCGGCCCGGGGTTCATTCGGCTTTGAAATATGATCTGGCTCCATCGTTTTGAATAACTGTCTCCTTACCGGTTCAGGCTCCTTAGATGAAGGGTTGTCTACTTCAATGTCCAACTTCTTCCAAAACTCATGAATCGTGGACAGCTCAATCCGTCCCTGACACTCCTCTATCTGTGCAATCTCATGACTACATGGAAGTCCATGTGTCCGCCTGTAGTAACACCCGCAGGCAGCCTCAGTGATTACATAACCCCCATTATGATGCTGCTTGATTTTATGAATTCGATCATGCTCTTGTCTGATAATGCGAAAGGCTACCGTTGACACTCTAGTGAATATGTTGCGATATAGATTGCGGGTCCTCAAATCAATTGGATATCTGGTCCTTGATCTATTCATACCCTGTTTGATAGTTTTTAGCTGGATATCTATGATTTTATGAGCCTTTTTAAACAGTGTGTCAAAAGTAGAAGAAGCACTCCCCAATGCCTTCTTCAACCTGTTATGCTCACCCTCAGTCCTGTTTGTGGTATGGGTCCCGAAGTGTGTTAACACATCCGTGTGCATGGACAGAATATTCTGAGAGTACAAATTAAGCCATGTCTCGCGGAGGTAATCCAATAGTGCAGGATAAGATCTGAAACGGTCACGAAGCTCTGCCCAACGTAAGTCCCATTCGTCGGGGTTAGGGGCTGAGATTGCATAATTGAACGTCCTCATGAATGATTCTGCGAAGTCCTCGCTACCTGTATGCTCCAACCCTTTCCTTCTAACATTCATTTCGATATGCCTCCGACACAAGAAGTGTGCGGTGTGGGGAAAAACTGTACGGAGAGCGCTGATGAAACCCAACTCACGATCAGTGACAAAAACTGTAGGCAACCGGGGAGGTGTAAACAGACTGTGCAAATTGTTCAATGCCCATTCGTAATCACCCGTACTCTGATGCCTGAGAAACGCAGACGCTATTGTGAAATTATGCCCGGTGGAAGTAAAACCTACAAACTGCAAGTAGTACAGTCCGTAGCAGTTGGTGTTGTGAGTGCAGTCACCCTGTACAATATATGTAGACAGTTATATAATTGTGAATGGAGTATCGAAGCGATGTTATAAAAACATACCCAGGATATGAAAACTGTCATGTAAAGTAATCGTCATCTCCCCCCACGGCATGTGGAACGAGTTAGTCTCAGGAGACCACCGTTCCAAAAATGCCGTTAGGAGGGCATGGTTAGGCCTATGAATGACGGAATCATGCAGATGCTGGAGGCCAGATGCATCTACGAGGGCCAGCCAGGCTCTATCAGCAACCGGCTGCTCATCACGCTTGAACCTGTTCATTCGAAATAAAAAATATTATCAGTACTCAAGAAAAGCAGCATAGGATGATAATTAATGGAATATTTAGAGTGTGTGGTATAAATAACTTCAATATTTAAAACATTTCACATTAATGCTAAGCTTACTGTGCAAGATGCGTGAGTCTCGTATGGAAAGTCACCAATCCCTCAGTAGTAGAGTCACCCCAAATATGTCTGGCTCGGTGGTCACTGAACCCGTACATCAGTGAAACATCCTCTGGCCCACCACCGGGGTCCCTCTGAAGCTGCCATGATGGTGGCGCATCCTGACCCCGCCTCCTCCCGTGTCTCAGAGGTCTAGGCGGCTCTACTACATCATCATCCTCATCATCCTCCTCCTCCTGCACCCCCACCTCCACCTCCTCCTCCTCATCCTCATCATCCTGCCCCCCCTCCTGCCCCTCCCCATCCTCCTCCCCATCATCACTATCACTCTCCTCCTCCCCATCATCACTATCACTCTCCTCCTCCCCATCATCACTATCCTCCTCCTCCTCCTCACTATCCCCATCGACCGCCGCCTCCTCCTCCTGAACATCATCAGCTGCTGCCGCCTCCTCCTCCCTCTCCTCCTGCTCATCATCAGATGTGGCATCCTCGTCATTCCGAGCCTTGCTCCGGTTTTCTCCTCTCTCCAAACGCTCTTCAGCCTTCCTCTTTCTAGCTGAAACGGTCATAGGATCACGTGCCTACAAAAAACACAAATAAGAGACAATACATTAGCGACAGTTACAGTAGATTAAATAAATGAACACAACGCTGACTGATAATTCACAATGCTGATATTCAGAAGGATCACATCTCGTGTAACACCACTCGAGATGCATCTCGAGTGGGTTTACACGAGATGACATCTCGTGTAACACCACTCGAGATGCATCTCGAGTGGGTTTATACGAGACTTGTCTCGTAAACACACCCGAGATGCATCTCGAGTGGTGTTACACGAGACACACCAATTTCAATTTTACATTTTTCAAATTATGTTTAATTGGGAATATAGAAATGTAAAATAAGGTTAAAAATTGCTTACCTTTTTCACAGGCGCTGTAGACGAGCTAGTCCCGGCGGCGATGTGGGCGGCGGCTGTGGTGGCGGCGGTCCCGGCGGCGGTCTTGGGTATTTTAAGTTTCACCATTTCAATTTCGAAAGTTTTTTTTTTTTTTACTGTGAGAGAGAGAGGTGAGAGAGAAGAACAGAGCGAGCGAGAGAAAGACGACGGCGACGGTGAGCGACGACGGTGAGAGAGACGTTAGAGAGAGACTGTTCGTTTCTTTCGTCGTTTCAAACCGAGAGAGAGAGAGGGGGGGGGGGTTAGGGAGCGAACGTGAGGGAGAGTGAAATTGAAAAAAATAAAAATAAAATATATATATAGGGGTACTTTGGTAATTTAATGGGGCTGTGGAAATAAGGGGCTGTGTATATAAATATATCCATATATGTGTGTGTGTGTGTGTGTGTGTGTGTTTGTGTGTATTCTCATAATAATTTTTTCAAACATATAATTACATAAATTCACCGCTATATTTAAGTCTTATCAGGTGCTTTAAGGGCACACGCTATAAAAACAGAAGTTTGAGAAGGAACAAACAAAAAAGCTGAGCATTTATTGATTACAGATCGAAAGACAATTATTGCATTGATTGTGGTTAGTGTGTAATCTCTCCGTCTCATTTATATTGTACACATTTAAATTTCCAGTTACCTTTGACCAAACATTAAAGCTAATCTAATCATCCTATTAAAATTTTTAAAAGTATGAGTGATAAATAGCTAAATAATTTATCAATTACAATTCTAGAATTTCATTAAAATGGTTATATTGTCATTAATATTTAATCAAAGTTTATTTGTGTTGACTAAAATTTTTAAATATGGACAATATAAATAAATGAGACCATGGGAGTAATTCACCTAAAATATATTTCTATTTCCTCATTAAAAAACAAGCTTCTATTATCCACCCGAATAATACTAGGGGCACAATATATACTGTAATGGGCTTAACATTTCCCCTATATAACTACGTACGTTAAACTTATGTTCGCCCCTTTGCGCTTTAAACCCTAGATCACTCCTGGACCCTTTACCTCTAAAGTTCAGCCGCCGGTAAGTCTCTCCCGCTCTGCTTTTCGGCTTCATAGTTTTTCAATTAACTTGTATTATTGAAATTATTGATTATTGTTTGAAAACGCTGCAGCTTTAGGCTTAATTAGTAATGTAACAAGGAAATTGTTGTTAACTAGTGGAACTTGTTATCAATGTTGAATAGTATATAAATTTTACATGGGGGTTGTTTTCTGGTTGACTGATTATAGTGGAGGATGTTGGTCTTTTTTTGTAATCGTGTTCAGCATGAATTTGGTCTTGTTTATATTGAGCTGATTTGTGATTTACATCGTGGACGAACCGAATCTCGTTCATTCTAGTTCCTTGTATTTCATTAGGCGATCTCATTGCTAATCTATTTGTATGTTTACCTACACCAAAACTTATTCCCTCCGTCCCAAAATGAATGTCCCAAAAAAATTCATATTTGCTCTTGATCAAGAGCAATTTTGAATTTTTTGGGACATTCATTTTGGGATGGAGGGAATACATCTTATAATTTAATATTTGATCTTATTCTCGTGGATTCAAGTAATATTAGACGTTAACCCTTACTTGAAGTAGTAAAGGGAAATACTGAAGGAATACCTGTAATAGTATATAATTATTGCTTAATTTTGCATCTTGTTTTGGTCTGCTAATGTGTTGCTTTACAGTGTGCTGAAGGAACCACATATACACCATGGCTGCTGCATTTTTTGTTGGGTCAGAGGCTGGCCTCAAGAAGCTTGACGAGTACCTTTTAACTCGTAGCTACATCACTGGGTGAGTTTGATTTCATTTTCAATATGAAGGGTCTCTTAGATTTGGGTCACAAATTGATATGAACCAGTTAACTTTTACTAGGTACCAAGCCTCTAAGGATGATATCACAGTTCATGCAGCTTTTTCCAAGGCCCCATCGTCAGAATATGTGAACGTCTCTCGCTGGTATAATCACATCGAGGCTCTTCTAAGAATTTCGTAAGTTCTGGAATTCACTCGCATCACTTTTCATTTGCTATTTATGTAAGATAAATTTCGTGGCTCTGTATAGACATCGGTAGAGAAGTAGCCTTTGACTTCATGATATAGCTGCTTTAATTTTTCTTAATGTTTACTTTTGCTCTTGCAGTGGTGTATCTGGGGAAGGTTCAGGTGTCATCGTGGAGGGATCTGCCCATATCAGTGAAGCGATTGCAACTCCTCCTCCTGCTGACACAAAGGTAAGTTTAACTCCTGGATTGCTAGTAATCTGATTCCATTATGAAGTGCCTTAGTTTCATAGGTTTTCTATCTTAATGTCGTCTCTTTTATCTAAGCTCATACATTCTGAGTATATTTGTCCTGATTTATAGAGAGGCGGTTTACTTTCCGGCTAACTATTTGATATCTATATGCTGCCTAATGTTCTTCCTTAATTTGATCTGCAGGCTGCAGCTGCGGAGGATGATGATGATGATAGTGATGTGGATCTCTTTGGGGAGGAGACTGAAGAGGAGAAAAAGGCTGCTGAAGAGCGTGCAGCTGCTGTGAAGGCATCTGGAAAGAAGAAAGAATGTGAGTCAACATTATTCTTCTTCATGAGAAACACAGATTGAACCTGCTGTGTTAGCCCTGAAGGCAATACAATTTTTTCTTCAAGCTAATGATCCATGTTTCTTAACACGGTTTTGTGGCTACTATCAATACATCTGCTTTCCGCACATTTATGATTTTGTGGGTATCAGTTACTCTTATTCCTAGATTCATTCTTGCTTCTAACCTCTTCTGGCTTTGCTGATATTGTACTTGCTTGTTTTTTTTTTCTTGTTGCCAGCTGGCAAATCATCGATCTTGCTAGATGTAAAGCCATGGGATGATGAGACAGACATGAAAAAGCTCGAGGAAGCTGTTAGAAGTGTACAGATGGAAGGCTTGAATTGGGGTGCATCCAAGTTGGTACCTGTTGGATATGGTATCAAGAAGTTGCAAATTATGATGACCATTGTGGATGACCTTGTATCTGTTGACACCATTATCGAGGAGCGTCTTACCGAGGAGCCGATCAACGAATATGTCCAGAGTTGTGACATTGTTGCCTTCAACAAAATCTGTGAGTTCATTTTTGGATACCTTTCTCAGTTTTTTTTTTTTTTTTTTTTAAATATATATATATGTATATAATATGATGATTGCTACGCATGCCTACATGTGAATCTTCCTTATTTTTGGTGACTGATAACAAGTGTTTTTGTTGCAGGATTCTTGTTGGTTACATGGGCACTCTTTAGGCTTGTCCAGATTAGGCTTTCTCTAGCTTCTCTTCAACTATGAAGTTCCATCATAATGTTCTAGGTACAAGGATGCGAGACTATCCTTTGTAATTTTTGGTTATGGTCATCATGAACTCGAGTGATGATTGTGTTGGAACGTCCCGGACAATTATTGTTATTTGGTTTTGCTTCAGACTGGTGATGAACTGCTTTTTCTGATTTATTCTCCCATTAGATTCTTGCAATTTGTGAGCTCATCTTTCTTTGACTAGTCCAGATGTTTATTTGTAGTTGAGTGGTTTGGTTAATGAGGTTATGTACGTGAATGATCTTGAAAGATTGTCCTCCTTGATCA
Organism: Campanula takesimana; assembly: GCA_026119855.1. NCBI lineage: Eukaryota > Viridiplantae > Streptophyta > Magnoliopsida > Asterales > Campanulaceae > Campanula > Campanula takesimana. The sequence continues at coordinate 255,061 of JAOWBW010000746.1, read as the reverse complement.
TTTAAGGGTCCTGATTGCCTGAACGTTATTTCAGATTTCTTCAACACACAAGAAGATGATCTGAAGTAGAAAGCTTGTCTATTGATGGCTGTTTAAATCACCCCGGCACAAATATTTCCTGCACGGTTGTGTTCTTCATATACTCCCTCCGTCACATAATTATGTGGACAAATTTATATTTTGGGCGTCCCAATTGATAAGTTATACTTTCCTAAAATGGTAAAGAAACTTTACTATTCCTCTCACTCATTTTCTCTCTTACTTTATTTTTATACTCACAACACCAATCAATCAACCTACTATTCTTTACCTCACTTTCTCTCTTCTACTTCACTTTTCACACACACCACAACTACTCATTACTATTCATCCCTTAAAATAAAGCAATAATGCTTTCATTATTTTCATCAACACCATTTGATAGTGGTTTATAAAGTGGATAATTTGTGTACAAGCACATGTTATACACACACTATACTCATTAGTGTTTTTATCCTTATTATCTCATTTTAAAGTTGTTTTTCAACATCTCCATTCAATGAGACAAAGCTTATTTATATTAACAATAACATTGTTATTATTACCATGTGTTTGAACAATTCATACATATCACAATATATCACTATGCTTATCATATGATGATGTAGTTCAACACACATTTCACATCTTGTTTGAATTCATTTTTGAATAAAAATGTGATCCAACTAAAGAGACATATTCTCATTATTGATCACCAACTCAACCCATCGGTTGATACAATTTCCATTCTTTCATTCAAAAATCATGATATCATCCTTGATGATATCTACCTTTGTCTCTCAAGACACAAGGAATATGTTTAACTTTTTCAAACACGTTTGGTTTTTCATACAAGTTTGACTTTTCAAACAAGTTTGACTTTTGACCAAGTTTGACAAACTTGGTCTTTGCCTTAAGCAATTCAATATGCTCCACCACATTTGCTTCCATCACAAGAAGTGTTACACAACTTCTTATCTGAAGCTCTATTCTCTTTTCCAACACAAAGATGAATAGCAAGCATCTCAACATTCATTTCAATTCATTTATGTTTGAGTTGCTTCTTGAAATCTTTTCAAGTGAAAATTAATTTTTCAATTATTTTCGTCCCTTGAAAATTTCACTTATCACCATCCATTCGACATGGATTTCATGAAAGACTATTTCAATTCTTTCATTTGACTTTTTACGGTTTATGGAGTCTACTATTTTAAATCAAGAAACGGCCTGCAATGAATTTCATTGTACCAATATTCTCGATTTTATTTTATAGTCCAAAACTCCAACTATTCTTTTCCTTTTTCTTGGTACTATATATGTTATATAACGAAACCAAAAATCCGTTAAATATATAGTTCCGACAAAAGAAACTCATATGCTTCAACCGCACTCACGGATTAAACATCCGTCTCATTTCCACCAACTTTGTAGGATTTTTCTTAAGAAATATCACTAAGTTCAAGGTGGTTAAGTAGAACATCTTTTGTTGCCATCACATAAAGTCGGGCCAACAAAATTTTCTAACTTCTCACAATGGTGCCCAAAATACTTGGAACACCCACATTACGTTGGAAATTTCTCTCCACACAAGGAGCCTTCCCTCAAAACATTGGCTTTAATTTTTCAACAATTAAACACCAAATTATTACTTTGTTGTTACAAATATAACTCTCTAACTTAATTAGAGAATTTACTCCAAGAATAAATTGCTAATTCAATAAGAGAATTATCACAATTTATTTCTTGTAACAACCCATCTTAATAAACCTCTTAATTCCTTAATGGAATTATTATTAGAGATTAATTATTTCAAAATTAAATGTCTCATTTTGGAGTACCTCTAAATTCGAGACATTTACATTCTCATTCACATAATACACAATTTCTTTTAGAAGTCATCCTTCTAAATATTGTGTCATTTTTCATCATCAACAACAATAGGATTTAACAACTTCCTTCAAGAAGTCCTATTGTTTTTGTCTTCATGACATTAGTCACTCATCAACTATTAGGTTTTAACAACTTCTTCCAAGAAGCCCTATAGTTTTAGTATTTGTGACTTCACAACAGTAGAATTCAACAACTTCTTTCAAGAAGCTCTATTGTTTTTATCTTTGTAACTTTTGTCACTATTAACAATAATAAGTTTTAACAACTTCTTTTCAAGAAGCCCTATGATGTTAATCTTTGTGAACTTCGTACCATGTACAATAATAAGTTTTAACAACTTCTCATAAGAAGCCCTATTATTTTCGTCAACGTAACGTTAAAGACTTAATCTTTCAACGTTTTAAGTTCCAATGAACTTTCCAATCTCTTCACTATGATTCATACGAAACGAACCATAAGAGACATATCACATGATTTATAACCACTTCATGAGGCATAGCCACAATTGGTTTATACAATCATTCAAACATAGTTGATGTCACGGAGCATCAATCTTTCCATCTTTGTTAATCTCATTAAACAAAAATTAAAATTAGTATTTTAGTTCACAAAAACTGAAATTTTTATCTTCACTTTCTCATTATAGATTCCAATCGTCACCGTTCAGAATCTTCTCCTATGAGTCATGAACATGCACAAAAAATTTCGACCCAATCCAACGGTTAATGAAGTAGGATATGCTGTTTTACTACAGCTGGTCAAGAAAAATCTGTGCATAAATTTTCTTGCTTTCTTTCTCATTGTTCCTCATCGTCTTTCATCCTTTCTCCCGTAGCCACCACGCCACAAGATCCATGTAATCTGCAATCCTTTCTCAACAAGCGAATTAGTCTTAAGATTGCTGGATAAAATCTTGTAAATATCGAAAGGAAAACAAATTACAACATTGAAAATACAATATACAATAATTATGAAAAACATAAAAGGAACGATACAACCGTATTTGATCTCTTCATTGGGTTTGTCCATCTTTGATCTCTTGTATCCGAGTCGTGTGAGAACACACTCTCCTTAAGACTAATTCGTCCTCCTCTCTACGAGTGCTTGAGGTTTCCACGGGCGTTAGTCTCCCAGGATAAAACGGATTAACCGGAACCAATTCGCACTTAAGCCTTCCGGCGAAATGAACTAATATGCTTGGACGATATCACCATTGATTTTGTTCTAGGAGGCCAAAGGAAGAAGATGAACAAATTGCAAGAGGGAGGAAGAAGATTGAAGGAAAAATTCTCAATTGTGTGTTCTTTTTCTCTTCTCTTTTTCTCTTTACTTTCAAAGAGTTGTGGGTATTTCTTTTATAGCTCAAAACTCCCCAAGGATTAATTCTCCAATTAATCCACATATTGATGATCATCTTAATTCAACAATTAACCTTGCCATCAATTTCTTTTTGGAGTTTCATTTGCCAATCATAAATGGACATTAACCTTGGAAGTTATTCTTGGAATTAATCTTGAATTAAAAGAATTATAATTCAATAAAAAATGGCAAAAACTATCAACTAGTTTTTCCATTCTTTTCACATGTGAGACAAACTCACATTTCCAACTTCCATCCATTTATTTAAGCTATAATATTTTTATCATCCAATCTTCAAATTGAACAAATAAAAATAACATTTTCATGTTCTCACGGAGTAGAATATGAACCCACAATAATCTTTGTCCAACGACAAACGATTCTTCCAAGGAAATGTACACAATTTCCTTCACACACAACATATTTTTCCAACACCAAGTAGAACAATTAAGCCTGAGTTGACACTGAAACGTAAAGTTGTATTTGATTAGTCAAAAGGATCTCATACTAATCAAAGGATGATTAGATATATACTCCCTCAGTCCCATTTATATTGTCCACGTTTGTATTTTTTAACCAACATAAGTGACCGTTGACCAAATATTAATGTCATTCTAATGAAATTCTAAAAATTATAATTGATAAATTTTATAATTATTTATCTTTATCACTTTCTAAAAATATATCAAATTGACTTTAATGTTTGGTCAAAGTTAACTTGTGTTGACTAAAAAATTCAAATGTGGACAATATAAATGGGACGGAGGGAGTACACGCTAGGTACTACAGTGTAATAGGTTAAAGCACTTAACAAACATTGTATTTGTAGATTTTGTTAACAGAAGTTTCATGACAATCTTTGTAAAAGGGAGTTGTTGGATGCATGAGAACAACCTATAGGCATGACACGTGGTAGAAGAACTACATGATTCAGAGCATAGCAGTCTCCTGCCCTAGTGATAGAACTTTAGTGTGACTGATCAGCTTCTATGCGTAATTTGCCCGCAGCTGTCGTGCTTTTGCTAGCCATGTTAGACAAACTTGGTACCCAGTTCCCATTTAAATGGGCGTCGTTTGAGGCATGGAATGTAGGGGTTGCAGCTGTCCCTTAGGGACTCTCATGAGAATCAAGATCATAAGTGCACATCCATTAACAATGGTACCCGCTTTGCACAATCCAGTTACAAGCAGAAGTACTTTGCGTGGCAACATAGTTATGAAGTTTGTTACAATTTCTTAATACAACACCTTGTCTATTATAGCTTACTTCAAAAAATAATCGAGTTGTATCAAAGATGGATGGAAATGAAACATCACTGAACATTTTGCAGGAAGATCAAAGCTTATATCTGTAGTGTCATTTTCTGCTGAAAAGAAATTCCACCATCTAAATTCATCTCTATATGTATTGTGTGGCAGTCATTTCTTTGGAAGTTTTACTGTACTAAAATACATTTCTAGATACCCAATTGCAGAAAATGCCAAAAAGGAAAATAGATAAAGCATATGTGTTGGACAGGAAGAAGCATCTCACTAGACTAAATATAAACGAGGCAGGAAAAGTTCTTTTAAAACGGTAATCTCCTAACATAACACAACTATGTACTATATACAACTGCAACCTTTTTCGACTGTTGTTAATTTCTTTAACAAGTTGGTTCATTCCGTTAATGAAATTTAACGACATCCAACTGTAACCCGACATAAAAGTACGTTTCATTATGTCGTTAAAGAAGAGTAGGTTACCTTTTGTGTAGCCAAGAGTGTAGAACGTTGCTTGGTTTGTAATTATCTCCTAACATAACACAACTATGTACTATATACAACTGCAACCTTTTAGTGTCCATCTCATGTGTGTGACTGTTTCTTTCTTGAATTTAGTGGCGAGGGGAAATTGGAAAAGCAATTTCGTATGAAGTGCATCGGTTGTGGGCTTTTAGTCTGTTACCGCTGTGAAGAAGACCTGGAATCTGCCTCATTTATATATGTAGTTGATGGTGCATTGAGTACAGTTGCTGCAGAAACTAACCCCCAGGTAGTGACCATAAACCTTGTTATGTTGAAAGCATTGTGTAGTATGCCAAGTTCAAAATTACTGCTAATGAGGTGTTTTTAGGGGAGTGCGGATCAGGATAGAACTAATCCTAGGCGTTGTTCAGTATTCCTGTTAGACGGTATCCATGTTCGTTGTTTGGTTCTTATGGCACCTCATGTGTAGTGCAATAAAGGATGTTAGTTAGTAAACCTGGGGACTTGTCTGTTTTATTTTTTTAATGCCCTTTATAACTCATGTAGATTTGTTTAATGTCCATTGATATATGATGCAGGATGCTCCTGTGCCACCTTGCATATCACAGTTAGAAGGAGGACTTGTTCAAGTAGCAATTGAAGTGGAAGACCGTGCACAACGCTCAGCAGTTACTAGTAATTCATTTTTTATAGAAAAAATAAAATTCAGTAATTTATCTATTTAGATGATTCAAAAGTTTTTTTTTACTTATCTAAAGATGCATTGTTATCCTGTCATGGATACTTGTGAAATGGAAATGACTAAGGTATGCGACATATAATTTACTATTGACCTTTGAGTAAAAGAACGAGCGAAAGAATGGGTGCTTGAGCCTCAAGTTTTACTCATGCCTAAATCAACAGCAAAAGCATGGGCACTAGTCTATTGGAATAGAAATCAGGCTAAAAATGATTAGTGTTGCACTCGGGAAAGAAACGAAATTACTAGCATACTCCCTCCGTTTCATGTGAATTGAGACTTATTTCCCGTTTCATCCGTTTCACCTCAATTGAGACTGTCCAAAATGGCAAACTTTTTTATATTTTATATTCACCCAACCCCACCCATTTAACCCCACTAATTCTCTCTCTTCATTTTCCACCACTCATTCTATCCAACCAACACAACTATTTACCCCACTCATTCTCTCTCTTCATTTTCCACCACATTTACTACTTTCTCTTAATTATTGTGCCATTTTTTTTAGTCTCAATTCACATGAAACGGAGGGAGTGTTAGCAAACTTAGGTGATAATTGTTTTAGTTATGGAGAAGAGGGTACTACTGACGATTTTTGTGGTGCATTTGCTTGCCCCAAGCACACAAAAGTTGAGTGATTTTGCTTCTTGTTTTTCCACAAATCAGGAAAACTTTTCTTGTGCGTAAAGTATTTCATTTAATCTCTAGGTGAAGTATTACACTCTGTTTTTCCACAAATCAGGAAAACAAAATTACCTGACTATAGAAGTATCAGCAACATATAATGTTTGTAACGGCAGATTTTACACAGCATCCGTTACAATTTGTCGTTTTTTCCTTTTAGGCGAAAACACTTGCTTCCTTTACATTTTTCTTTGGACTAGAAGATGTCTCCAATATTTCTGTATTATCCTTTTTATGGGCTTCAGTATACACTTTTCTTGACATTAGTCTCGAAGCCTTGTGCTTGACCTTGTGTTTTCACCCAATTCTATTCAGGAGTAAATGCGGATGATGTTCGAGTCTCTGTGGCTGCACCAGCAGCATGTGGTGAAGCTAACAATGAGCTTTTAGAATTTATGGGCAAAGTTTGTCTGCTCTTCTTTGTCTGGGTTTAGGGTGACACATTTGGGTCGTCTAAGTTCATTTTTGTTGTCAACTCAGGTGTTAGGTTTGAGGCTAAGCCAGATGACTCTTCAAAGAGGATGGAACAGCAAATCAAAGCTCCTTGTGGTATGTTGAAATTTTTTGCTGCTACGCTTTCATTTTCAGAACAGCCATGATATATACATATGTCTGTGTGGGTTTTGTTAGGATACCTCCTTCAAGGGCATATTAACAAGTGGCTTAATATTTTATGACCCAAATTCCCTTATTTTCATTCTTTAAGTTATTATATTATGGGAGTAAAATTGTAACTCCAAAATCAAAGACACTCTACCTTCCATCCATCTAATTTCAGCATTTCCCCCAATTCAGAAATTGGATTCATCTCATCTCTTTCAATTGCCGATCCGCTCACATTTCGAGCCCTTTTATCTCTACAATACGTTCATATTAAATACTCTCTCCGTCCCAGAGTAAGTGTCCACCTTTCCTTTTTAGTCTGTCCCAGAGTAAGTGTCCACTTCCTAAAATGGAAAAGGATCTTTACAATTCATCCCACTCATTCTCTCTTATACTTTACTTTTACACTCACAACACCAATCAATTCACTATTCCCTACCCCACTTTCTCTCTCCTACCTCACTTTTTATACTCACAACACTTACACCACTTACACTTTTTCTTACACCACTTCCACTTTTTCTTAATCCCCGTGCAAATGGAAGGGTGGACACTTACTCTGGGACGGAGGGAGTACCATTATCCCTGAGCAATCGCAACCGTAAATAATCTCATGAAATCACAAGATTTGTGAATAAAATTTCAAATTCACATATCTATTTCATTTGATCGGGTTTCAAAAAACCACCAAAATACAATCATTATTATCCGATGAACAATTAAGAGAAAGAAATCTTGCAATTAGTTTTTCCACCAATCAATTTTCACCCACAAAACCCCACCAAGAATTAGATGGAGTAGACTGAGTCATGACAATTAATGATCTTAAAATACTACATCCGTCCCAAACTTATCGCTACTAAATGTGAATGCACGGGGATTAAGAAAATATGTTGGAAAAGTAAGAGTTGTGAGTGGGTAAGAAGAAAATAAGCGAGTGGATAGTTGTTGTGAGTTTGTAGCAGAAAAAATTGAACATTTTAGGTAAGTAGCAATTAGTACGAGAGGCCCAAAACGGAAATAAGTAGCGATTAGTTTGGGACAGAGAGAGTATTCTTTACCTACATTATGGAGCAACAAAGAAAGAGGCAAACAACCGCCGGAGGGAGAGAGTATGAGAGGTGGACTTTGGGGCAAAGATGCTGGAATTAGTATCTTTGACATTGGAATTACAAGTTTGCCTCCATTGTATAATAGCTTAAGGAATGAAAATTAGTATTTGGGTCATAAAATATTGGGCTAATTGTTAAGATGCCCTTGAAAAGGTATCCTAACAAAACCACATGTGTGTGTGTGTATATACTCCCTCCGTCCCACCTCACTTGAGACTTATTTTCATTTTGGTCCGTCCCACTTCACTTGAGACTCCCCAAAATGGTAATCTTTTTATAATTTTATATTCAATCTACCCCACCCACTCATTCTCTCTCTTCATTTTCCACCACACAATTCATTCAACCAACCTACCATCAACCCCACTCATTCTCTCTCTTCATTTTCTACCACACATTTTCCTTATTTTATTCTTTTTCCTTAGTTATTGTGCCCACCTCAAGGGTCTCAAGTGAGGTGGGACGGAGGGAGAATATATATATAGACACACACACATATTCTCCCTCCGTGCCATAACAATGTGCACACTTTTGGTTTTGGCCTTTAGGTGTGCACGGGAATTAAGATAGGAGATAGGAATAGTAGTGTATAGTTTTTGTGCGTATGAAAAGTGAGATAGAAGAAAGAAAGTGGGGTATGAAATAGTAGTGGATAGTTGTTTTGAGTATGACAAGTGGGTCCCATTAAATAAAAATATATATATAAAATTTCCATTTTGAGAAAGTGAGGCTTATCAATGGGACGCCGAAAGTGAAGTTTGTGCACATTGTTACGGGACAAAGGGAGTATATGTATTTACTTGGGTGGAAGGGGGGGGGGGGGGTTGTCTAGCAGGTGATCTGCTGACCACAGACTGTGGCCTTTTAACGTCAAAAACTGAATCAATGTGTCCTGGACCCTTGTCATATGTTGGTTCCTGGCCTTGGTAAGAGCCATTGCTTGACCGATCAGAATAAGGTGTACATCCTACACTATTAGGGTTACGTTGTCTTTGATTAAGAGCCTATAGGTTTAATTCCAGACAAGCTGCACACTTCTTTGACGTCAACTTTCTTGGATCATTTTCTGCACAGTGACTCATGGTCTTATTCAGAATTCTAATATAAACTACTCCCTCCGTCTCAAAATGATCTTCACATTTGGCCATAGTTCAATCAAATCAATTATTATAAAAGTGGGACCATCTTTCCGGGATGGAGGGAATACTTTTCTTTAAGAAATTATAAAATGAATATATTGTAGCTTAATATCTTACAGAAACATGAATCTTTACTTAAAGCTTCATACACAGCGGCTCCCGAATCCTGGATCAAAGCAGGGATTTTGTTTTTGACTGCCTTGTATCCTTTGTGGTAGGGCCAAACTTATATTCTTTATTTTGAACTAGGTGGAGGATTTATCTGCCAGACAAGTATATGAGAAACTTCTTGAATCTGTGCAACCTTGAAGGTGCTCCATAAGATTCTCCAGTTATTATAGGGGGGAGGGGGAGTCATGAATTGCAATGTGAAACACTTCTCAAAGCTGTACCAGCAAAGTCTTAATGACGCTGATTAAAAAAAAAAAAAAAAAAAACACTGATACAAGAAAGTCCTCTTGCCTCGATATCATCTGGGTACGCCTTATATACCGCTTTTTGCAACCTCCTGTTGGCTATGAAGTCTTATTGTTGATTCTTTGGTCCTTTCGTTTTTGGAGTGGTATTTATCAACTCTCCTTTGAGACCTGGAGTATGGTTTGGCATTTTCCAAGCAACTATTTATACTCCCTCCCTCTCAATAAGATAGTCCACCTTTTTTCTTTTTCGTTGTTACTACGAAAGAACTTTGAGCAGGTGTATCAAGAACAATTTCAAAAATTTCATTAGAATAATTAAAAATAGCCTTAATTATTACTCAAAGCTCCTTTGTGTATATATGAATAAGAGCTGTCGGAGTGTTTATATAACACACTCACCACTGGTGGTTTTGTAGGATATGTTGTCAATTGATAGTTTAAAACCAAAATGTATATACAATTGCAAGAGCACATTTCAATAACATTGTAATCTCCGCGCCACAACAGCTCATGGTGCTCAAGATCACAGACTTCCCAAACTCGGGATCTTGGTCAACTCAATTCAGCCATTCTAATTTTTATCTGCCTACAATTTTACACAATCCACTGAAGTGATTTTTTTTATTTGAAACAGGAGTCGGTGCTGTTGCATGATCTTCATATACCAGCTAAGCAGAAGTTGACCACAATCTTACCAGACTATCCAGACAGCAAAAGAAACACAAAATGGATTCAGATCTATGATCTAACTGTCAAACCAGCCAAAACTCAAGTCTGAGAATCCAATGATATAACATTTAAATAAATCCTTCAAACATGAACACAAAAATGATCTCATGACGATACCAATGACAAAGAAAATAAGGTACTTCCAACTTCTTGAAATCAAATAACAATCTTCATTTAAGAGGACGCACCGCTGCGCAAAGCTTGATTCTTCTTGTTCTTCCTGGGAGCCAATTGAGTCTCCGGCTGCAAGAAATACGGATAGTTAGCAGATCAACGCAATGCAAAATCATGATGCCAAGCAGCACAAATGCTAGTACCATTTAGTGAAGATAATTTATGAAAGTCAATAAATTACCTCTTTCTTCACGGGTTCTTCCTTCTCTGACAAAGTCAACTCAATATGACATGGAGATGACATATAAGCTGCAAGGCAAACAAATTGATTAATGACCGACATTGACTAAAACGAAGAGACGGCAGCTTACTCTAAAACTAGCAGATTCAAAAGAGAAATAAACAAATTTCAGGTGACATCCAGATGAAGATCTCAAAAATAACATGGAAAATGACTTCAAACTTACTAACTACTAGCAAGAAATTAAACATGTCAGTGCTGAACTTCCTAAGGATATACACAGCAAGAGCTAGGGTTTTAATCTCCTGGACTGAGGAGTCCAACACTTGGCAATGAATGATAATTGCAGTTGTAATTATCCTATGGGACTAAGAAATTTACCAATGAGCAACTTTTAAGAGTCCAGTTCTGGAAAGTCATACTCTTGGATGTCACCGAAGGGGGCATGGATTTTTTTAACAACACACCAGAAAGAACAGCCCGAAATAAGAATCGCTGTACTTCTAGATATATTTTCCCCACTTTCTCAAGAAGAAATTTAAATTTTTAGTCAGCAAATTAACTTGGAGTAAGGTGAATTACTGATGTTAGGAAATGACTGAGCAAGAATAGAGCACACATTAGAATCCTGCAGATACTATACAATTAAATCGGCGGCTCAGAGAAGGACTAAAACTTCTGAAAGACTATTCACTTACTCAAAATACAGAATATAAACAAAACTTATCGCAAAACGGTATACATGGCAAACATAGAGTGAAGTGAGATAATACACAAAGGGAATAAAACACTCACGGTTGATTCTTCCATGGGCACGGTATGTGCGACGCCTCTGCTTTTGTGCTTGGTTTACCTGGATGTGGGAGATGTGAAGTGAATCCACATCCAAGCCCTTTACCTGAAATTCAGAGCCGAAACACAAGAATGCTCTTAGCAACAGAGGTGAACTTGAGGAAAATGGAAACAAAAGACACAACAAGAATGCATACTTCGGCGTTACTCTCAGCATTCTTGAGCAAGTCAAGAATAAATTTTGCAGATTTAACTGGCCAACGTCCTTGACCATTTGAATGGCGGTTCTTCGCCTGAGCAGTTCGTCCAACTCCACGGCAAAATCGAGTGAATGGAATGGCTTGCTTGTGGACAAGAACATCCTCCAAGTATCTTTTAGCCTTGATCAAGGGCAACTTCCGGATAGCATGAGCAGTCTCTCTTGTATTCTTTGAACAGATAGAAATTACAAGCACACAACGATCATTAGTATTAGAGTATGCGAGAAGACATGCAAGGTAAACTCTTGAAACACAAAAACATGACACATAAACCTTGATAATATATTTTACTCCCTCCTTTCCAAAATGATCTTCCCATTTGCCATTTCTCATTGCGCCAAAAAATTCTTCCCATTATGTACAATTTGGGGTTTTAAAAGTGCATAAACAAAACATGGCTAGAGAAGCAAGTCTTCATATTCTTAAAACTCTTGAATAATCAAATGGGAAGATCATTTTGGGACGGAGGGGAGTATGCAATAAGAGCAAAAAAGAGCAAAAGAATATCTGACATGCCACACCAGATATCCAATATAAACATATTCCAGGATATATGAAATAACTGTATCACAAACGATTCTGAGTTATCATTATAAAGCATGTAATTTTTTGACTTAAAACATGACATTTATAAAATAAATAGAAGCATGCACATTTTACAGACCTAAAGATAGTACTGCATTACAGAAACACCAACTCTTAAGTAAGTATAATAGGCCAAAAGGCAACTTTTGCTTTGTCTAGATTTCGATTTTTTTCCAGTTTTGGCAGAATTCTCAAAACATGCCGGCTTTGATCCTCTTGCACATCAGCATTATTTCCCTAGGTGATACGTTGGCCAACTTTTATAGCTTACACTGAAATTGTATTCAGACATTCCTTTATTTAATGTAGGGTAATTAAAAAATCTGTTAGGATGGATTGTCATCATTTCCTTTGCTTTATTTAAATGTCATCATAAGCTACGAAGAGTCAGTTGTTCAAACCTTAAAAATCAAATATATACTACCTCTGTCCCTAAATGAGTGTCTAAATTTCATTTTAAGGGACACTGAAAATCTCAACTTTGTGAACAATTTGGTAACAACGATTCATATATAATCTTGTAATCTTCTTTCCAAACCTTTAGTTTTGCATGTATAAAGAAACCGGTGAAGAAAATTTCGAAAAAAAACGTTTAGGGAGAAAGTTATGCTAAAAAAAGACACTCATTTAGGGACAAAGATTTCTTGAAAATGGACACTCATTTAGGGACAGAGGGAGTACAATTTATTGAATTGCAATAAATTACTCCCTCTATCCCAAAATGAATGTACGAAATAGCTCTTCAACAAGAGCAACATCAAACAATCATTTTGGGAGAAAGGTAGTAATAAAATAGCAAGCAAGTAACTGCTTTAGATTGTGTTAGTAACAAGCAATCAATTATATGGATAACAAGCAACAGGTTATACAAGGTTCATAAAGCAAAGTATAGACCAAATAAATCATTATAAATCGAAGATTTCGTCAGTTTAACATTGCAATGTTAAGCAAAAATTTCTTAATTAATGAATAAATTAAAACTATCAATCAAGACAAAAATACCTTGAAATGGCATCTGAGATTTGATCCCCTAGCCTTGCAAGCTGTAAAATTAAACAATCGAAGATGAAACACAAAATTCTTCAAATTCAAACAATACATAGGTATAATTAAATGACTAGTAGCTTTTCAAAACGCAAACACAAAAAGAATTAGTTTTTTGCTAATTAAGCGTCTCAATAGAGAGTTTTTGAGTGGAGCTTTTCAAAAATCTAAGTCATTTTTAGCCGCTTCAAATAGTAGCGTAAAAAAAAACGTTCCGTTTTGAAAAATCTCAGTTTTTGAAACTATGCACCAGACGAGCGCGTAGTGACCTAAATCAAGAATGTCGGCGGATTAATTGTGTTTTTGGGTCAATTTCACCGTACTAAGTATTTCAAAATAAATAGAAATTAAAAAAGTCCACCAACTAAAGCCGTATAGAGTGTGTGTTTCTTTGCTGCAGAGTACACCGGAATCGGAGAAGACTCCGATGACCTACAGTAGAAGGAAGCGAAGCCGCAGGGCAGGCCTTGCCATTTCTCATGCTTCAGGTACTAGGGTTTTTTCTGGCTGCTAAGTTTTCGTCTTCTTAACAGCATTGTGTACAATTTATTGTTTATTTTGATTACTTGATCTTACATTACATTGCTCATCGCTCGATTTTGAAAATATAGTTATGACCTTTGATCGTAGTAAAGGAATCGATTTTGTGCTAATTGTCACTAGGGCTTCTTGAATACTCGTACATTTATCTTAATTTCACTAAAATATAATTAATTTTTGTTTGTTGATGGTTTGATTTCTGACACGCTCATGGAAAATGCAAGTTCCATGGCCAAGAAATGGTGGTAAATTAAAGTAGTTTTTTTTTTTTAATCTTTGCCCGTTTGAAAGAGTGAAAATATTTTTTCCTTGTTCTTGATTTACATATAGTGAAAAAATAGGATATTTTATACAAACAGTAAGGTATCAAGATCCTAAAACTCAGTTCTATAAGTTAGTGCACGTGCAAAAGAATCCTAGTATGATAGTCTAATAAGTTGGACATCATTTAAGAGAGACCTAGCTGTACTTTAACTGTACAATGGCTTAGGCATAATTCTCTTGAGACGACAGCATGGTCAATATTTCTGTTATCATCTTATATCCTATAAGCATGAACTCTCACCTCTGACCCTACTCCACCCATTCTGTGATCCCGCATTAGTATATTTGAAATTGCTTTTGAATTGACCAACTTCCATATAGTGGATCCCCAAAGTCAGTTTGCGCATTCAATAAGGGAAGATACTAGTAGAATGGCAGAGGCAAATCAGGCTTCGGATCCAATTTGAAATGATATAAATTCCTATTCATTTAGCTGTACTCAGCAAAAGAACTGCCTAAGCATACCTTTACAAACCCAAACTTCTTTGTTTCTTCTTCTTCTTGCATAAAAGAACACAACTGTTGCAAAAACCGGGATTTCATTAATCGGCGGCATCCCCTCTTAGTTTTGAGTAGGCGGAACCATTTTTGGTTCTTCTCCACATTCTTTCCGAGACTCAAAAAGAAAGATCAAATAAAGACGGAATCACTCAACTGGAACAGATATGGAATCAAAAGTGGAAAACTTCTCTCAATTTTACCAAACTCAATATAGATGGATTAGCTGCTATGGGAGGGCCTTTCGAATAAAAAGATGACGTCGTGTATTTATTAATTACATACATTAACCAATTGGTTTAATCCTGGATTTGAGAATACTAATTTGTTAAAAATGAATTTGATAGAAGATCTAGAGGCATCATTCGCTGGAATCAACAAATTTGAATTTTATTGTAAGATTCAGAAGATGGTTTTTTGGCTGTTCACATCATTATATTCCATTATGAAGGAGAGAGGGAGGGAGCTACGGTCATGTTATTAACTGGTTAAGTTTTGTGTAAGCAAAATGTTTATTTTACGATTGTTCTATTACTTTCCTCTTGCTTTATCTTGGAGGATTTATCTTAAATCTTAATGAAAGTGATAGTGACCAAAAAGCATTTGCTCTTCCGGTACCCGAGTAACATGTAAGATGCTTCTCCATAGGAGAGGTATAGGGTTCGACCCCTCCCCTGTTCAAAAAAATAAATAAAATTAAATTAAAATGAACATGATAGTGAAAGAATAATGAGTGCTACCTGTTTGGTATTCGTCTATGCGTAGAGGGAATGTTATAGTGCAATGGCTTAGAGGCTAACCAGCTGGATTACGAAATTTTTGCATCTGAATAAACCAGTCAAACTAGCATCCCCATCGGTTATATTTATATCCCGATAATTGTAGTCTGAGATGTCCGATTTTCTTGAATCATATTTCCATGGAAGAATTGTTTTAGCTAATTTATCAATTGAAAATGTATGGTGCTAATAGTTTTGTAAAGCAACAGAAAAGGAATGTTCTGAAGTAGCGGAGAATAGCCCAGTTAAAGTGCGACTCTGCGAAGAGCAGAAAACCTGTAAAAGAATCATTTTGGCTTAAACGCAATAATAATTGGTCTCAATATTGAACATTATTTGCTTTAAACCTCAAGATATGGAGCTGAAAGTGATTGCGTCCTTATATTTATACTCATATGACTGGTGATTGCCAACTTATAAAAGGATGGTAAAAGAGTGGGTGAAGAGGCATGAAGATATACCACACATTTTTTGTGTCTCTTTGAAGGTGGTTATCAGATATAGGTGTTTTGTATCTTTTTGCAGTAAGCTGTAAGTCACCACTTCATTACACCTTGTCCATCCTAAAAGCTATCGCTACTATTTAAAGCCAAGTTCACAGTCACCTAGTAGATAAAGAAACACTACTTTGTTTATTGTTCAGAAACAATTAAGTGTGCAAATTTATCGCGAGCACATGCACAGGTGTCATCTTTTTGATTTCAGCAGCTTTACAACTCCACTTTTTATGGCTTCCGCAACACCCTTTATCCAGTGTGCCCATTATGGTTGGCTAGGTACAAATATATTAAAGTGCCTATCAGCCTATGTTTGAAAACCTTTTTTAGGATCTTTCTATTGTTTAGCGTTCATTCATATTAGAAGTTTAATTGAGTTGCAGGTTGTGAAGGTGAAACCGGGAAGCACAACCCATCTGTATCATATGTTGCAGATGCTCCAGTCACACATCAAAAAGTTGAAATCATTTCACATGCTGAAAATATAACAACTATTGAAGAAACTGGTACGATTCATCTTTGGTTATTTATTGGAAGATTTTTTTCCTCGACATTATGGAATTTGTGCATCTGTATCTGCGATTGCATAGTGGTTTATGGAAACACTACTTTGTTGATCACCGTTGATCAAACTTTTTGAGATACTCTGTCCCAAAAAGATTGTCCCATTTGACCTTTATGGTCAACACAAATGAGCGTTGACCAAACATTGATGTCGATTTAATTATCCTATTGTAACTCTAAAGTAAAATGAATCGCTCAGTGTATTATCAATAACAATTTTTAGAATTTCATTGTGATCATTAGATTGACACCAATGTATGGTCAAAGTTAACCTGAGTTGAGCATAAAAAGTCAAATGAGACAAACTTTCCGGGACAGAGAGAGTATAAATATTAGTGGTATTTATGGATAGACCAATCTGGAAATATAACACTTTGTTGAGTTTGTGGTGTTATGACAGGGTTTTGTAAGGGTATTTATGGATAACCACATCTAGAAATAGAACACTTTTTTGATTGAGTTTGTGGAGTTGTCGCAGGGATTGGTAAGGCACTAAATAATAAAAAATGCCTAAATCAGCAGCGTCGACGTCCACAGTGGAAAAGGAAAAGCGAAAAGGTTTTCATAGACTCGAGTGATTCCGAAAATTCTGCAGAACAAAAATTAAGTGCCTCCAACTCTCATGGATCTTCCAAAGGAGAAAAGTACAATTACGCAATCACCGAGCCTGAAAGGAAGTTAGATGACCAAAAATTTCAATGCTACTTAGAGTGAGTTTTCTCTTAATCAGTTGGAATAACAGCACATTGACCTTGTACCTACAAATCTAATGAATATACCATATTCTAAGCTATGTAGGAATATGTGGCGGAACTTTTCAGAAGAGAAAAAGAATTCATTTACACATCTGGATTCTTTGTGGTATTCCATTTATTCAAATGAAAGTGACAGAGAAAAGGTGCTGAAATGGATAAAGAAAAAGGATATTTTCTTTAAAAAATATGTCTTTGTTCCCATTGTTAAGTGGTACGTTTTTTTCTCTTTTCTTGGCACAAATTACATTTTCTTTGTTACGTAGGAATTTCGTAATTTGAGAAATAACATCTGCAAATAAGTGCAGGTCACATTGGAGTCTCTTGATTTTATGTCACTTCGACGAGAGCTTGGAGTCGGAATGTGATACCAAAACTCCCTGCATGTTATTGCTGGATTCACTTCAAATGACGGGCCCTAAGAGGCTCGAACCTGGGATAAGAAAGTAAGGGTTTAGTGATTGCACACACACACACACAAACACTCATGCACACACGCACACACATAGATATTTATACTCCCTCCGTCCCGGAAAGATAGTCTCATTTGACTTTTTATGGTCGAACTTTAACCAAACATTACCGTCAATCTAATCATTCTAGGGGAATTTTGAAATCATTAAGTGATTTATCAATAAGTGATTAATCAATAACAATTTTTAGAATTATATTGAGATGATTAGATTGACATTAATATATGGTAAAAGCTCACTTGGGTTGACCAAAAAGTCAAACAAGACTATCTTTCCGGGACAGAGGGAGTATATGTGCGTGTGTGTGTATATATTGAGAGAGAGATGCTTCCAACCACTACCCTGTTTTCATTTTAATTCTTAGTTGTATGCATGCCCTCCATCAGGTTTGTGTTCGACATATACAAGGCACACGGGAAGGTGGTGAATAAGAAGAAGTTGAATAAAATACCTCTTTTGGTTCCAAAGGTGGCCTTACTTCCCCAATATATATTTCTCGATCCATCTGTCCGTTGGCTTCCACTTCTAAGGAATATTTTTCAGGTTCCGCAGCAGATAAATGGGGAGGAATGTGGTTTTTACGTTCTATACTATATTAACCTGTTTGTAGAGGGTGCTCCAGAAAATTTTAGCCACTCCAAGTCCAATGGTTACCCTTACTTTGTAAGTTGTCATATCCTTTGTTGCTGTTTTATTATGGAACTTTTATACTCCGTACTATAATTCGAGCAGTTGATTATATTTTTTCCATTTGCGTTTTTGGTGGTATGTTTATTATAGATGAAGCAAGACTGGTTTACAGTTGAAGGTTTCAGCAGCTTCTGCAAAACGCTTGATTTATCTGAGGGATGAATAAGATGTGTTGTAGCTGGGGATGGTTACCGAGTATAGGGGTAGTATTGGTCTTGACTAGTGTTGTTTAGGGGATGAGTTAGGTGGATGTAGTAGTTCAAGTATCTAAAGTTTCATGGCTTTTCAATGGTGGTGCTTGTGCTCTGTCACTTTGTCTCTACCTACTAATGATCCATCTGTAATTCCACGCTTATAAATTATTATTAGTATTATGGGGTGCAAGTGCACCAGGTCAATTTGTTATACCAAGAAGACACGACACATTGCTTTTTTGGTGCAGTTGGTTGACGTTTTGTATAGACTTGTTGCATGAAACTTAAAACCCGGGCTGGAGACCCACATTACCCTCGATTTTACCCCTTTTTACCTTTTCAATATGGGCCGACTTAATGTAAAGTTTACTTTAAATCTACTATTTCGTCTCAAAATGTTATCTCATTTTTTAATTTGTCTCAAAATCAGTCTCATTTTTAAAAAGTAAGAGTTAAATTATTAAATTTTCAAAACTTGCTATGTAATTTTAAAATGATTGAAATGTCAAACAAAGGACTATCAATTTGAGACAAAAAGAGTATAATTTTTCTCATTTATGTTTATGTTATTGAAACACGAAATAATTAACTATAATAGAAAGCAATCATTTTACGTTTTGTGTATTAATCTCGTAATGATAGTGGTGATCTGAAATTATATATATATATATATATATATATATATATATATATATTTTAAATGAGTATTTCATATTACTAATGATAGATGAATTGCCCTTATTAGGCTACACCAAATTTCTTGTAAATATACTGGTACATGTCCAATACAAAATTCGAACTCATTACCACCACTACAAAAGCTAATATCGAATACTATCAGAAGTTAAGTTTTTTAATGAGAAAATGATAATTTAAAAGTATTAGTGTGATTTGTGCACCCCTTTTAAAAAAATCTCTAGGTCTGAGGATTGGTATTATTGTAATATCATCATTCAGAAAACATGATTCTCCTTATGTCATCATTCATGCATAGCCATAAATTTGTCAATTTAAGGATTGTGTTTTATTTGTTTGTACATTTGTGTACATTCATGTAAAATTGCAATAACACAACTTCTTTATTAAAAATGTAATATTTATTTACCATCCCTTTGTTCTTAATTGAGTGTCTAAATCTCATTTTAAGGGGTATTCCATAAAACTTTACTTTTTATATAATTTGGTGATATAAATTCACACATATATATGTGTGTGTGTGTATTCTCATAATATTTTTTTCAAACATATAATTACATAAATTCACCGCTATATTTAAGTCTTATCAGGTGCCTTAAGGGCACACGCTATAAAAACAGAAGTTTGAGAAGGAACGAACAAAAAAGCTGAGCATTTATTGATTACAGATCGAAAGACAATTATTGCATTGATTGTGGTTAGGGGTGGCAAATTGGGTGTTTTGGGTTTACCCATTAAAGTTAAAAATCCATTGGATATCCGGATATTTTAACTTTAATGGGTATACCCAAAACACCCATTTTGCCACCCCTAATTGTGGTTAGTGTGTAATCTCTCCGTCTCATTTATATTGTACACATTTAAATTTTCAGTTACCTTTGACCAAACATTAAAGCTAATCTAATCTAATCATCCTATTAAATTTTTTAAAAGTATGAGTGATAAATAGCTAAATAATTTATCAATTACAATTCTAGAATTTCATTAAGATGGTTATATTGTCATTAATATTTAGTCAAAGTTTATTTGTGTTGACTAAAAATTTTAAATATGGACAATATAAATAAATGAGACCATGGGAGTAATTCACCTAAAATATATTTCTATTTCCTCATTAAAAAACAAGCTTCTATTATCCACCCGAATAATACTAGGGGCACAATATATAATGGGCTTAACATTTCCCCTATATAACTACGTAAGTTAAACTTATGTTCGCCCCTTTGCGCTTTAAACCCTAGATCACTCCTGGTCCCTTTACCTCTAAAGTTGAGGCGCCGGTAAGTCTCTCCCGCTCTGCTTTTCGGCTTCATAGTTCTTCAATTAACTTGTAGAATTTCAAGATATCAAATTGTGTTTATCTACTTACAGAGCTATACAAATGTCCGTGATATTCCATTGTGTTTATCAGCTGTTTTCAACTCTACTTTTCGCATCGATTTTGCTGTTCATATCTCCATTCCGGTTAATTGATCAAAGTTGTATATGTCTATTCCTAGTCCTAATGAGTTAGTATTATTGAAATTATTGATTATTGTTTGAAAATGCTGCAGCTTTAGGCTTAATTAGTAATGTAACAAGGAAATTGTTGTTAACGAGTGGAACTTGTTATCAATGTTGAATATATAAATTTTACATGGGGGTTGTTTTCTGGTTGACTGATTATAGCGGAGGATGTTGGTCTTTTTTTGTAATTGTGTTTAGCATGAATTTGGTCTTTCTTATATTGAGCTAATTTGTGATGTACATCGTAGACGAACTGAATCTTATTCATTCTAGTTCCTTGTGTTTCATTAGACGATCTCATTGCTAATCTATTTGTATGTTTACCTACACCAAAAGCAATTTTGAATTTTTTGGGACATTCATTTTGGGATGGAGGGAATACATCTTATAATTTAATATTTGATCTTATTCTCGTGGATTCAAGTAATATTAGACGTTAACCCTTACTTGAAGTAGTAAAGGGAAATAATGAAGGAATACCTGTAATAGTATATAATTATTGCTTAATTTTGCATCTTGTTTTGGTCTGCTAATGTGTTGCTTTACAGTGTGCTGAAGGAACCACATATACACCATGGCTGCTGCATTTTTTGTTGGGTCAGAGGCTGGCCTCAAGAAGCTTGACGAGTACCTTTTAACTCGTAGCTACATCACTGGGTGAGTTTGATTTCATTTTTAATATGAAGGGTCTCTTAGATTTGGGTCACAAATTGATATGAACCAGTTAACTTCTACTAGGTACCAAGCCTCTAAGGATGATATCACAGTTCATGCAGCTTTTTCCAAGGCCCCATCGTCAGAATATGTGAACGTCTCTCGCTGGTATAATCACATCGAGGCTCTTCTAAGAATTTCGTAAGTTCTGGAATTCACTCGCATCACTTTTCATTTGCTATTTATGTAAGATAAATTTCGTGGCTCTGTATAGACATCGGTAGAGAAGTAGCCTTTGACTTCATGATATAGCTGCTTTAATTTTTCTTAATGTTTACTTTTGCTCTTGCAGTGGTGTATCTGGGGAAGGTTCAGGTGTCATCGTGGAGGGATCTGCCCATATCAGTGAAGCGATTGCAACTCCTCCTGCTGACACAAAGGTAAGTTTAACTCCTGGATTACTAGTAATCTGATTCCATTATGAAGTGCCTTAGTTTCATAGGTTTTCTATCTTAATGCCGTCTCTTTTATCTAAGCTCATACATTCTGAGTATATTTGTCCTGATTTATAGAGAGGCGGTTTACTTTCCGGCTAACTATTTGATATCTATATGCTGCCTAATGTTCTTCCTTAATTTGATCTGCAGGCTGCAGCTGCGGATGATGATGATGATGATAGTGATGTGGATCTCTTTGGGGAGGAGACTGAAGAGGAGAAAAAGGCTGCTGAAGAGCGTGCAGCTGCTGTGAAGGCATCTGGAAAGAAGAAAGAATGTGAGTCAACATTATTCTTCTTCATGAGAAACACAGATTGAACCTGCTGTGTTAGCCCTGAAGGCAATACAATTTTTTCTTCAAGCTAATGATCCATGTTTCTTAACACGGTTTTGTGGCTACTATCAATACATCTGCTTTCCGCACATTTATGATTTTGTGGGTATCAGTTACTCTTATCCCTAGATTCATTCTTGCTTCTAACCTCTTCTGGCTTTGCTGATATTGTACTTGCTTGTTTTTTTTTTTTTCTTGTTGCCAGCTGGCAAATCATCGATCTTGCTAGATGTAAAGCCATGGGATGATGAGACAGACATGAAAAAGCTCGAGGAAGCTGTTAGAAGTGTACAGATGGAAGGCTTGAATTGGGGTGCATCCAAGTTGGTACCTGTTGGATATGGTATCAAGAAGTTGCAAATTATGATGACCATTGTGGATGACCTTGTATCTGTTGACACCATTATCGAGGAGCGTCTTACCGAGGAGCCGATCAACGAATATGTCCAGAGTTGTGACATTGTTGCCTTCAACAAAATCTGTGAGTTCATTTTTGGATACCTTTCTCAGTTTTTTTTTTTTTTTTTTAAATATATATATATGTATATAATATGATGATTGCTACGCATGCCTACATGTGAATCTTCCTTATTTTTGGTGACTGATAACAAGTGTTTTTGTTGCAGGATTCTTGTTGGTTACATGGGCACTCTTTAGGCTTGTCCAGATTAGGCTTTCTCTAGCTTCTCTTCAACTATGAAGTTCCATCATAATGTTCTAGGTACAAGGATGCGAGACTATCCTTTGTAATTTTTGGTTATGGTCATCATGAACTCGAGTGATGATTGTGTTGGAACGTCCCGGACAATTATTGTTATTTGGTTTTGCTTCAGACTGGTGATGAACTGCTTTTTCTGATTTATTCTCCCATTAGATTCTTGCAATTTGTGAGCTCATCTTTCTTTGACTAGTCCAGATGTTTATTTGTAGTTGAGTGGTTTGGTTAATGAGGTTATGTACGTGAATGATCTTGAAAGATTGTCCTCCTTGATCATTTAAGGGTCCTGATTGCCTGAACGTTATTTCAGATTTCTTCAACACAGAAGAAGATGATCTAAAGTAGAAAGCTTGTCTATTGATGGCTGTTTAAATCACCCCGGCACAAATATTTCCTGCACGGTTGTGTTCTTCATATACTCCCTCCGTCACATAATTATGTGGACAAATTTATATTTTGGGCGTCCCAATTGATAAGTTATACTTTCCTAAAATGGTAAAGAAACTTTACTATTCCTCTCACTCATTTTCTCTCTTACTTTATTTTTATACTCACAACACCAATCAATCAACCTACTATTCTTTACCTCACTTTCTCTCTTCTACTTCACTTTTCACACACACCACAACTACTCATTACTATTCATCCCTTAAAATAAAGCAATAATGCTTTCATTATTTTCATCAACACCATTTGATAGTGGTTTACAAAGTGGATAATTTGTGTACAAGCACATGTTATACACACACTATACTCATTAGTGTTTTTATCCTTATTATCTCATTTTAAAGTTGTTTTTCAACATCTCCATTCAATGAGACAAAGCTTATTTATATTAACAATAACATTGTTATTATTACCATGTGTTTGAACAATTCATACATATCACAATATATCACTATGCTTATCATATGATGATGTAGTTCAACACACATTTCACATCTTGTTTGAATTCATTTTTGAATAAAAATGTGATCCAACTAAAGAGACATATTCTCATTATTGATCACCAACTCAACCCATCGGTTGATACAATTTCCATTCTTTCATTCAAAAATCATGATATCATCCTTGATGATATCTACCTTTGTCTCTCAAGACACAAGGAATATGTTTAACTTTTTCAAACACGTTTGGTTTTTCATACAAGTTTGACTTTTCAAACAAGTTTGACTTTTGACCAAGTTTGACAAACTTGGTCTTTGCCTTAAGCAATTCAATATGCTCCACCACATTTGCTTCCATCACAAGAAGTGTTACACAACTTCTTATCTGAAGCTCTATTCTCTTTTCCAACACAAAGATGAATAGCAAGCATCTCAACATTCATTTCAATTCATTTATGTTTGAGTTGCTTCTTGAAATCTTTTCAAGTGAAAATTAATTTTTCAATTATTTTCGTCCCTTGAAAATTTCACTTATCACCATCCATTCGACATGGATTTCATGAAAGACTATTTCAATTCTTTCATTTGACTTTTTACGGTTTATGGAGTCTACTATTTTAAATCAAGAAACGGCCTGCAATGAATTTCATTGTACCAATATTCTCGATTTTATTTTATAGTCCAAAACTCCAACTATTCTTTTCCTTTTTCTTGGTACTATATATGTTATATAACGAAACCAAAAATCCGTTAAATATATAGTTCCGACAAAAGAAACTCATATGCTTCAACCGCACTCACGGATTAAACATCCGTCTCATTTCCACCAACTTTGTAGGATTTTTCTTAAGAAATATCACTAAGTTCAAGGTGGTTAAGTAGAACATCTTTTGTTGCCATCACATAAAGTCGAGGCCAACAAAATTTTCTAACTTCTCACAATGGTGCCCAAAATACTTGGAACACCCACATTACGTTGGAAATTTCTCTCCACACAAGGAGCCTTCCCTCAAAACATTGGCTTTAATTTTTCAACAATTAAACACCAAATTATTACTTTGTTGTTACAAATATAACTCTCTAACTTAATTAGAGAATTTACTCCAAGAATAAATTGCTAATTCAATAAGAGAATTATCACAATTTATTTCTTGTAACAACCCATCTTAATAAACCTCTTAATTCCTTAATGGAATTATTATTAGAGATTAATTATTTCAAAATTAAATGTCTCATTTTGGAGTACCTCTAAATTCGAGACATTTACATTCTCATTCACATAATACACAATTTCTTTTAGAAGTCATCCTTCTAAATATTGTGTCATTTTTCATCATCAACAACAATAGGATTTAACAACTTCCTTCAAGAAGTCCTATTGTTTTTGTCTTCATGACATTAGTCACTCATCAACTATTAGGTTTTAACAACTTCTTCCAAGAAGCCCTATAGTTTTAGTATTTGTGACTTCACAACAGTAGAATTCAACAACTTCTTTCAAGAAGCTCTATTGTTTTTATCTTTGTAACTTTTGTCACTATTAACAATAATAAGTTTTAACAACTTCTTTTCAAGAAGCCCTATGATGTTAATCTTTGTGAACTTCGTACCATGTACAATAATAAGTTTTAACAACTTCTCATAAGAAGCCCTATTATTTTCGTCAACGTAACGTTAAAGACTTAATCTTTCAACGTTTTAAGTTCCAATGAACTTTCCAATCTCTTCACTATGATTCATACGAAACGAACCATAAGAGACATATCACATGATTTATAACCACTTCATGAGGCATAGCCACAATTGGTTTATACAATCATTCAAACATAGTTGATGTCACGGAGCATCAATCTTTCCATCTTTGTTAATCTCATTAAACAAAAATTAAAATTAGTATTTTAGTTCACAAAAACTGAAATTTTTATCTTCACTTTCTCATTATAGATTCCAATCGTCACCGTTCAGAATCTTCTCCTATGAGTCATGAACATGCACAAAAAATTTCGACCCAATCCAACGGTTAATGAAGTAGGATATGCTGTTTTACTACAGCTGGTCAAGAAAAATCTGTGCATAAATTTTCTTGCTTTCTTTCTCATTGTTCCTCATCGTCTTTCATCCTTTCTCCCGTAGCCACCACGCCACAAGATCCATGTAATCTGCAATCCTTTCTCAACAAGCGAATTAGTCTTAAGATTGCTGGATAAAATCTTGTAAATATCGAAAGGAAAACAAATTACAACATTGAAAATACAATATACAATAATTATGAAAAACATAAAAGGAACGATACAACCGTATTTGATCTCTTCATTGGGTTTGTCCATCTTTGATCTCTTGTATCCGAGTCGTGTGAGAACACACTCTCCTTAAGACTAATTCGTCCTCCTCTCTACGAGTGCTTGAGGTTTCCACGGGCGTTAGTCTCCCAGGATAAAACGGATTAACCGGAACCAATTCGCACTTAAGCCTTCCGGCGAAATGAACTAATATGCTTGGACGATATCACCATTGATTTTGTTCTAGGAGGCCAAAGGAAGAAGATGAACAAATTGCAAGAGGGAGGAAGAAGATTGAAGGAAAAATTCTCAATTGTGTGTTCTTTTTCTCTTCTCTTTTTCTCTTTACTTTCAAAGAGTTGTGGGTATTTCTTTTATAGCTCAAAACTCCCCAAGGATTAATTCTCCAATTAATCCACATATTGATGATCATCTTAATTCAACAATTAACCTTGCCATCAATTTCTTTTTGGAGTTTCATTTGCCAATCATAAATGGACATTAACCTTGGAAGTTATTCTTGGAATTAATCTTGAATTAAAAGAATTATAATTCAATAAAAAATGGCAAAAACTATCAACTAGTTTTTCCATTCTTTTCACATGTGAGACAAACTCACATTTCCAACTTCCATCCATTTATTTAAGCTATAATATTTTTATCATCCAATCTTCAAATTGAACAAATAAAAATAACATTTTCATGTTCTCACGGAGTAGAATATGAACCCACAATAATCTTTGTCCAACGACAAACGATTCTTCCAAGGAAATGTACACAATTTCCTTCACACACAACATATTTTTCCAACACCAAGTAGAACAATTAAGCCTGAGTTGACACTGAAACGTAAAGTTGTATTTGATTAGTCAAAAGGATCTCATACTAATCAAAGGATGATTAGATATATACTCCCTCAGTCCCATTTATATTGTCCACGTTTGTATTTTTTAACCAACATAAGTGACCGTTGACCAAATATTAATGTCATTCTAATGAAATTCTAAAAATTATAATTGATAAATTTTATAATTATTTATCTTTATCACTTTCTAAAAATATATCAAATTGACTTTAATGTTTGGTCAAAGTTAACTTGTGTTGACTAAAAAATTCAAATGTGGACAATATAAATGGGACGGAGGGAGTACACGCTAGGTACTACAGTGTAATAGGTTAAAGCACTTAACAAACATTGTATTTGTAGATTTTGTTAACAGAAGTTTCATGACAATCTTTGTAAAAGGGAGTTGTTGGATGCATGAGAACAACCTATAGGCATGACACGTGGTAGAAGAACTACATGATTCAGAGCATAGCAGTCTCCTGCCCTAGTGATAGAACTTTAGTGTGACTGATCAGCTTCTATGCGTAATTTGCCCGCAGCTGTCGTGCTTTTGCTAGCCATGTTAGACAAACTTGGTACCCAGTTCCCATTTAAATGGGCGTCGTTTGAGGCATGGAATGTAGGGGTTGCAGCTGTCCCTTAGGGACTCTCATGAGAATCAAGATCATAAGTGCACATCCATTAACAATGGTACCCGCTTTGCACAATCCAGTTACAAGCAGAAGTACTTTGCGTGGCAACATAGTTATGAAGTTTGTTACAATTTCTTAATACAACACCTTGTCTATTATAGCTTACTTCAAAAAATAATCGAGTTGTATCAAAGATGGATGGAAATGAAACATCACTGAACATTTTGCAGGAAGATCAAAGCTTATATCTGTAGTGTCATTTTCTGCTGAAAAGAAATTCCACCATCTAAATTCATCTCTATATGTATTGTGTGGCAGTCATTTCTTTGGAAGTTTTACTGTACTAAAATACATTTCTAGATACCCAATTGCAGAAAATGCCAAAAAGGAAAATAGATAAAGCATATGTGTTGGACAGGAAGAAGCATCTCACTAGACTAAATATAAACGAGGCAGGAAAAGTTCTTTTAAAACGGTAATCTCCTAACATAACACAACTATGTACTATATACAACTGCAACCTTTTTCGACTGTTGTTAATTTCTTTAACAAGTTGGTTCATTCCGTTAATGAAATTTAACGACATCCAACTGTAACCCGACATAAAAGTACGTTTCATTATGTCGTTAAAGAAGAGTAGGTTACCTTTTGTGTAGCCAAGAGTGTAGAACGTTGCTTGGTTTGTAATTATCTCCTAACATAACACAACTATGTACTATATACAACTGCAACCTTTTAGTGTCCATCTCATGTGTGTGACTGTTTCTTTCTTGAATTTAGTGGCGAGGGGAAATTGGAAAAGCAATTTCGTATGAAGTGCATCGGTTGTGGGCTTTTAGTCTGTTACCGCTGTGAAGAAGACCTGGAATCTGCCTCATTTATATATGTAGTTGATGGTGCATTGAGTACAGTTGCTGCAGAAACTAACCCCCAGGTAGTGACCATAAACCTTGTTATGTTGAAAGCATTGTGTAGTATGCCAAGTTCAAAATTACTGCTAATGAGGTGTTTTTAGGGGAGTGCGGATCAGGATAGAACTAATCCTAGGCGTTGTTCAGTATTCCTGTTAGACGGTATCCATGTTCGTTGTTTGGTTCTTATGGCACCTCATGTGTAGTGCAATAAAGGATGTTAGTTAGTAAACCTGGGGACTTGTCTGTTTTATTTTTTTAATGCCCTTTATAACTCATGTAGATTTGTTTAATGTCCATTGATATATGATGCAGGATGCTCCTGTGCCACCTTGCATATCACAGTTAGAAGGAGGACTTGTTCAAGTAGCAATTGAAGTGGAAGACCGTGCACAACGCTCAGCAGTTACTAGTAATTCATTTTTTATAGAAAAAATAAAATTCAGTAATTTATCTATTTAGATGATTCAAAAGTTTTTTTTTACTTATCTAAAGATGCATTGTTATCCTGTCATGGATACTTGTGAAATGGAAATGACTAAGGTATGCGACATATAATTTACTATTGACCTTTGAGTAAAAGAACGAGCGAAAGAATGGGTGCTTGAGCCTCAAGTTTTACTCATGCCTAAATCAACAGCAAAAGCATGGGCACTAGTCTATTGGAATAGAAATCAGGCTAAAAATGATTAGTGTTGCACTCGGGAAAGAAACGAAATTACTAGCATACTCCCTCCGTTTCATGTGAATTGAGACTTATTTCCCGTTTCATCCGTTTCACCTCAATTGAGACTGTCCAAAATGGCAAACTTTTTTATATTTTATATTCACCCAACCCCACCCATTTAACCCCACTAATTCTCTCTCTTCATTTTCCACCACTCATTCTATCCAACCAACACAACTATTTACCCCACTCATTCTCTCTCTTCATTTTCCACCACATTTACTACTTTCTCTTAATTATTGTGCCATTTTTTTTAGTCTCAATTCACATGAAACGGAGGGAGTGTTAGCAAACTTAGGTGATAATTGTTTTAGTTATGGAGAAGAGGGTACTACTGACGATTTTTGTGGTGCATTTGCTTGCCCCAAGCACACAAAAGTTGAGTGATTTTGCTTCTTGTTTTTCCACAAATCAGGAAAACTTTTCTTGTGCGTAAAGTATTTCATTTAATCTCTAGGTGAAGTATTACACTCTGTTTTTCCACAAATCAGGAAAACAAAATTACCTGACTATAGAAGTATCAGCAACATATAATGTTTGTAACGGCAGATTTTACACAGCATCCGTTACAATTTGTCGTTTTTTCCTTTTAGGCGAAAACACTTGCTTCCTTTACATTTTTCTTTGGACTAGAAGATGTCTCCAATATTTCTGTATTATCCTTTTTATGGGCTTCAGTATACACTTTTCTTGACATTAGTCTCGAAGCCTTGTGCTTGACCTTGTGTTTTCACCCAATTCTATTCAGGAGTAAATGCGGATGATGTTCGAGTCTCTGTGGCTGCACCAGCAGCATGTGGTGAAGCTAACAATGAGCTTTTAGAATTTATGGGCAAAGTTTGTCTGCTCTTCTTTGTCTGGGTTTAGGGTGACACATTTGGGTCGTCTAAGTTCATTTTTGTTGTCAACTCAGGTGTTAGGTTTGAGGCTAAGCCAGATGACTCTTCAAAGAGGATGGAACAGCAAATCAAAGCTCCTTGTGGTATGTTGAAATTTTTTGCTGCTACGCTTTCATTTTCAGAACAGCCATGATATATACATATGTCTGTGTGGGTTTTGTTAGGATACCTCCTTCAAGGGCATATTAACAAGTGGCTTAATATTTTATGACCCAAATTCCCTTATTTTCATTCTTTAAGTTATTATATTATGGGAGTAAAATTGTAACTCCAAAATCAAAGACACTCTACCATCCATCTAATTTCAGCATTTCCCCCAATTCAGAAATTGGATTCATCTCATCTCTTTCAATTGCCGATCCGCTCACATTTCGAGCCCTTTTATCTCTACAATACGTTCATATTAAATACTCTCTCCGTCCCAGAGTAAGTGTCCACCTTTCCTTTTTAGTCTGTCCCAGAGTAAGTGTCCACTTCCTAAAATGGAAAAGGATCTTTACAATTCATCCCACTCATTCTCTCTTATACTTTACTTTTACACTCACAACACCAATCAATTCACTATTCCCTACCCCACTTTCTCTCTCATACCTCACTTTTTATACTCACAACACTTACACCACTTACACTTTTTCTTA
The DNA here is from genome assembly GCA_026119855.1 of Campanula takesimana. Taxonomy (NCBI): domain Eukaryota; kingdom Viridiplantae; phylum Streptophyta; class Magnoliopsida; order Asterales; family Campanulaceae; genus Campanula; species Campanula takesimana. The sequence goes on along the minus strand of JAOWBW010000746.1, from coordinate 224,048 downwards.
CACCACTTCCACTTTTTCTTAATCCCCGTGCAAATGGAAGGGTGGACACTTACTCTGGGACGGAGGGAGTACCATTATCCCTGAGCAATCGCAACCGTAAATAATCTCATGAAATCACAAGATTTGTGAATAAAATTTCAAATTCACATATCTATTTCATTTGATCGGGTTTCAAAAAACCACCAAAATACAATCATTATTATCCGATGAACAATTAAGAGAAAGAAATCTTGCAATTAGTTTTTCCACCAATCAATTTTCACCCACAAAACCCCACCAAGAATTAGATGGAGTAGACTGAGTCATGACAATTAATGATCTTAAAATACTACATCCGTCCCAAACTTATCGCTACTAAATGTGAATGCACGGGGATTAAGAAAATATGTTGGAAAAGTAAGAGTTGTGAGTGGGTAAGAAGAAAATAAGCGAGTGGATAGTTGTTGTGAGTTTGTAGCAGAAAAAATTGAACATTTTAGGTAAGTAGCAATTAGTACGAGAGGCCCAAAACGGAAATAAGTAGCGATTAGTTTGGGACAGAGAGAGTATTCTTTACCTACATTATGGAGCAACAAAGAAAGAGGCAAACAACCGCCGGAGGGAGAGAGTATGAGAGGTGGACTTTGGGGCAAAGATGCTGGAATTAGTATATCTTTGACATTGGAATTACAAGTTTGCCTCCATTGTATAATAGCTTAAGGAATGAAAATTAGTATTTGGGTCACAAAATATTGGGCTAATTGTTAAGATGCCCTTGAAAAGGTATCCTAACAAAACCACATGTGTGTGTGTGTGTATACTCCCTCCGTCCCACCTCACTTGAGACTTATTTTCATTTTGGTCCGTCCCACTTCACTTGAGACTCCCCAAAATGGTAATCTTTTTATAATTTTATATTCAATCTACCCCACCCACTCATTCTCTCTCTTCATTTTCCACCACACAATTCATTCAACCAACCTACCATCAACCCCACTCATTCTCTCTCTTCATTTTCTACCACACATTTTCCTTATTTTATTCTTTTTCCTTAGTTATTGTGCCCACCTCAAGGGTCTCAAGTGAGGTGGGACGGAGGGAGAATATATATATAGACACACACACATATTCTCCCTCCGTGCCATAACAATGTGCACACTTTTGGTTTTGGCCTTTAGGTGTGCACGGGAATTAAGATAGGAGATAGGAATAGTAGTGTATAGTTTTTGTGCGTATGAAAAGTGAGATAGAAGAAAGAAAGTGGGGTATGAAATAGTAGTGGATAGTTGTTTTGAGTATGACAAGTGGGTCCCATTAAATAAAAATATATATATAAAATTTCCATTTTGAGAAAGTGAGGCTTATCAATGGGACGCCGAAAGTGAAGTTTGTGCACATTGTTACGGGACAAAGGGAGTATATGTATTTACTTGGGTGGAAGGGGGGGGGGGGGGGGGGGGTTGTCTAGCAGGTGATCTGCTGACCACAGACTGTGGCCTTTTAACGTCAAAAACTGAATCAATGTGTCCTGGACCCTTGTCATATGTTGGTTCCTGGCCTTGGTAAGAGCCATTGCTTGACCGATCAGAATAAGGTGTACATCCTACACTATTAGGGTTACGTTGTCTTTGATTAAGAGCCTATAGGTTTAATTCCAGACAAGCTGCACACTTCTTTGACGTCAACTTTCTTGGATCATTTTCTGCACAGTGACTCATGGTCTTATTCAGAATTCTAATATAAACTACTCCCTCCGTCTCAAAATGATCTTCACATTTGGCCATAGTTCAATCAAATCAATTATTATAAAAGTGGGACCATCTTTCCGGGATGGAGGGAATACTTTTCTTTAAGAAATTATAAAATGAATATATTGTAGCTTAATATCTTACAGAAACATGAATCTTTACTTAAAGCTTCATACACAGCGGCTCCCGAATCCTGGATCAAAGCAGGGATTTTGTTTTTGACTGCCTTGTATCCTTTGTGGTAGGGCCAAACTTATATTCTTTATTTTGATCTAGGTGGAGGATTTATCTGCCAGACAAGTATATGAGAAACTTCTTGAATCTGTGCAACCTTGAAGGTGCTCCATAAGATTCTCCAGTTATTATGGGGAGTCATGAATTGCAATGTGAAACACTTCTCAAAGCTGTACCAGCAAAGTCTTAATGACGCTGATTAAAAAAAAAAAAAAAAAACACTGATACAAGAAAGTCCTCTTGCCTCGATATCATCTGGGTACGCCTTATATACCGCTTTTTGCAACCTCCTGTTGGCTATGAAGTCTTATTGTTGATTCTTTGGTCCTTTCGTTTTTGGAGTGGTATTTATCAACTCTCCTTTGAGACCTGGAGTATGGTTTGGCATGTCCAAGCAACTATTTATACTCCCTCCCTCTCAATAAGATAGTCCACCTTTTTTCTTTTTCGTTGTTACTACGAAAGAACTTTGAGCAGGTGTATCAAGAACAATTTCAAAAATTTCATTAGAATAATTAAAAATAGCCTTAATTATTACTCAAAGCTCCTTTGTGTATATATGAATAAGAGCTGTCGGAGTGTTTATATAACACACTCACCACTGGTGGTTTTGTAGGATATGTTGTCAATTGATAGTTTAAAACCAAAATGTATATACAATTGCAAGAGCACATTTCAATAACATTGTAATCTCCGCGCCACAACAGCTCATGGTGCTCAAGATCACAGACTTCCCAAACTCGGGATCTTGGTCAACTCAATTCAGCCATTCTAATTTTTATCTGCCTACAATTTTACACAATCCACTGAAGTGATTTTTTTTATTTGAAACAGGAGTCGGTGCTGTTGCATGATCTTCATATACCAGCTAAGCAGAAGTTGACCACAATCTTACCAGACTATCCAGACAGCAAAAGAAACACAAAATGGATTCAGATCTATGATCTAACTGTCAAACCAGCCAAAACTCAAGTCTGAGAATCCAATGATATAACATTTAAATAAATCCTTCAAACATGAACACAAAAATGATCTCATGACGATACCAATGACAAAGAAAATAAGGTACTTCCAACTTCTTGAAATCAAATAACAATCTTCATTTAAGAGGACGCACCGCTGCGCAAAGCTTGATTCTTCTTGTTCTTCCTGGGAGCCAATTGAGTCTCCGGCTGCAAGAAATACGGATAGTTAGCAGATCAACGCAATGCAAAATCATGATGCCAAGCAGCACAAATGCTAGTACCATTTAGTGAAGATAATTTATGAAAGTCAATAAATTACCTCTTTCTTCACGGGTTCTTCCTTCTCTGACAAAGTCAACTCAATATGACATGGAGATGACATATAAGCTGCAAGGCAAACAAATTGATTAATGACCGACATTGACTAAAACGAAGAGACGGCAGCTTACTCTAAAACTAGCAGATTCAAAAGAGAAATAAACAAATTTCAGGTGACATCCAGATGAAGATCTCAAAAATAACATGGAAAATGACTTCAAACTTACTAACTACTAGCAAGAAATTAAACATGTCAGTGCTGAACTTCCTAAGGATATACACAGCAAGAGCTAGGGTTTTAATCTCCTGGACTGAGGAGTCCAACACTTGGCAATGAATGATAATTGCAGTTGTAATTATCCTATGGGACTAAGAAATTTACCAATGAGCAACTTTTAAGAGTCCAGTTCTGGAAAGTCATACTCTTGGATGTCACCGAAGGGGGCATGGATTTTTTTAACAACACACCAGAAAGAACAGCCCGAAATAAGAATCGCTGTACTTCTAGATATATTTTCCCCACTTTCTCAAGAAGAAATTTAAATTTTTAGTCAGCAAATTAACTTGGAGTAAGGTGAATTACTGATGTTAGGAAATGACTGAGCAAGAATAGAGCACACATTAGAATCCTGCAGATACTATACAATTAAATCGGCGGCTCAGAGAAGGACTAAAACTTCTGAAAGACTATTCACTTACTCAAAATACAGAATATAAACAAAACTTATCGCAAAACGGTATACATGGCAAACATAGAGTGAAGTGAGATAATACACAAAGGGAATAAAACACTCACGGTTGATTCTTCCATGGGCACGGTATGTGCGACGCCTCTGCTTTTGTGCTTGGTTTACCTGGATGTGGGAGATGTGAAGTGAATCCACATCCAAGCCCTTTACCTGAAATTCAGAGCCGAAACACAAGAATGCTCTTAGCAACAGAGGTGAACTTGAGGAAAATGGAAACAAAAGACACAACAAGAATGCATACTTCGGCGTTACTCTCAGCATTCTTGAGCAAGTCAAGAATAAATTTTGCAGATTTAACTGGCCAACGTCCTTGACCATTTGAATGGCGGTTCTTCGCCTGAGCAGTTCGTCCAACTCCACGGCAAAATCGAGTGAATGGAATGGCTTGCTTGTGGACAAGAACATCCTCCAAGTATCTTTTAGCCTTGATCAAGGGCAACTTCCGGATAGCATGAGCAGTCTCTCTTGTATTCTTTGAACAGATAGAAATTACAAGCACACAACGATCATTAGTATTAGAGTATGCGAGAAGACATGCAAGGTAAACTCTTGAAACACAAAAACATGACACATAAACCTTGATAATATATTTTACTCCCTCCTTTCCAAAATGATCTTCCCATTTGCCATTTCTCATTGCGCCAAAAAATTCTTCCCATTATGTACAATTTGGGGTTTTAAAAGTGCATAAACAAAACATGGCTAGAGAAGCAAGTCTTCATATTCTTAAAACTCTTGAATAATCAAATGGGAAGATCATTTTGGGACGGAGGGGAGTATGCAATAAGAGCAAAAAAGAGCAAAAGAATATCTGACATGCCACACCAGATATCCAATATAAACATATTCCAGGATATATGAAATAACTGTATCACAAACGATTCTGAGTTATCATTATAAAGCATGTAATTTTTTGACTTAAAACATGACATTTATAAAATAAATAGAAGCATGCACATTTTACAGACCTAAAGATAGTACTGCATTACAGAAACACCAACTCTTAAGTAAGTATAATAGGCCAAAAGGCAACTTTTGCTTTGTCTAGATTTCGATTTTTTTCCAGTTTTGGCAGAATTCTCAAAACATGCCGGCTTTGATCCTCTTGCACATCAGCATTATTTCCCTAGGTGATAGGTTGGCCAACTTTTATAGCTTACACTGAAATTGTATTCAGACATTCCTTTATTTAATGTAGGGTAATTAAAAAATCTGTTAGGATGGATTGTCATCATTTCCTTTGCTTTATTTAAATGTCATCATAAGCTACGAAGAGTCAGTTGTTCAAACCTTAAAAATCAAATATATACTACCTCTGTCCCTAAATGAGTGTCCAAATTTCATTTTAAGGGACACTGAAAATCTCAACTTTGTGAACAATTTGGTAACAACGATTCATATATAATCTTGTAATCTTCTTTCCAAACCTTTAGTTTTGCATGTATAAAGAAACCGGTGAAGAAAATTTCGAAAAAAAACGTTTAGGGAGAAAGTTATGCTAAAAAAAGACACTCATTTAGGGACAAAGATTTCTTGAAAATGGACACTCATTTAGGGACAGAGGGAGTACAATTTATTGAATTGCAATAAATTACTCCCTCTATCCCAAAATGAATGTACGAAATAGCTCTTCAACAAGAGCAACATCAAACAATCATTTTGGGAGAAAGGTAGTAATAAAATAGCAAGCAAGTAACTGCTTTAGATTGTGTTAGTAACAAGCAATCAATTATATGGATAACAAGCAACAGGTTATACAAGGTTCATAAAGCAAAGTATAGACCAAATAAATCATTATAAATCGAAGATTTCGTCAGTTTAACATTGCAATGTTAAGCAAAAATTTCTTAATTAATGAATAAATTAAAACTATCAATCAAGACAAAAATACCTTGAAATGGCATCTGAGATTTGATCCCCTAGCCTTGCAAGCTGTAAAATTAAACAATCGAAGATGAAACACAAAATTCTTCAAATTCAAACAATACATAGGTATAATTAAATGACTAGTAGCTATAATCAGCGAGGAAATCGAACGACTTACACTTGGTTGGGTTCTCAGGCTCCTTTGAATACTTAACCTGAAATTAAAAAAAATCAACAACAGATCAGACACATGGAGTATTACTCAAACAATGCCATGAATTAATTGGATTGCTAAGTCTACGAATGAGATGAATTTGCCGACTAACCATGGCTGCTGCTTCTAGTTCTACTACTTGGATGCTTTTGGTGCCCCGCCCAACCAATGACCAAATGTTGGTAGGGTTTCGGATATAAGAGAAGCCAAGCCCTAAAATCAGGGTTTTACTCATTCAGTTTTCGATGGGCTTTTAACTTTTATTCATTTATTGGGCCTGAATCACTTCACCGTAGTTTATTTCCATTATTGGGCCTACTGGAGTGGGCTGCCGTATGGAGTAATCCAGTATTAAAATAATTACTACTCCATCTGTCCCTAAATGGGTGTCCATTTTTAGAAAACCCTTGTCCCAAAATGAGTGTCTTTTTCTAACATAACATTGTCTCTAAATGTTTTTTTTTGAAATTTTTTTCACCGGTCTCTTTATACTTGCAAAACTAAATATTTGCAAAGAGGATTATATATGAATCTTAGCGATCAAATTGTATAAAAAATTGAGATTTTCAGAAGTCCTTTAAAATAAAATTTGGACACTCATTTAGTGACAGAGGTAGTAACATTTACCCATTTTACCCATTTAAATTAAGCGACACTCTCCGAACTTAAAAAAAAAAGGAAAATGAAAAAGAAAAGGGAAAAGAAAAAAGAATTTTATTCAAAACACCATTAATCAAACCCAGATGCACCGTTTTCTTCATATTCCTTTTCCTTCCTCCTCCACCCTCTCATTTTCAATAATAAAAATTTATAGCTTTTTTATTATCTGCTTTTGAAATGTTAGTTTTTTAAGTTCATAGGGAATTTTATTTTATTTTTGTAAAAAAACACTTTTTAAGAAAAAAAAATACTCACTCCGTACCTGACTAAGGTTGTTATTTTCTTTTGTTTGTATGTCTTAGACTAGGTTAAGTACCTACTTGTCATTCTCACAAAAAAAACTCTCTACCCATTTTCTTTTAGTTTAATTTTCATACTTACAAAATTTACCTTTTTTTTTATCTCGGTGTAAAATCAAACTATAAACCTTAGTCCGAGACGGAAGGAGTATATATTTTGGGAAAAAGAAAGAAGGCAAAAATCATATTTTAGTTACTAAACTTTAGTCTTTTTTAAAATATTCTCATTGAACTATTATTTTCAAAATGTTCTTAGTGAACTTTCAAAGTTTTCAAAATGTGTTTACTCCGTTAATAAACTCACTAAAAATCTAACCAGATTTAGCCGCGTGACTTAACTTGACTAATGTTTATTAAGTTTGTAACCAATACGTTAACATTATTGACATGTTGAAGACTATAAATTAATTAATTTAAAATATCATTAGCTTATACTCCCTCCGTCCCACTTCACTTGAGACTTATTTCCATTTAAGTCCGTCTCACTTCACTTGAGACTCCATAAAATAGTAATATTTTTATAATTTTATATTCAATCTACCCCACCCACTGATTATCTCTCTTCATTTTCCACCACACAATTCATTCAACTAACCTACTATTAACCACACTAATTCTCTCTCTTCATTTTCTACCACACATTTTTTTTATTTTATTATTTTTCTTTAGTTATTGTGCACATCTCAAATGTCTCAAGTGAGGTGGGATGGAGGGAGTAGTTTATAAGAAAAATTACAAATTAGTTCTCTCAAAATACCATTAACCCTAAATCGTATTTAATGAAATTAGTTAATGGCCCAAATATTCTTCAAAAAGAAAATGTAATGGCCCAAATATTAGACCTCAAATTGCAAATGCAAATTGTGCTTTACTTGTTGGGGTTAAATAAGAGAGATGAGGCGACAGAGAAAAGCGAAACACAAAACGCACGTGACGGTACGCTAGAAACAAAGACAGAGCGTGGAGTAGGCGAGGGAGAAAAGGAGCGGCGTTGATTCAGAAGACCGGAGCCGGAGGGGAAGCGAGAAGCTGCCGGCGGTCTAAAATTCTTTCAGATCTACAATTTTTAGCAGGCGAATCGCTCGCTTTCCCAGATTGAGTGAGTGACGAGCCTCCCAACTGGTATTTATCCTCCTCTCTCAATTCTCTTAAAACCTTTTTCTGAGTTTTGTAGGAAAACAGCTTAGTGAAACATTTCCCATACGAGTTTATGAATCATTATCTGTCTCGAAATTATGTCAAATTTTCAAAAAATTGCGCCTATTTTGTGGTAAAGTTACTAAATTAAGGGTATGTATACTTGCCTAAAAATGCTAAATATTGAACTTCCTTTATTTCCTTGGAAAAGAGTAAACATTTGACATTCATTTAGACCACTATTTTGTACTTGGTGTTATTCATTTAATTAATTATTCATTCTTTTTTTTTTTATGTACATATATAAAGCTGTCAAATTTTATAGTTTTCAATATTGGGTTATGGATACTAAAGATTAGAACTTTGACTTTATTACTGTTCCAGGAAGCAAACTATTTGATGCAATTATCTGAACCATAGAAAATTCCAGCAATTTCAGTTTCATTATGTCGGCAAACAATAACAATAACAATCCAATGAAGAATGTTGGGGTCCCCAAGGTTTTTGGTAATACAGGGGCAGTTCCACAATCTATGGCCATAAACCATCGTCCTCCACCCAATCTTGCTACTCAATCACAGCCACAGACACAACCCCACTTCCCGGGTCATTTCCAATTATCCGAGCCCCAGGCTCAAGCACTTGCCCAAGCACAGTACGCACAGGCTCATGCTCAAGCTAGAGCTCAATCTGCTCATGTCCAACTACAAGCTCAGTTACAAGCTCAAGCCCAGTCTCTTTCCCAGATGCATAATACTGGCCCTAATACTAACTTTGGTATTTCCTCACCTCCAATTTCGACTCCCAATACGGGTAATGCCAAACGGGCCCTTCAGAAACCTTCTGCTAGGCCTCCCAATTCATCTGGTCCTGGCACTGCTTCACCCCTGAAAACTATGGAGCTAACTCCAGCTGCTCTTAGAAGGAAGAGAACGCTTGAAAATCAAATCCCTGATAAGGTTGCTGCTCTTTTACCCGAGTCAGCTCTCTATACTCAGTTGCTTGAATTTGAGTCCCGAGTTGACTCTGCCCTTGTAAGGAAGAAGGTTGACATTCAAGAGTCCCTCAAGAACCCTCCGCGTGTGCAGAAAACCCTTAGAATTTATGTTTTCAATACTGCTGCAAACCAGCCACATCAGGGCTCCAATAAGGACGGCGAGCCTCCTTCTTGGTCTCTCAAGATTATTGGGAGAATACTTGAAAATGGGACTGATCCTGAAACTTCAGGGATCGTACAGAGGTCAAGTGCTTCTGACGCAAAGTTTTCATCTTTCTTCAAGAAAATCACTATCTACTTGGACCAGAGTCTCTACCCAGATAACCATGTAATTTTGTGGGAGAGTTCTCGTTCTCCAGCATTACATGAGGGCTTTGAAGTGAAGAGAAAAGGGGATAAGGAGTTCACTGCTATCATTAGACTGGAATTAAATTACATGCCAGAAAAATTTAAGCTTTCAACTGCTCTGGCAGAACTTCTTGGAATTGAAGTGGAGACTCGCCCAAGGATTATTGCTGCCCTTTGGCACTATGTGAAGGCTAGAAAATTACAAGTTCCAAACGACCCGTCATTCTTTATGTGTGATCCACCTCTCCGAAAAGTATTTGGTGAAGACAAAATTAAATTTGGGTTGGTTTCACAAAAGATATCGCAGCATTTATCTCCCCCACAACCTATTCATTTAGAGCACAAGATTAAACTTTCTGGGAATAGTCCGGTTGGAAATACTTGCTATGATGTCCTCGTTGATGTTCCTTTCTCTTTGGATAAGGAAATGTCTGCTTTCTTGGCGAACTTAGAGAAACACAAGGAAATTGATGCTTGCGATGAAGCTATTTCTTCTGCTCTGAAGAAAATTCATGAGCACCGTCGGAGGCGGGCTTTCTTTCTAGGTTTCAGTCAGTCTCCAGCGGAATTTATTGATTCTCTAATTACTTCTCAGAGCAAAGATTTGAAGCTTGCTGCTGGAGATGCCACTCGTAATGCTGAGAAAGAGCGCCGATCTGAGTTTTATAATCAACCATGGTAAGATAATTCACTTGTGTTTCTTATTTCGACTTAGTATAATTATTCCTGTTTGTCGCAGATGAGCATGATTTCCCAGTTTGTACCGTCTGATAATTGCACTATGGTTATTGTTTTCTTAGAAATGGGACTGTCTTTTCGGAACAAACCAAAAGGAAAGTATGACAATCTTTTTTGGAGGGAGGGAGTATAACTATGTTTTTTTTTTTTATTTTAAATTCTCTGTCCTTCCTCCAAAATGTCTCTCATTTGATGAGTCACTTTACTTTTTTGCTTGTAAAGATTCTTTTATAATCATATTTTTGTAAAGAAAGAAAAATATGACAAAACATATTTCTGAAAAGAAAGAAAAGCATGATAAAGTAATGGAAAGGTGTAGTATTAACTTTTGAAATTGAACAATTGCTGCTTAAAAATAAATAAAAAGTCGAACTATTCTTTTTCGGACAAACTAAAGGGAATGTACTTCTATTTTTCGGGGATGGAGTGACAAGTTGTGAATTTCACAATGGGTTTCTGGAAGTTAATTAATACCCTTACGGTCCCAACGGTTGGTGGTGTCATTTGCTAAACCTGGCCTTAATTTTTTCTTGGCGATGAGGTTGAAGATGGTCATATTGTTCACATATTTGTTTGTATACGCAGTTTGATGTATATGGATGATGTTTATTTTCTTTGCAAAACATAAACAATCAACTATGTTCGCTGCTCCAATTTTTAATGATAATAATAACTGTAATTGTTGTACTTTTGTAGGGTTGACGATGCTGTGATTCGTTATATAAACCGCAAGAATGCTGCTGGAAATGATGCTGCCGGTCCTGGAAGCACATGATTGCATGGGGGTATTACTTTTTACCGCCTCAGTTGTTGTATCTTGTATTTAGATGATGTTGCTCTTCACAGTTGTTAAGCGATGATCTGGCCCTTGTATTCATGATATTTTACATATTGCCAGTATCAGCTTGAAGATTGCAATCTAGCAGGTGTTGTCCCAACTTTACTAGTGTGTGGATGCCTTAAGGGCCTTAGGAAGAACGTGATTAGGTTTATTTAGACTCTAGGATCAAATTTTCTGGTGCGTAAAATTTATGCTTATATCATAAGTTATTGCTTCAATAATCTTTGCATTTCTGGCCTTTTTTTGTGTGCACTCGCTATAATCTGTGAATCCTTATGTTGCAAGTCAAGAACCTCAAATTTGGGGGAGAATAATCTTTTTGCATTTCTGGCGTTTTTTTGTGTGCACTCGCTATAAACTGATCTGTGAATCCTTATGTTGCAAGTCAAGAACCTCAAATTTAGGTTTCTCCTGCGCATTATTGCTGCGAATTTGATAATTTTTCAATGCAGATGATCAGTTCTGGTTTGTCAGTTGTCAGGTGGTATGGTTGAGCTTAGAAGCAGTATTGGATAACAATTGATGGATGTGACTAGGGGTGTAAGTGGTTTGGTTCAAACCGCGGTTTGAGTCCGAACCGAACCAAACCAAACCATGCGGTTTGGTTTGGTTTGGTTTTCAAGCACGAATGGTTCGGTTCGGTCTCAAATATTGACATGTTTTGCGAAACGGAGGGAGTATTATTTTATATGTGAAATAATAATAAATATTTTAATTTTGGGTTTTGTTAGGATACCCCTTCAAGGGTATCTTAACAAGTGGCCCTACATTTTGTGACTAAAAAGCCCTCTATTTTGTGTTGAAGTAAATATTTAAAAATGGCTAAATTGTAATTGTCAAGTAAAAGAGGCCCTACATTTTGTTACTAAAAAGCCCTTTATTTTGTGCTTGAAGAAAGTATTTGAGGATGGGCAAAATTGTAATTGTCAAGTAAAAGAGGCCCACCCTCCATTACTTCGATCTTCTTCCCCAAATCCCCAAAGTCCACATCTCACTCTCTTGTCATCCACTTCCTCCTCCAACTGCACTCATCTCTCTATGTTTTTCTTCACCTATAGTAGATAAAAAAAAGTTTGAAAGATACAGTAGCATCAGGTCTTAATACTTACCTAATACTAGATAGGTTCTTGCAAGGATTCTTAAAATTATTTCATCGAATCTGTTCTAGAGTTCAAATCGTCATTTCCGACATCCACCACTAGCGACCCGTTGCTCAAATCGGAGTAAAAATTAGAACCTTAACGAGAACGAACCACCGAATCAAATATTTTGAATCTTTTGCTTTTGAAATCGGAAGAAATCGATCTTTTGATATACGATATGAACATCAATCTTTGTTTCAGTATGAATACATCATTAACATGTTAATTTTGAATTGGATTACAAATTTTGAAGATATTGAAAAGCCATTTTTATTTTATTGTTGATCAAGGTCAGTAAAATGGGGAAGCGAATTGTTATTTCCGTCAAAGGCGAGATGGACGGACGGGGTATCTAATTACATGGGTCCAATTTACCATTTGGCCCTCTTCAAATATTTGCTTCAAGCACAAAATAGAGGGTTTTTTAGTCACAAAATGTAGGGCCACTTGTTAAGATACCTTTGAAGGGGGTATCCTAACAAAACCCTTTAATTTTTCTTTTTTGATAGAAGATTTAAAGCAAATGAGTGGAGACATGCGTTGCAAATATTGCATAGAAATATAGTTTAATTTTTGTATCAATCCATTGGAGAATGTCTTAAAACAACGTTTTCGCTTCATTTACACGTGCAACATTGATGAAGATTGCTAAGCGAGTGCATTAGACCCATTAAATTCTTGAAATTGGAACTTAACCCCTTCTAAATTACACTTTTTTTTTAGTAATATTCTAAATTACACTTAAGATGACACTTAGCTTGTCGCATCAACCTCATTAAAATTACACTTAACGATGATACATAGCATCAATATCGTTAATAAAATATGACAAAGTTAGATTTTATTCCAAACATAGATGAAACATAGTACAATAATTTTATACAAACAATTACCTGTACAATACTGTATACAACGATAAAACTGAAAATCGATTAGAAGAACAGTTGTGAAAATAATAGAGTGGAGCCTCAACTTCTGTACTGACCGAGATGCACGGCCCATCCCATTGGCATTAAGGGTCCCGAGTTGAAGCGAGATGATCACTTAATGTCTGATGTCTCTTTGAGCAATCGAGATGAACACACTTAGTATAAATCACCTGACAATTTTAATAGAGAAACTTGTACAAATCACAATCTCACCATTTTAACATATTTATCTCAACAGTACGTCAAACAATGTTTCATGTCCTAACACCGATGACAACAAAGTGAGGCGGAACGACTTCGTACATATGACCGCCCCACCACATTTAACGTGCTTATCAGCAGCAACATTTTTCTGTACACATAAAAATGTACATTTTACGTGACCTAACATTAACGGGGACAGGGTGGGTTAAACGACTCTAAACAATAACACCTTTTTCACTATAAAGAACAATGTATGTCGCACGTAACCTTAGCATTGATTTAGTAAGATTAACAGTTAGAAATAGATTAACGTGTCAAGAGAAAATGCTAGGGGCACAAAAAATAGATTAACGTAACCTTAGCATTGATTTAGTAAGATTAACGGTGGGTTAAACGACTCTAAACAATAACTCTAACGGGATATAATGGGTGGAATGAGCGCCTAAGGCCATTCACTCCGATTAAGGTAATAATTGACATACATCTTTTTCACTCCTATATAAACCTCATTCTTCATCATCAAAGCAAATATATGCTCCATTCCACTTATGCATTTGATCACATGTCATAATTTGAATTGAAGGATATTGAACATGTTTTCCCACCTCAAATGAGGGAGGCAGTGGCTCAACTAACGAGCTTTGGTGCATAAACATGATACTCTTAAATAGAAATAGTTCATTTCACTGAATTAAATCATGTAGAGGTGGATTTACAACAATCATGCATTTACGTGTATAAAAATAGAAACAACAACTATACATTACTTAATCAATTCATTATGAGATTAGGATTGACAATTCAGTCATTTATCACACTAATTTTAGAATAAAACTATATTTTTGGAAAAAATATAAATAAAATGAGAGACTGCCATTTTAGTTAGGATGGAGAGAGTATTTTATATACTCTTAAATTTTTGATTTTTTTTTTTTTGATTTTTTTTGGTAAACAACATAGGATTTATTAAGAAATTAAGATAAGTAGGCACTGCACATCAATTAGAGGCTCTACCAAAATAAACAAATTACAAACTCGTTGAGATGCTCTAGCATATCCTGTGTGACCTTTAACATATCCGATAAAACAAGGGATGGAACTAGACCAAAAGATCCCAGATCATCACGAAGGGCCATGTCGAAACCAATCGTCCAGCATAACATATTCTTAACAAGATTCTGAGGCGTGCAGATGCTCCACCAAGCAAAACTTGGTAACTGCCCACTATTGGCATTTTAAAAAAACTCTAATACAGTAAAATTTAACTTTGAAATTCCGATACATAAGAGCTTCTGAGTTAGCAAATATTAGCCAACCAAACATCCCGAAAAAAGCTAAGTTTAATTGACACCATTTCTTGAATGCAAGCCCCCCTGTAGATTGTCTCTTGCAAATAAGGGACCAGTTCTTCCAACAAACACTCCCAAGCACTATTTTTGGAATTTCCCACCAAAACGAATTCATATTTACTGAGAGAAATCGATAAATATGGATGGTTGTCAACTAGGATTCCAAGGAAATCAATACTAAATTAAAAATAAAAGAAAAAGGCTCTCAACAAGGAGAGAATTTAAAGGCTCTCAACAAGGAGAGAAATCTGAGGCTCTCAACAAACGGAGAGAATACAAACAACAACAACAACAACAACAACAATAATACTAAATGATAATTGAAAAAACTAAAAAGTAATTTGGGTAAAGACACACAACGTGCGTAGGTAAATCCAACCATCCATTCTCATATAGTTTGATGTCACCATTTTGTGTTAAAGTTATGGAATGAAATGGACGGACCACCGACACCGACGATGCAGTGACCGGAAATCAAACCACGTAAAGAGGAATCAGATCTGAAAAGTTTGGAGAGAGTTTGAGAGAAAGAAGAAGACGGTTACGGCATGCACTTTACTTCAAGAAGTTTTAGTTAATTATTTTATCATGAATTAATTTTTAGTATTTTATATAGATTATCAAGTTTTATTATATCGTTCGTCATTAACACTAAAGTTGAATATAAAAAAACCAAAATAAAATTATATTTTGAGACAGAGAAAGCATAATTTTAATGAAGTCTCATGTTGTCAATGCGCAATCAAAAATTCAAGCTGGTGATTTGATTTCCTAATTATTTTCAGTTGTCTCTGAATTATTAATGCATTGATTATATCATAAAAACATGAATCCATAAATAATTCATTTGATTGAAAAATATGTCAAAGGAGTACTCAGTAGATCATGCGGAAAAGAATCAAAACAAATTTAGGGAGGATTTATGGAATCAATCAAATTGAGGATCCAAAATATATTTATATTAAAAATATACATTCCATACCAATGGACACTTTTGGTCAAAACAATTTGAACGTTGACTAACATTTTATGCTGAATTATTAATCTCCATAACAATTAAAAAAAAGTTACTAAATTAGTAATAAAAACATTATCAATAACTATTCTTAAATTTTTATGAAGATAAATTATTTAGCATAAAATGTTAGTTAAAGTTTAAGTAGGTTTGAACAAAAGTACCCACTGGTGTGGGACGGAGGGAGTATACATTTCCTTCATTTCGAAAAATAAGTTAAACTTTATTGATCAATTTAAATACTACGTCGTATCAGTGATAACTTATGATATTCAATTAGGAAGTCTTGTACGTACGAGACGGCACACGTGAGACGGGTCTCGCTGAGAAAAGAAATGAGTTTGCACGGCTCCGCTCATAAGAGGCAAACCATTGAGGTGGTCTCCCATGAGAATAAGGGGATCCGTCTCATGCATGAGACGGGTCGCCCCATGACCCATGGACCGAACCCGCCACGTGGCAGCCTCCCAGAGCTCCATTTTTTTTTTTGTTGAGTTTTTATATAATTTTTTCGGCTTTTCCGTCGTTGACCAAAAGTAATAGTTACCATAACTTAATGTAATGACTGAATACATATAAAATAATATTGTTCATAAGTAAACGTAACACCTGTTTTACAAAAACAAAAGCTCGTTTTACCCATTTTTTCAAATGTAATACTAACTATAATTACATGTAACCCAAGCAATATCTAAATGTAATTATCATTTATACTGAAATGTAATAATGCTTTTGCAAAAATGTAAAATATTGTGTATTTTGATTTAATTTTTTGAAAAGTAACAACTCATATATATGAATGTAATTGTTTGTACAAGTAAATGTAACACTTTAATAAAAGAAATTATAACATATTTCTATATATAATGTAATACTTTTACATGTAACACTAATCAAGTGTTTTTAGCTCTAAAAATGTAAATGGTTGAATTATTACTTTTTCTATACATATGTGTTACAATTATGTATAAACATTATTACATATAAGTAACACGTTCGTTACATTTTAGTTGTAATAAGTATTACTTTTGGCAAACGAAGAAAACATAAAAAAAACACTGTTACTTTTCTATATATATATATGTATTACTTTTATGTATACAAACTGTTACTTTATATGTATACAGTCATTACATTATGTTATAGTAACTATTACTTTTGACAAACCGAAAAAAAAAACCAAAAAAAAACCAAAAAAAAAAAAAAAAATGGGTTTATGAGAGGCTGCCACGTGGCAGGCTCGCCCTTGAGTCCTGGAAAAGGGCCTATAAGAAGTTGCCACGTGGCATGGGTTGCCCCTTGGGTCATGGAGCCGGTTCAATGTCCGGGTCATGGGTTGGGTTTTGGGTCGAAATGGCCCGTCTCATCCATGAGACGGGTATGTGTGTTCTCACTTGAGTCTTTGTCCAAACCATTTATTCTCGGAGAATCCCGTCTCACATAAATTTTTGCCTTATAAAAATACCTAATTTTTTAATCTAAATTTAATGAAATTGATTTCTGTCACATCACAGTCAATACCAGATTATATAGGACAAAGTGTACATAGCAAGTAAATAAAACAAGGAAAGTTTAGCGAAATATACGTATAACTTAATATTTACGTGCATATAACCCATAGTACCAGCAGGCTTCAAGCCGTGTGATTACTCCTAATGGCAATCATCAAACGGCTAAAAAAAGGTTGCGCACTTAACTATATATTTTCTTAATAAATAAAAGAAATTAAGACACAGTATCAACCACTTCTTTTGTGAACCCTAACCTTGAACCCACCAGCCATATGAGCAGTCAGTAGAGGAACAAAAACCGGTTTATCCGAATTAACCGGTTCAAATTCAAACCTCCTCAAAACCGAAGCAACAACATACTTCATCTGAATAAAAGCCATTTCTTTACCAAGACAAACCCTCGGACCGGCCTGAAATACCGGAAACTTGTACGGGCTCTCCATTTTCAAAACCCCCGGTTCATCGAACCACCGGTCCGGTCTAAACTCCAAACAGTCTTTTCCCCACAGCTCCTCCATCCTCCCCATCCCGTATGGAAAATATGTCACCCTGTTGCCTTTATAAACCACCGTACCGTCCGGCAACACGTCATCAGCTCCGGCGTGTTTCGAGTCCCAGGCCACCGGCGGGTAAAGCCTCATTGACTCGCACAAACAAGCCTTCACGTAATCCATTTTCTTCAGATCATCGAAACCCAATTTCTCAACGTTGTTAAACGCCGACATTACTTCCTCCACCGCCTCGTTCTCGACGTTCCGGTGACACGTCATGAGCCAGAACAGCCACGTCATTGATGCCGACGTGGTATCTCTTCCGGCCATCAGAAAGCTTATCACCATGTCCCGGACCATCTCGTCGCCGTGCCCCGCGGATATGAAACGGGACAAAAGATCACGTTCGTTTTCGTGTCCATCTTTGTCTTCATTTAATTTCTTCATTGTTTCTTTTCTTTCACTGATAATGTCATTAACAAAAGCATGCACAACTTGTACGGCTTCTTTAAGCTTAGCCTCACTGCCAAGCTTAAAAAGCCTCTTAATTTTCCACGTGGCTTGGATCGGCGCTACGCCACGCATTGCGCTGGATAATGCCGCGCTGTCAAAGGCTAAGACAAGCGGCGGAACGGGTTTGGATAGGTCCAAACAACACGGGTCGGTTCCAAGGGTGATTTTGCAAATGGTATCGAAAGCAAACCTTCTAAGAATGTCTTGAAGGTCCAGAACGCTGCCGTTTTGCACCGACTCATCTAGCAAAGGTACAAGCCGGGTAGAAACTTCTTCCTCAAGCACTTTAACAACGAACTCCCGCAATGACTTGGCGCTGAACTCGTGACTTGCTAACTTGCGCTGGGTGGACCAGAGCTCACCGTCGACGTTGAAAATACCGAGGCCGAGGAAATCGCCGAGGAGTTGAGTGAATGGTTTGCCTTTAGGGTAATTGTTGAAATTTGTTTTGAGTATATACTCGACGTTGTCGGGGTTGGAGGTGACGATGATCCGGTTGGCGCCGAGGCGGTTGACGATGATTGTTAGTGTCGGCGACTGGGAAATGAGGTGGGTGTACCAATCCAAGAGGCGGTGGCGGTTCTGGTAGAACTGGATTAGGCAGCCGATGATGGGGTAAGAAATTGGGCCGTGAATGTGTTTGGGGTGGAGGAGTTTTTGAATGAAGGAGAGGGTTAGGGAGAGGAGGAGAAGAGAGAAAGAGATAAAAGGGAGGAGAGAGAAATTGATCATCTTGGAATTGGAATTTGTTTAATGAAGAAGAGTGAAGGAGGAGGGGATTAATGGTGGATGAAGGAAGGAAGGGGTGGAGGGTTCGTTAAATATGTGTCTGAATGGAAAGCGACAAAAGGGCATGAACCACTTTTGTATTTTTCATTTAAGGCACGTGGGGGTTTGTAGTTGGGAAGGAAGAGAAGGAAGAGAGGGGGATTTGAGCAACGCTATGATTATAAAATAAGTTGATAAAAAATGATGAATAAAAAAATGAAGATATTTTATTTGTTGCACTTTTTGTGTGGACCTGCTGCTCTGATTAAAAACATTTTGAACTGTTGCAGCGAACGTTGATGCAGGAGGATGTGTATAGTTTAACAACGTTTTCTCGCAAGGGGAATTCAATAGGATTTTGAACTGTTGCAGCAAACGTTGATGCAGCGCTCTAGAGTGTAAAAATTGTACAACATTTTGTAAAATGTTTGCTGCAGAATGTAAAACGTGCACTATTCAGTGTAAAAACGATATCAAGCGTGTTATTTCCCGAGTTAGCTTCACGTTTTGTAAAACCGTTTTTACATTGAAATGTGCACGCTTTACATTTTGTAGAAAACATTTTACAAAACATTAGATAATTTTCACATGCTGGAACGTTAACTCCGCTGGAACAGTTCTAGGTCCAATTAAATAGTACTCCCTCCGACCCGGACTAAGGTTCTTAGTTTGACTTTAGATGGAGATTAAGAAAAAGTGAATATTGTGAGTATGAAAAGTAAAGTAGAAGAAAGTAGGAGAGAGAAAGTGGGTAGGAGTTTTTGTTGTGAGAATGACAAGTGCGTTCCATTGTCCATTTTAGGTAATAAAGCAACTAATTAAGAACTTAAGTCTGGAACAAACCAAAAAGGAAAGTAAGAACCTTAATCTGGAACAGAGGGGTACTAGCAATTCGAATGCATTCAGACTGTACAAATTTTAAATGTCGTAAAATCAATATAAATAAATAAACAAGTGTAAATGTTTGAAATAATGTATAAAACGGCAGCTAGGGGTATTTTAGTTTGCGCAATTCATTTATGGGAGTGGCTAATGCCACTACACATTATTCTAATCCACTACATGTCCTAAAATTTAGGTTAATTTATTAGTATGTTGACTTATATGCCCTTTAAATACTTACCTTTTTTTCATGTATACTATTGAATTTTTAAGCCAAAACACTTGCTTAATTAAGTCTCTCTAACACAATTTTTAATGATTTGAGATTTTTGTATCTTCTCAAAATTTACTAATTAAATTTACATCATCCATTATTATTATTCATTTTCTTCAAATGAAAATAAAATAATATATCATCCATCTCAAATTTAAGTTTCATTTTTATTTAATGTTTTTTTAACATTTGGTTAAAAATAATATATCTAAGTATATGCATTGTCTTTGCAATTTACGATTATTAATTTGATATCATAAACTCATGTCAATAGCGTCTTTCAATTTGTTTTTTTTTTCATTTTTTTATGTATTTTTTTAGTAACAAATAAAAAATAATTCTCTCTTAATATATTTATATTTTCAAACTTTCTTCAGACTTTGTTTTTTAAAGCATGATTGAACATCATTTGTTTGGTAATAAGAAGAAAGAATAAAAATAATAATAAATATATACATATTTTTAAATCTAATTTTTGTAATAAAATTAAAATGAGTCTAAGTGAAATAGTGTAAAAATTTAATAGACAACGGCATGTAATACAGTTGTGAATAAAATAATAAATTATACTTATTGAAGTTAGTAAAAATTAAATCCTTTTAAATGTAAGATAATAAGTGTATGAAAAATTATGTTAAATGTTGCTAAGTTCCCTACTGTAATTCAATTTAGTGGAAACAATTAAACTAATTTATTTTCCAACTAGTGATGAAAACAAAAATTAATTTGCTGGATCAAATACAATTTGCAAGTATTTATTACTATTACACTAAATGGTGAATTCAATGCATTTATTTATAATAGATTTACAATACTTAATACTATTTGACTAACACCTTAATATTTATAAATATTTTTAATATTGCGCTAAATTTTATTTTTTTTGTGTAAAGAATGATGAAAGTTAATTGATGGTATGTGTTTTGATTATTTTAATATGAACAAAGGAAAAATAAAAGAATTTTAATTCAAAACAGAATAAATGAATTACCAAATAGATATGTTAGTCTCAAATGACTGGAGTATATGAGGTAAGTTCGTTGAAGGCAACTTGTTTTATTTCCATAATTAATCAAATTTAGTTAACAATATGTAGTGAATAAGTAAAATTTGTAGTGTCTTTTTATAACCCTCAAATACCCCCTTAACTCCTTAAATCATGGAAGGATATTTATGTCTATTTATAAAAAATGTAGTGGATGAGCAATTTTTGTAGTGGCAATAGCCCCTCCCTTCATTTATATGATAATCGGATCAACATACTGCATAACATATGCAACTCATGTGAAAGGTTATTTTGGACATTTTTATCATTTCAAGTCTTGTTTTCTAATCTTACAATATAATATATGATTCGTTCAACTGCTATGCAATCAAACTGTTTCCACTCCAAATCCATTTAGTAGAGTATCAAACGTTTTATTACATGAGATATTAATATTCTCAATTGGTCAAAGTTCATTAATTGTTGATCATAAAAAGTTAAAATAAGACTTTCTTTCTGTGCGGCCGTTGCATGGCGTGCGCCGGCGCACAGAGTCGAGCCTTCTTCTTCTTCTCCTTTTTTTTTTTTCCTGCCACCGCCAACTTTTTTTCCTCCCAACAAAAGTAACACTTATTATAACGAAATGTAACACTTTTTTTTCTTCAAATGTAACACTTTTTTTTCTTCAAAATGTACCACAAATTTGCTGCAATAGATTAAAGATAACATAAAGATTGACAACTATACCAATGTCATACTTTTTATAAAGGAATGTAATGCTCTTTTTTTCAAATGTAACATTGTTTTTTTCAAAATTAACATAAGGTTGACAAACTAAACTATTGTTACATTTTATAAAAAAATGAATCTAATATTTTTTTTTTCTCAATTGTAACAGTTTATATTCTTAAATGTAACATTATATCTGAAATGTAGCTATTTTATATTGAGAAAGTAACAATTGAAAGCAAACCCGTTTATATATATGAATTTTTACTTTTTTTTTTTAAAGAAGAAAAGTAACATTTACTAAATAAAAATGTTACATTCATCTATATAAAAAATTATAATTATATACTCCCTCCGTCCCAGCACAAGTGAGACTTCTTTCCCTTTTAAGCCGTCCCTCTAAAGTGAGACTGCCCAAAATGGAAATGTTTCCACCCCACTCATTCTATCTCTTCATTTTTCACCACTCAATTTATTCAACCAACACAACGTTTTTTTCAAACTTTTTTACAATTTAGTGTCAAATATTTGTATATAATCAGGTAATTCTCTTTTAAAACATTTAGTTTTGCGAGTATAAGGAGGTCATTGAAATTTGTTTGGTAAAAAACCGCCTAAGGACAAAGTTTTTTCAAAAAGTCATTCATTTTGTTTTGAGACAAATTTTTTTTAAAAATTGGATTTAGGTATAGACGGAGTAGTAGTATATACTAAGGCTCCGTTTGTTTCACGTAAAAAAATGTCCGGAAAATGATTTCCCGTAGAATGTTTTCCAAAAAATGACATAAACATGTTTTTGGTTGTTTGGTAAATCTAAGGAAAATGTTTTTCGGAAAATATTTTCATACGAAAAAAATAATAATTTAATGAGGAAAAAAATTATTATGAGAAAAAATTGAATGTGGGTGGGCGTTTGGGGTTGGGGTGGGATGGGTGGTTGTGGGGTGGTGGGGTAGGGTGGGTGGGGGAGATGTTCAAAAATAATTTTAATATGAGTGTTTTTTTTTTTTTTTGGGGGGGGAGGGTGGGTGGGGTGGGGGTAGGGAGCGCGAATGTGGGAGTTGTTAGAAAATAATTTTAATAAAAGTAAAAAAAAATTGGTGGGGGTGGGTGGGGTTGTTGGGGGGGGGGGGGGCGGAGTAGGTGTTCAAGAATAATTTTGACATGATTGAATTTTTTTTTTTTTTTTTTTTGGGGGGGGGGGGTGGGATGGGGTAGGGTGGTTGGTGGGTGGGTGGGGGTAAAGGGGGCGGTGGCAAGGGGTGTTGAAAAATAATTTTAATATGAGTGATTTTTTTTTTTTTTTTTTTTGTGGGTGGTGTGGTGGTGGGGTGGGGGTAGGGAGCGCGAATGTGGGAGTTGTTAGAAAATAATTTTAATAAGAGTGAAAATTTTTTGGGGGGTAGGTGGGTGGTGGGGTAATGGGGAGTGGGGGAGGTGTTTAAAAATAATTTTAATATGAGTGGAAAAAAAAATTGTGGGGGGGGGGGGGCTAAAGGGGGCGGAGGCAAGGGGTGTTGAAAGATAATTTTAATATGAGTGGAAAAAAAATGTTTTTTTTTTGGGGGTGGGTGAGTAGGTGAGGGGTGGGTGGTGGGGGTGGTGGGCGGGGGTTGGGGTGGATGGGGGAGGGAACGTAAGGTTGGAGGGTGGGGATGGGGTTGGAGGTGCAGGTAGAGTGGATAGCGTGGAGTTGTATGGGGAGGGAACGTAAGGTTGGAGGGAGTATCTCCCTCCGTCCCATTTGAAGATTCACCATATTGGTGATGGCACAAAAATTAAGAAAGGTGACGAGTGTAAGAAGGGTTGTGAGAGAGAAAAAGTTAGTGAGTATGACAAGTGGGGCCTACAATTTAAATATGTGAGAGGGGAAAGTTAGTGGGTATGACAAGTGGGCCCCATAATTTAAGTATGTGAGAGGAAGAAATGAGTGGGTATGACAAGTGGGGCCTACATTTTTTACTATTTTAGGAAAGGATGAAGCTTTTAACGGGACACCCTTTTGGGTAAATGGTGAAGCTTCAAATGGGACGGAGGGAGTATATAAGATTTTTGTGGGCCAACAACAGCTAGGAATACTTTTATCCACTTTAAAATATTTTAAGTTCCATATTTTAGGAGTTTTTAAAAATAAGATTGTAAAGTAGGGCTAGATTGTTTTTTCAAGGGATAAATGAGGGGGAAAACTGCGATCAACATATGGGCCGGTGATGAAATGCAAACCTTGAATCGGCGCGCCGCAAAGTGAGATGCACGTGCATGCTCAAAATGCACGTTTCTTTTGAGTCCCTAAATTCCTTGTTTTTGCTACTTATTCACAGGTTTGTTTTGTAGAATGGGGCGTTCAAAATGAATTTAAAATGAATCATTTTTTTTTTTTGCTAATTAAGCGTTTCAATGGAGAGTTTCTGAGTGGAGCTTTTTAAAAAATCTTAGCCCTTTTTAACCGCTTCAAATATTAGCGTAGAAAAAAAAACCGTTTTAAAAAAAAAATTGTTTTTAAACTGTGCACCAGACTACTAGGAAGTCATACAAAAAAGCCACAGCTGCTTTTACCCTTTTATCCAGATTGAGGGCCTTAGGTTTAGGACTCAACACCATATTTCTATTTCATATGATCGTTCATTTGGGATAGTATTGTCATTTCATACACCGCCTTCCAACAAATAGAAATCTTTCATGATAGATTTCTATTTCATATGATCGTTCTTATTAAACCAATAAAACTGTTGTACAATTTAATTACAATCACCAGACCGACCATTTTAAATTCAGCTTGTTTTAATTAAAAAGGAATTCAAACAATTAATCTATCTTGACAGTTTTGATCAGATATAGTGACTATTAGTCGGTCCCACTACTCATTAATTAAGTATTTAAGCCAATTCAATATGTGTCCGGAAATTTTATAAACTTTGTTTGTGCCCTATTATTACTCCTTAGTTAGTACAAGCTCTATTTGAAATGAAGTCTCAATATAAACAACACACAAATTTTATTGTAGCCCTTTCTTTCTTTAAAGTAGTGAAATTCTTGACTTGACAGCATTGTTATTTAGCAAATTCATTTTGCCCCATTTTCTTCCTATCAATTCCACAGTTCAATTCGTAATAACTTCAACATGGAAATATTATTGGGAAGGAAAATATCATAACCAAAATGATGCATTGCTCAAATCATTCAGTAGGAGTATATAATCACAATGTAACAAGTTTATTAATTTCAAAAAAAAAAGTACTCCCTCCGTCCTATACTTATTGCTACCAAATGGGAGTGCACGTGGATTAAGGAAATATGTCGGAAAAGTAAGTATTGTGAGTTGGTAGGAGAGAAAAAATAAGTTAGTGGATAGTTGTAGTGAGTGGATAGGAAGAAAAAAGTGAACATTTGAGGTAAGTAGCAATAAGTATGAGACGCTCAAAATGGAAATAAGTACCGATAAGTATGGGACGGAGAGAGTAGGAGATTTGCAATCAAATTTTGCAAAAAACGACAACCAATCAGTGATTTGAATGATTACATCAAGTCTTGGTGTTATCTTTAGTTAACAGGAGTCCAGATCTCCTGTACCACTATGTGTATCAGAAATGATCCAACGGCTCACAGTTTTTAAAATTAACTTTTTATTAATATTATTCAAACATATTAACGGCTAGATTACTTGTGGCACAAGGAGTGGCATACAAAGTGGTACAAGAGATCTGGATTCAGTTAACAGACGTAATAAATAATGTCAATGAAACCCTTGCCAATTATCAGCTCAGTAGGGCAGATGCAAGATATTTATTTAGGGTTCAATTCCATCTTGAATGAGTTGAGAATTATACAGTGAGATATAAATGCATTATTAATTGTAGACCTTCAATTATTTAGCGATATTAGTGGACCACAAATCTTTTCTACTATTAATCCTGAATTGACGTTTAGATATTGCTTGTAATTCCACAAGCACTAGTAAATCTAGATGGGAAACATGATCCTAATTTGGCCAAATCATCATTCACAACAGATAATTGAAGGTGTTATACTCATAAATAAAGGTGTCAAATGCAAGTACAATTAAGAGGAAGTTTTGTGTGAGACGGTCTCATATATGAGACGGGTCTCGTTGACTAAGTAAATAAGTCTGACCCGTCCCGCTCATAGGGGTCAAACCATTTACTCTCTCAACAAGAACCGTCTCACGTGTGAAACCGTCTCACACAAGTTTTTTTTTTTTGTCTTTAATTATAAGATTGATGAACCTCTGTTATAACATTCCCTCGACAATCAATCTCATTTTATTTTATTTTGTGTCCTTAGCATCGCTCGAATATTATCAGAGGGCTTAATCTTGTTTTGACACAAGAATATGAGAGCGTGCAGTGCGGTTATTAGGGGCGGTGCCGGTGATGATGCGATGTGAGGCAGCCGCAATGTCAGGCACAAATCCAAAAGTAAAACACACGTAATTAACAAATAAAGAGCACGTTTTATTTTAACGTACCGAATTTGAATTTGCGGCTCATCATTTGTATAAAAAGGTCCCCTCCATATCAATATCTAATTCAGGTCCCTCTTACTCAATCACACTCCCAATTTTTATTTGGATATTGATAAATGTGCCGAAACATGGATGGCGAAAGTGCGTGTCGACAATGCTGTACACTTCATTAACCCTTCAAGCTTTGTGGGCCCAAGTGATTTAATATGATCCAGGTAGTTGAATGCTTTCAGGATGGATATTCGCAGTGCCATTTCGGGATGCCTATCATTTTAAACTTCTTCACACATACTATTAAGCAATTTAATTAATACATGTGAAAAACTCTCATGTACCCCTAAAACAATCCAATTACATAAGCAATTAATTGATTGTGCAATAGGTATTTCACTGCCATAAATAAGGGTATAATTGGTATAAAACATCAAAAATGTCTTGAAAAATGTAAAACGTTGAATATTATAAACAAAAATTAAATGTGAAAAAACGGAGGGAGTAATAATTAGCACGTCACTTCACAATTGGACTATATATTGTCACTAGATGGATATTTAGCTTGCTTTTGCGACATATTATGAATGAAAATGATGACTTTGTTTAAAAATGTAGTAACAAAAAATGCATTTATTTATTTATTTATTTTTGCAATATCGTATAGATTGTTTTATTAGTGTACTGCATACCACAAAGTATAAATAGATTGTTGACAAAGTAGGTCCTCACCAAAATGGAGGCAATTATATTTAGCAGTGTCGGCAATGTCAAACAATCACCATCAAAACTGAGTCAATTATATTGACGATTAACGGCCGTTGACTGTATGTCAGAGGCCACCCTACCCAAAAAAAAATAAAAAATCGTCACACCATTGTAGAACAGGAGGAGCAATAAGTCCTTTTCAAGTCTTGAATTTATTTATAGGGCCAAGAGTGAGAGTTTGATTTGTTGCTGTCCCTAAATGAGTGTCCAAATTTCATTTTAAAGGATACTGAAAATCTCAACTTTTTTGTACAATTTGGTAGCAAATATTCATATATAATCTTGTAATCTCATTTCCAAACACTTAGTTTTGCACGTATAAAGAAACCGGTGAAAAAATTTTCGAAAAAAGACATTTAGAGACCAAGTTATGTTCAAAAAAGACACTCATTTTGAGACAAAGGTTTTTTGAAAATGGACACTCATTTAAGGACAGAGGGAGTACAAGAAAGGTAAAGGGATATTAGGAGATAGACAGCAATCACCGTCCAGAGAAAATCCACCCCCGTCTTTGACACCATTTCGGCTTCTGCCCTACAAAAATTCAATACACCCATCCCTTTCCCTTTCTTGTACCACAAAAAATTGCATCACCTCTCACTATCACCCTCAGATTTGCCACTTGTCACCCACCCACTTCGTCCTAAATTATTGTAATTTATTTGTTTTATAACTTACATTTATTTTTCGTGTAATCAATGAATTAACAACAAGAAAGCAATAGAGAAAAAAAAAAAAAAAAAAAACAGCTTCAACAGTCATGTTAAAAATGGTATTCAGGTGCGGGCATAAGGCTTCTACATAAAAGAGGTCTTAGGTTCGATTCCCACGAAGAGTAAAGTAGAAAACCTTTATCCTATCATACCCCATAGGGGACAAGTTGTATCCATGGTCCGTTTGTAATAGGCTAGCTGTTTCTGATAGAATAAATTGTTTCATATTATGTAATAGATTCATAAGGTTTGCAATAGGCCAAGAACTAAATTTATAATAGACTCAATACAATTTGTAACACGATGACAATTTTCTTAAATGACACCGGGGAAAAAAAAAAACATCTTTATATGGCCATCCTATTCATTTGTCCTTGAGGTCTTGGGTTCAACTCCAATTGCCCAAATTTACTTTTTGTGCACCCACTCTCACTAATTCCTACCTAGATCCACCACTAGTCAAATGTTAAGCACCCTTCAAAAGGTCATAGCCATAACGTTGAAATTGGAGAAAAGATCATAGGCAAAAATGAATGCAAGTTTACAAAAGAAATCACACACCAAACACAAGTTATAACTCGAAAATACATTTCCTGAAAAACAAGACTTCACTTGAGAATTCTTGTTTCCAAACGCACCAATACATTTTAAATATACACTGGTGCCAAAACGAGGGGACTCTTAACTTAGTCAAGACACAAACTAATACAAGGATAACTAGACACATAAAATACCTTGCCTTCGTCGTGCTCAGAACTAGCTTTCTTTCCCCGTCCGCCTACTAAACCTGCTTCAGTCAGTTGCACCTCTCAAGCGTGAAACCAGTTCATCCTGTGCCATGTTTCATTGCACATGTCCACGTAAAGTTAAATCATACAGAGATAAAGAAGACAAAACCTTCATAGTTCAAAATAAATGTATAAAATTAATGATCGAACAATCTTTAGGAAGTACGGTCACTGTAGACTAGGGATAGAAGGTCAACAAGCATTACCCATAGGCTAGTCAATTGGGTGGGTTGGGGCGTGTTATGATGGGTTGTAGCGGGTCCAACCCGTTACAACCCGTATAAGTAGCGGTCAGATAGGTTGTGCCATTGGCGGGTCAGGCCGGGTTAGCGGGTCGAGTCATTATAACTTCCCCCCCCCCCCGAAGCATTTCCTATTTAACAGGAATGCTGAACACATGCGAAGAAAACGAAACATCGACAGATAAAAGCATAGACATGTTGGGTTGATCTATACATTTTCTGAGTTTTATCTCACAAAATGACTGGGCCACTTAAAATAAATAAATTACTCCCTTCGTATGCATTGACTTGTGTTGATCTACACATTTTATATGTTTTATGTCACAAAATGACTGGCCACTTTAAAAAAAAAAAAAAAAAAATCTCCTTACGTCTCAAAATAAATTTTCCAAGTTTTATGTCACAAAATGACGGGCCACTTTAAAAAAATAATATTTCTCCCTCCGTCTCAAAATAAATGTACATTTTTGTTTTAATCATTTCTTCAAATGTGAAAGTACTACCTCCGTCTCAAAATAAATTATCATTTTTGTTATTAATAAAAAAATGATAATGGACATTTATTTTGAGACGGAGGTAGTACATTCACATTTAAAAAAGTGACTTTTGACTTTTTTATGTATTTATAAGTTACGTAGACATACTGATGCAGAAAAGGTGGATATGGGTACTTATTTCTATAAATAAATGCTTAAAAGTCAACTTTGTATAATGTATCTCAAAACTATAAGAAGATAGAAAATAATTATGGGACAGCGAATGGTAAATATATACTCCCTCTGTCCCGCTCGAATTAGGATTCTTGGTCAAGCAATTTATACTTTGACCAATAATTTGAAGAAAAATAATGATCCTAATAAAAATTTAAAAATTGTTATTGTATCATGATTAATAATAAACTAAATAACTATTTTTAGATTTTTATTAAGATAATTATTAATTTTTCAAATTGTTGGTCAAAGTATATATTACTTGACCAAGAATCCTAATTCGAGCGGGACGGAGGGAGTATACATCTGCTAGTAAGGTTGTTCAGAAAAAAAAATAAAAAAATTATAAGAAAATAGAAAAAATTATGTGGATGAACATGTGTGAGTCAACATTCACTACATAGCAGAAAGCAATACATGCCACTTGCTCTAATAACCATGCAATAATGAAGTTGCAGGCAGTAACAAAGTTGCAGAATTTGGCACGTACAGTAAAGGCGCGACGCGATAACCCAATAATATTAACGGGTAGAGTCAAGCGGGTAATTAGCGGGTTAGGTCGGGTGCGTTGCCGCGTAATAGCCTAATTTTGACAGGCCTAATAACCCATATTAGGATAACTGTTGATAGCAAAGCATACAGTCATGACAAAGACTTGCATGCGGATTGTCATACCCGTCTCATCCATGAGACGGGTCGGTTTTTGACCCACCCGCCCGACCCACTGAACCGGCTCCAGGACCCAGGGGTCGAACCTGCCACGTGGCAGCCTCTCATAGGCCAAAAAAAAAAATTAGTTTTTTTTTTTTTTTTTTTTTTTCGGTTTGTCAAAAGTAATAGTTACTATAACTTAATGTAATGATTGTATTCATATAAAGTAACAGTTTGTATACATAAAAGTAATACATATATACAGAAAAGTAACAGTGTTTTTTTTTTATGTTTTCTTCGTTTGCCAAAAGTAATACTCCCTCTGTCCCTAAATGAGTGTCCACTTTCAAGAAATCTTTGTCCCTAAATGAGTGTCTTTTTTGAACATAACTTTCTTCCTAAACGTTTTTTTTCGAAATTTTTCCCACCGGTTTCTTTATACGTGCAAAACTAAAGGTTTGGAAAGGAGATTACAAGATTATATATGAATCGTTGTTACCAAATTGTTCAAAAAGTTGAGATTTTCAGTGTCCCTTAAAATGAAATTTGGACACTCATTTAGGGACAGAGGGAGTACTTATTACAACTAAAATGTAACGAACGTGTTACTTATATGTAATAATTTTTATACATAATTGTAACACATATGTATAGAAAAAGTAATAATTCAACCATTTACATTTTTAGAGCTAAAAACACTTGATTAGTGTTACATGTAAAAGTATTACATTATCTATAGAAAGATGTTATAATTTCTTTTATTAAAGTGTTACATTTACTTGTACAAACAATTACATTCATATATGAGTTGTTACTTTTCAAATGTTACTTTCTTTCAAAAAATTAAATCAAAATACACAATATTTTACATTTTTTCAAAAGCATTATTACATTTCAGTATAAATGATAATTACATTTAGATATTGTTTGGGTTACATGTAATTATAGTTAGTATTACATTTGAAAAAATGGGTAAAACTTGCTTTTGTTTTTGTAAAACAGGTGTTACGTTTACTTATGAACAATGTTACTTTATATGTATACAGTCATTACATTAAGTTATGGTAGCTATTGCTTTTGGTGAACGGCTGAAAAGCCGAAAAAATAATATAAAAACCCAAAAAAAAAAAAAAAAAAAATGGACCTCTGGGAGGCTGCCACGTGGCGGGTCATGCCCCATGGGTCGACCCGTCTCATGCATGAGACGGATCCCCTTGTTCTCATGGGAGACCACCTCGTCAGTCATTTCAAGCCAATTAAGATAGATTGGTACTTACTTTTTTGCCTTTAAGGGAAAGTCCTTTCTCCTTCAAAAGTGCTCGCAGTCTCTCAACAGTCAGACTCTGGAAATTCTTGTCAGGAGCACGAGCTTTGGATGCCTCTACAAGTCCAAAATGTCATTAGTTACTACAACAATGGAGAAAACAGTGATTCTTTTTTCTCTAAAATGCTTCCAAATCCAACAGAAACCTCATGTTACCACATAGTCCCATCCCGAACAAAGAGTCCACTTTTGACTTTTAGGCCAACCAGATTAAATGCTGACCAAAGATTTACATAACTTTATCTGTCATTATGAAGTGGTACAAGTTGCAAACTATGATACTTTTAATGCAGTTTCAATGAAAACAAATTATTTCAAAGATATTACAGAGTAGTAAGGTATGTCAAAAATTGAGTTGATTTAGTCTGACATTTGACTTTAAAATATGGAACGTGGACTGTTGGCATGCAGTGGAGGGAATATAAAAAAAATAAAAAATCGTCCATTACGGTTAAGAGAGAAGACTATCAAGCAAATAGCAGAAACAGTAGTCTAATTTATTTATTTTTGTGTATTTCTACAAAAAAATAAAAAGGAAAAAAAAACGAAATAAGCAGCGCCCTAATTCAATAATACCCAAATAGCAGTTACAGCTATCATAACAAACTCGAATAACTTTTTTTTTCCAGTAAGAAGTCGAGTTAACAACTCTGACATTTGAAACATAATATTAGGGAATTTCTAGCCAACATATATACAAGTGCGGATGATCAAAAACAGAGCTAACCTTGCATGGAAGTGTTCAATTTCTTAGCTTTACCATCCACAGCTTTTTCTGCAGGCCTGGGGGGAAAGAGAGAGAGAGAGGAGTATGCAATATAGCACGATAAGTAAATAAAAAATAAAAAATGATCAGATGGAGAAAATAAACCAAATCTTATAAGCATGCAAAGCATGACTCTATCAGATCTGTAACTGTAAGGCCTTGATGGTAGCCACTCGTGGTCGCACAGGCATGGGATTTTTTTTGGGGGGGTGGGGGGAAGTGAAAACAAATTAAACCACATAAGAATGCAGTGCAGAGAGGAGACAAGCTCTAGTCATCTAAACTGATGGATCTGTACCTTTTCCTGGAGCCCTCATTTGCGCCAGTACCCTTAGAACCCTTGGAACTGGGTTCACCCTTCTGCTGCTTAAGCACAAGAGACCTTATCAGTATGTTTTGTTGGTCCGTCCTTATCAACTGGTCATCTGGACACATATATTAATACAAATTAGAACACCCAACAAGTAGTGCAAAATAATCACCATTGCTACTTCGGAAGAAACTGCTGTCACGGCCTATATCAAATAACTAAATAAGCAAATTTTTTGGATAATAGACAGACAAATTAAGTGAGGAATTACATTAACTAAGTGTGAAAATAACTTCCCCTAACTTCCCGTCGGCGGTGTTTCTAAACCGAAAGTTAGATCAGCATGGACTCTTTTCAGATCACACAAAGGGAAGTATCAAACTATGAAAAGACCGAAGTAGTGCATAAATCAAGAAAGAACCCTACTGGACACAACCATAATCAAATAGGAAACAAAGCAGCATACATCAATGTCCCCAGCTGAGGTCCTCTCCAGCGGCTTGCATGAAATAAAGGTGTGTTAGTTTGGCTAAAAAGGCTCTGAATGGCCCCAAAAAATCAGACTCGGTCATATCTTCATCCATTCAGAGTGTTTGGTTCGGAGTCTGCCAAATTTTGATATCTTAACTGGTAAGAGAATCTGTTAACCAGCCTCCAAACAAGCTTGTCTTAAGAAAACTAACATTAAACCAAAGCTACCCATTCAGTTACCTCCATTCACTTCCTTTATTGCACCCCTCCATTCCATTACTTGGCCACAGAGATTCTTCTTTCACAATCATCTGCTACAGTTAGTTTAACGAAAGGCATAGTGATGTTTTGAGTGGCGGAGAGAGTGTAGATGAGTGAAGAGGGTGGTTGTGAAGCTTAGTTGGGGTTTGGGTTTCTACGGTTGTAATTAAAAGGACACTGTGAGTCTCTTAGAAACAAAATAGATAACTTAAATCGTCCTGATTGCCCATGAGATGGAAAGGAGAGGGAATGAGATGAGATGGAACAAGATTTCCTAAACATTATCTTTAGATGGGATGCCAACCCCTCCGTTTCTTATATGTTATTTTATTTTTCCTTCTACACAGGTTCTCGATTTTTTTGTTTATATATTACTCCCTCCGAAGGGGAGCCTTGGCACACCAGTTAAGGTGTTGCCGGGAGACCTTGAGGTCACTGGTTCGAGTCCTGGAAGCACCCTCTTGCATTATACAGGTAAGGTTTGCCTACATTTCACCTTTGTGGTGAGGACCCTTCTCTGGACCCTCATTGCGCGGGGATGCTTTATGCATCGGGCTCCCATATATTACTCTCTCCTTCCCAATTGGATTGGTGTGCATTCCTTTTTGGGCGGTCCCATAACAGCGTAACATTCCCATTGGGCCATCCTTTTTTCAACCAATTGACTATACTTTCTTTATTTCCCATCTAGTTTGAATTCTAATGTTGTCTCCTCTTAAATTGAATTTTTATGTTTTGAGGGGTAATTTAGAGAATCAATCAAGTGGCAACCCACTTTCCTTAATTTGTGTATATGACCAATTGTTACTCTTCAATTGGATAGGAGTACTTGTTTACCATATAAAACAAATGTACGTGATGGAACAAGACATTTTCATTATTTTCTCACATGTATATGCATGGACAGTCGGGCTATCATCAGTGGAGAATAACATTTCGTCATAACAGGTCAAAGTGCGAATCAAATTGGCTCATATGTTTCAGACTGGTAAGTGTTTATCTAGCAAACAACTTCAATTCGTAAACATTCGGGAATCGGACACAACTCTTAATCAATTCAGATCACTCAAATGCTTATTGTCTGGTGCAAAATTTTCGCAATCTTGGAAGAAAAAAAAAATACAAGTCTGACGGGAGGTTTAATAAAAGGTTCACCTCTTCCCTAACGACTTGACAAAGAATGTGACACATGAAGGGGATAACATGCGCTTCAGTGTGCAGATAGAGGAATGTTTCATCAGAATATCATACTCAGGATAATTTAATTTGAAACTCAAAGAGGCACCAATAACAGTCAAATGCAGAAGACCAGAAAAGCTAGCCCAACCCCTCAGATACCTAGATGAGATATACTCATATGCTCCCTCCGTCCCAAAATGATGTTCCCATTTTTTTAGCTACTCCGACTGAACATTGAGTAATTATACTAATGAAATACCATCAACAATACTATCAATAACAATATTTAGATTTTCATTTGGATAATTAAATTAACTTAAAAAATATTGATTAAAATTCATTTGTAATGAAGACAACAAAAAGTGGGAACAAGTTTTGGGACTAAGGGAGTAGTTGATGAGAATTCGAGTCTCACTAGATGGAATATAGTTAATGTGGTTTATTTGGGTCGGGATGGGCCATTTATAGCCTGTGATTGCTTCTACCCACACACAACATCATGCAAATGAAAAAGATACAAGCACAAAAGAACTCTAAAGTGTAGGAAAAAGACCTGGAGGTGATGTATCATGATCAGTAATATACACCCGCATCCCTCCCTGCACGAAGTTATAAAAAATGTAAGAGAGGCATAAATGAAAATATCCGCAAACATATCAATGAGATCCAATAACATATATTATGCTTGTGTAGTCATGCATATCTTAAGACATTTTCCATCAACACACAAGTTGTCAAACAGGATAAAACAATGTCTTCAAGAATTAAGACAGCTTCATTTCACTAATAGCAACAGTATCTAAAATGTCAAGTTGCGGCTTTAAAAAGGTTGGTAGTAGGACATTCTTGAAAGCCACAAAAACATTCTGGCTCTAACTTCCACTAACTTCTTTAATTCTACTAGATTAGTGGCTAACATGAATAACACTTTAGTAAGCCAATCACAGCACACAATAATACAATCACGAGTCATAGGCAGGCTTGTACAAACCAAGCATGATCCTAGAACCCTTAAATAAAGTTTCTTCTAAGATCACGAATTCACGATAATGAATCAACAAACACAGTGAGTGATCTATATATTGAACCCTTAATCACTCTTCTATCTGTT
Source organism: Campanula takesimana (assembly GCA_026119855.1). Classification (NCBI taxonomy): domain Eukaryota; kingdom Viridiplantae; phylum Streptophyta; class Magnoliopsida; order Asterales; family Campanulaceae; genus Campanula; species Campanula takesimana. Next base: position 188,395 of record JAOWBW010000746.1, on the reverse strand, counting down.
GGAGAGTTCTTTACTCCAATCTGTACATGCTTGCTTCAGTACTTCATCCTATTAGAAACAGAAACACTTATAGAGATTTATCAAATGTAACAGAGGCTCGGTTTCAGTAACTACTTTGCATCACTGGCAAAAACTGCTGGCTAAGTAGTAACCAATAGGTAGCAATGATAATAGGACTGACTATAACAACAATACATAAATGTACAGTTCAATTAATCACTGGATTCCAGAATTCAAGAGTCATAAATATAGAGCGACAATTACATAAACTAAAAATAACCATTGTGAGTAAATGCAAAACCCCAAACAAAATTAGACAGAAATGAAAAGCACAGCAAACAAAATTATAAAAATGTACGCATAGAGGTAAAATAAACATTTACCACGCCGGTTCTAAGATTACAGACAAACACTTCGAAACAAATTAATCAAATTTACATAAAGGAAAAGCAATTACGAGGGTGAAAAACGAAAATTAGGGTTTTGCGGGGGGGGAAAAAAAGCGAAAGTAAATAGGCGGGAGAAAAAGGAAAACTAGGGTTTTGCGGAAAAACAGTAGAGAGTAGTACCAGATTAGAGGAGATGACAGTGGAGGAGAAAAGGCCAGAAGAGGGGAGGCCTTGAAGAAATTTGGAGGCATTACTAGCCGTTGGCTTAGATTCCGACAACGGCGGTGAAGAGTCATCCATGGCCCCTAACGATTTTGTAATTCGCTACCAGCGAAAGGGACAGGATAGAGAGAGAAGGGGAGTCGAAACAAATTCTGACTTGGGCTACTACCGGGAGATCGGTTCCGTAGGGCTAATAACTCACTCATAAGACCATCTACAATACAGTGGGTTAAACACCATTTTTTTCATTCAACGCCCGCATTATCCTTCCACATAATCTTCTCTCTTCCAATCCATCAATTCAACACTCATTCAACTTTACACCATACAATGGATTGTTTAATCCCCATTCAACCACCTTCCCACTCATCATCATATACCCCACCACTTAAATTTTATTTTTTATTCTTTATTTTTATGATTAGTAAAATAATAATAATAATAATAATAATCAATTATAATTTAAAAAAATACTTCAAACTTAATTATTTTTTTGTAATTGTAATTAAATAAATATGAGGGGTTTTTTTGTGTTGAAATGGTTATTATTGGGATCCATTTCACTATTTTTTTTATATATCCAAATCAAATGAAACTTGCATCAATTTATAGAGAGAGAAAAATAGGAATTTTGGTTTAAAAAAATATGTGAAATAATTGAGCTCAAATAATTGAGATAAGTATGTAAATCCGAAAATTCTGAGGACCAATCACAATCTGCCATGTGGTCCAACCAGAAAAAACAAAAAAAAAACGAGCGCCATAGCCCAGACGCGCCCTTGTCGGCGCGTGTGACGCACGCGCCATGTTGGCCCAACAGCAGCCGCCACGTGTCTGAAATTGCAGCCCACTTTTCCATTAAACTGGTGTTGAATTCATTCAACACAACCCCTTTTCAACTCCCCATTGCACCCATTAAACCCCCCCACTGTGTTTAATCCCATCCAACACCCCATTCAACCTCCATTGTAGATGGCTAACGGAGATTAAGCGAATACTCCCTCCGTCCCATCACAAGTGAGACTAATTTCCTTTTCAGTCCGTCCCACCACAAGTTAGACTGCCCAAAATGGAAATGTTTTAATATATTTATATTTATATTCAACCAACCCCACTAATTAACTTCACTCATTCTCTCTCTTTATTTTCCACCACTCATTTTATTCAACCAACACTACTATTTACCCCATCCATTCTCTCTTTTAATTTTCTAGCACACATACACTATCTTTTTCTTAATTATTGTGCCCCACAAGTTGGTCTCACTTGTGGTGGGACGGAGTGTGTTAGAAAAGTAAGTATTGTGGATGTGTAGGAGAGAGAAAATAAGTTAGTGGATAGTTATTGAGAGTTGATAAGAGAGAGAAAAGTAAATATTTTGGGTAAGTAGCAATACCCAAATGAAAATAAGTAGTATGAGATGGAGGAGGGAGTATAATTTTTTAGTGTAAATTGCATTTTAGGCCCTAAAAGTATAGGACTTCTTAAGTTAGGCCCCAATGTTTCACTATTTATACAGTAGGGTCAAGTGTTGTTATTCTGTTAGCATTTTAAGGTTTTTAATGAGTTTCTTCAGCAAAACACGTTAAATGACCACGTGCGACTCACGTGTCACTTAACGGAGGATGTTTTTGAATAATAACTCTTTCATTGTACTTTAATGCAAATTGAATGAAAATGAATATTCAAATAGAAAATTTTCCATGTAAGGGGGCTAAATGAAATTTTCTAAATTAATTGGATAAAAATAAAATTTATTTAAAATATTAAATTATCAATAAAATAATATAAAATTAATTTTGAAAAAAAAGGCATTAATTTTTTTCTCATGTATAATTTTCATTAATTGGAAAAAAAGGCATTAATTTTTTTCTCATGTATAAAATTTATTTAAAATATTCAAAAATAATTTTGTTCTTATTTTTCCATTTTTATTGAGACTGGCCCACCCAATTAATTTAACACAATCCAAATCATGTTGAAAACCCTAACCCTTTACCTAATCTCTTCACCTCTCTCTCCCTCCCTCACACACACTAAAACACACACAATTCACTGTGAATTCGCCGGAGACCCAATTTCCAGATTTTTGTTTGGCCTACCATGAATCCGAATTCAATAGTGAATTGTGTGTGTCTTAGTGTGTGTGAGGGAGAGAGAGGTGAAGAGATTAGGTAAAGGGTTAGGGTTTTCAACTATGATTTGGACCCTACCGTGTAAATGTTTATGACATGTGACTTACACGTGATTATTTAACGGGTTTTATTGACGAAATTCATTAAAAATCCTAAAATAATAACAGAATAACAAAAACGGACCCTACTGTATAAATAACTAAACATTAAGGCCCAACTTAGGAAGACCCCCTATACTTCAGGGTCTAAAATGAAATTTACCCTTACCTTTATAAGCGAACGTTTTAGTGAAGAGAAAATTATTTTTTTTAATATAAAAAGGTAAATTCTGACATTAGTATTTTAAATGTATGAAATTAATGATAAAAATTATTATTTAAAATAGTGTTTATTAGTGCACATTGCAAAAAAATATAAAATAATAATCTCTTCACCCCCAAAATGTTGTTTAGTTTTATTTTTACGTCACTATGAAGGAAATTTGAGTAATAATTCTACTTTATTTAACTTATTCTAATGAAAATATAAAATTTGTTATTGATACGCCACTACAAATACTAACACTAACAAGTTTTATATTTTTGTTATAATAATTAAATTAAACTAAAATTATTACTCAGAATTTCTTTATACTAAACCCCCCCCCCCAAAAAAAAAAAGAAGGAACAATATTTTGAGACGGGAGGAGTATTATTTTTAAATTTTATTTTATTGCCGTAATTACATATCTTTGTAAACACACATTTATATATAAACGTAAATTCTTATATATATATATATAACGTTATACACGCGAAAAGAAAATATATGTGTGGATAACACTATTCTTTCCAAGAAAGTGAGGAGTCGATTCGAATTCGGTTCACTCTCAGTTTCGCTCACAATGTGAAGCGAAAAAGTTCTGCTTAGGGGTTTGAGCGAAAAATTGCTCATCGCTACAACAGTTTAACCGATTTTCGCTCATTACTTAGTAAAGGATTTCACTCGAAGAATGAATATTCGCTCACCATTGCACGTGATCTAACACATATAATAAATAAAACAAAATCTTAATATACACTCCATCCAAAATGTTGTTATTTTAAACCTTTTGAACATATATATATAAATATATATATATACACATATATCAAACTTTCAGAAAATGTAAGTGTTACACATTATTTTAGACTAAATTTCATTAAAATAATTTTATTATCTGAATAATTAAATGTTCTTTTAAGAAAATGTTTGGATAATGATTGTTCATAATTTAATAAGGATATTATTTGATAATAAGCGCAAAAATGCGTAGGTAATTATAAATTTTCTTAGCAAAACTCCTTAAACAACAAGTATTAGGTGATTGAGGGAGCACTCCCTTCGCCTCAAAATGAATGTTCAATTTTGGCTTATAATGAGAGATAAAAAAACATTAAATTATTTTGTAATTTCTCAAGAAAAAAATAGACATTCATTTTAAGGAAATTAAAGGAAATATTGATATACTACCTCTGTCCCTAAATGAGTGTCCAAATTTCATTTTAAGGGACACTGAAAATCTCAACTTTGTTGTACAATTTGGTAGCAAATATTCATATATAATCTTGTAATCTCATTTCCAAACACTTAGTTTTGCACGTATAAAGAAACCGGTGAAAAAAATTTCGAAAAAAAACATTTAGGGACAAAGTTATGTTCAAAAAAGACACTCATTTTTGGACAAATATTTCTTGAAAATAGACACTCATTTAGGGACAAAGGGAGTACATCTTAAGACTAAGAGAGTATTATTTATTTTTTGAAGTGAGAGTATTAATTGTTAAATGAGAAAATTTTGGGGGAAACTAGTTTCTTCATAAGTTATAAAAAGTCCTATTTTTATAGGGGTTAAAGTTTAGGGTTTAGGGTTTAGGGTTTAGGCCTTTTAGGGTTTAAGAAGGGTTAAAAAACAGGACTTTTTATAACTTATGGAAGAACTAGTTTCCCCCAAAACCAACTCTTGTTAAATAGTACCCTTTTCTCAAATAATAAATGTCCAGTTTTTTATTTATTTAATTCACCTTTCAAAAAATTTATGAAAAATATTAGGCATTCATTTAGGAGAGAGACACTAGATGTTTTACAATTTTTTCGGTTAATTTGATTAAAATTAATTGGTTCTTCCTAATCACATGAATTTATCAAAGAGTTGGTTTTGGGGGAAACTAGTTCCTTTATAAGTTATAAAAAATCTACTTTTTAACCCTTTAACCCTAAGTCTTAAACCCTAAAGGGCCTAAACCCTAAACTTTAACCCTTATAAAAACAGGACTTTTTATAACTTATGGAGAAACTAGTTTCCCCCAAAATTTTCTCTTTATCAATATACAGGTTTGAGACAGCCGGGTCATTCATTTCTATCTTTGCAAAAATCCTACTAAAGATGAGGTTGCACGAGTTTGGAAGATACAACAGATAATAAAACATACTCAAATAACAATATCATAAATGATGGACCGGTAACAAGCATGTGAACATCATAAAACAAGAAAATGAAAAAGAAATACGTAACCAATCTGCATTATTTCTCGCACACTAACAATATCGATACATCAAGACAATTATCTTTCACGTTTAATCTACTTTAAAAATCCTGAGCAACAGAAACAACGAGAATTTTTACTTCAACTGTTATGGTGTCCCGTACGAGGAATCCCTTAGCAGTATTGTTAAGCGCAACAAGAGGCATGAAGTTTATCCAGCCGAACGTAAAGTTTGATGCACTAAACCAATTCACACCTGCACATCAGAGAATACATAAAAGTGATTAAGTGAGTGAGTCTCGTGATCGTAAAACAACGTATCACAGATTGGTTTCCAGGAATTGATCATGAGTGTACGAAAATGTTTGTCGTATACCTTTCTTTATTTCATCGTTAATGCCGAATTGATTCTTTATGGACAACTCATACTCGGCGTACAATTTACGACCAGAAAGAAGAGGTGATGAATCAACTAAACATAGTGATACGCATAAAGTCTTGCCTTTACCGGCTTTATATCCCTTGGGATCAATATTAAGTTTCCTGCATAAAATATGTTCAAAAGTTTTGATGAATCAATCTCATAGTGATTTAGTCTTCTTAGCTATATAGTCTCTTGGTCGCATTTGATATTTCAAAAAAAATTATCATGTATATATACGAGAATTAAGAAAAAATGCACAATAATTGAACTAAAAAATTAACGATCTAGCTTAAATACAATACTAGTAGTATATGTTTTTTTCAAATAAATCGCCTTTCAAAAGTAAATGCTTGAGACCAAAACATAAGGTAAGAATTATATACGTATATATTACCATTCACGTTCACCAATAGTAAATGCTTGAGACCAAAGTCTTGTATCATCTTTTCCAGAAAAGTTTGGAATTTGCCACGTGTAGGAATTATGTTGGGTGTCCACCGTATTAATGGAGAGGGATTCACCTTTTCCTGTGTATTGATCAACAAAAACCTCCACCCCAAACACACATGCATCATTAACAAGGTGCCCATTTGCAAGTTTTTTGAAATCCACTTGAGATATCAATTGGTGATAACCCACACGTTTATTCATCCTATCATAGACACATGGTTTACCATTTGTAGCATCATCTACAAAAAAAAAAAATCAATAAAATAAAAATCAATGGATCTATAAATTACTTTTCCTTCACATGATACATGTTACTATCTCTGTCCCTAAATGAGTGTCCAAATTTCATTTTAAGGGACATAACTTTATGTACAATCTGGTGACAAGATTCATATATAATTCTGTAATCCTCTTTACAAACATTTTGTTTTTGCAAGTATAAAGAGACTGGTGGAAAAAAAAATCGAAAAAAAAACATTTAGAGACAAATTTATGATCAAAATGGACACTCATTTTGAGACAAATTTTTTCTGAAAATAGACACTCATTTAAGGACATGGGGAGTAGCATTTTTCTATGATAAGATAAATAATGCCAAAAATAATGTCGTGTAGTTTTAATGAAATTTTTTTGTTGTACAAGTAAAATAAATTCTTTATAATTATTGACAAATCAAATGCAACACTAATTATTATGGGTGAGAGAGAGTAATATGTATTAACATGTAAATCCCTTGCATGTTCATCTGCTTTTCCTTATAATGCTTGAGATTCTTAAAACAAAAAAATGAAAAAAAGATTTGGATGGATATGGTTGGAAAAAAAAACTTGTGATGTAAGGGTATTTTGGGGTTATGAAAAAAAAATCATTAAACTTCTTTCTTTCGTTTTTTTTTTTTTTAGAAGCCAAAAAAGTCTCTTTTTTTCTCACTTATGGCTTTTAATTACTGTAAGCATAAATGAGTTGTACATGGCTTTTGGCTTATTCTTCAATAGTAAGTCAAAACAAACAAGCACTGTGACCAATGACCATTAGCTTTGCTTTGTACTTAATTCATTCTGCTTATAAATAAAAAAAAAAGTTAAAAGAAATTGTCTCACTTTAATTGAATTTTAATCAAATATTATAAAAAAAAATTGATCTATAAATTATAGAATTGTTATTGATGCACTATTTAGAATATTTTCAGTAACAAATTTTAAAAAGATCATTAGAATAATAAAATTTTCTTATTTATTTTAAGTCAAATTTCTAAATTCAAAATAATACTACCTTGTGAGACAGGTGAAATATTAAATTATTTTGCAAACTAATAAAATAAAAACTCTTATTTTGTAGTGGAGGGAATAATTACTTCATCCATATTCATTTTTGTACGAGTCACCTTAATTAGTTGGGTTTTTAGGAAAGAAAGAACTGGACAAGAACATGAATAAATTAACAATTGAGAAAGAAAAATAATAATTAAAAAAAAAAAAAAAAACTTACCCTCGATTGTCAAGTATTTATTTTTCTTTGAATCGTAAATAAAAAATTTGGAGTAGACATTAACCCGCCAGTTGGATGGAAGAGTGTCTGTACCAGCTATTCCCAAGTAAAGAGATATGTAATCTCCAGCCTGTGCTGCGGTGTTCCCATTTGGATATAGAAATAAACTCCTGCATTCTCTCGAAACAAGGTAGCTAGGTTAAATTGTATATGGTGCTTGCTTACTCTATTTTTTCTTTTTATGTTAAGTCAATAGTCGAGGTTAATTTAGCACCGGCATAACGCATTCAATTCAATATTGATTCACTAAAGTAAAAGGGATATGACCAAATCATTGACTTAGGCGGCCACATAACGACAACTTCTTATCCTGAACTATATTTACACCTTGAATCAGGGAGATCAATTATCTTTATTTATCATAAACGTACTCAATTAGGACATAATAGTGCTTAAGAAATAACAACAATTCAAATGAAAAAAAAAAACAATGATAAAGGCTAAGATCAATTACCATTTATAACCACCAGATTCAAATTCTTGAGATTGATACATTTCAAGACGTGTTTGTTGAAGCTTTGAGAAAGAATTTATTTTGAGCAAGTAATGTGCTGGCGGGAGGTCTCGTAGATACCGTACGATTCCTGTTAATTCAAAAATTACGTAATTAAAGTACGGTGATGAAATTAATCTAGTGAATTAATTGATGTTTAAGGAACAAGCTCTCAGGATTAGAGAAAGAGATTTCACGTACCCATATTCTCAGGATTAGAGTTGGTGAAGCTAAAAGATAAATGCTGTGCTTAGGTTGGAGCCTTGGAGAGAGAGAACTATAGAAAAGTGGTTGTGTAAGGAGTTTAATTAAACGGTTATTTATAGACTAAAATGGCTAAAAACTTTTATTTTTCTGTAAAACCAAGTCTCTAAATGGATTTTACCAAATAATAATACCAATAAAAATCACTAGTCAGTACTCATTATGTAAATGTAAAATTAAAAGTCAGCGAAGTGGATTGACAACAAATATTTTTCATATACTTTTGTTATTCAATTTTTATTAGACAAAAACTTGTGTGAGAACACTCCAACCCGTCTCATGGGTGAGACGGATCATTTTTTGACCCATTACCCGACCCACAACCCTGCTCAGGACCCATGGGGGGACCCTGCCACGTGGCAGCCCCTCATTGGCCGTTTTTTTTTTATATATTTTTTTTTTGGTTTTTTTTTTCGGTTTGTGAAAAGTAATAGTTACCATCTCTTAAAGTAATAGTGTTTTTCCTATGTTTTCTTCGTTTGCCAAAAGTAATACTTATTATAACTAAAATGTAACAAACGTGTTATTTATATGTAATAGTATTTGTACATAATTGTAATACATATGTATAGATATCTATATGTTTTCAAACAATAAGTTACAATGAGGTCAAATTTATCATGCTACATGTAAAAGTATTACATTATCTATAGAAATCTGTTACAATTTCGTCAATCAAAGTGTTACATTTACTTGTATAAACTTACTATTACATTCATATACATAAATTATTACTTTTCAAATGTTATTTTCTTTTAAAAAATAAAATTTAAAATACACATTATATTACATTTTAGCTAAAGCACTATTATATTTCAGCATAGATGATTATTACATTTAGATATTGTTTGGGTTACATGTAATTATATTTAGTATTACATTTGGAAAAATGGGTAAAAACGAGCTTTTGTTTTTTTAAAACAAGTATTACGTTTACTTATGAACAGTGTTACTTTAAGAGATGGTAACTATTATTTTTTGCTAAACCACCGAAAAGCCGGGAAAAAAAATCGGCCAATGGTGGGTTGCCACGTGGCGGGTTCGGCCCATGGGTCATGGGGCGACCCGTCTCATGCATGAGACGGATCCCCTTGTTCTCATGGAAGACCACCTCTTTTTATTAAATAATGTTATCTAAACGAAAAATAGACACAGTTTTGAAATATAGGATGTTGTATATAGATGCAATTTATGTTGGCCGGCCAATACTTTATCCTTTGGTTTTGTTATATACTAGAGTGATTCCGGGGTACTTTTTTTTATTTTTTATTTTTATTTTTTTTAGGCTTTCATATTACTTATTTATTTTATAACTTAATTGATATATTTATTAGTATTATATTATATTTTAGCTATGAAATAGTTAAACTAATTGTATTCATAAGTTAAATTCAATATGCTGCAAAATCTTATTAAGGCCAAAATAATTTTTATTTTGATCAATTTATTTATTTGTATTTTTATTGAAATTACAGTTAGTATAACATCTTTTAGAATTGAGTCTAGAAAAAGTGAAGAGGTCATATTCTTAGGATGATAAGACTCTTTTATTTTGTTTGTACTCACATTCCTTCTTTTATTTTTTTCTAAAGTGAGTTTATTTAATTTGCATTATTGCATATACAACGGACAAATAATCACGTGGCCACGTTAGTTCATTAGCAAAACCCAAGTTCTCTCTCCACAACACTCAAAAACTTCCAAAATATAAATTACTATGTCTGTTCATAAATAAATATTTATTTTATATTGATATTATTTGCTAAAATTTGAGTTTAAACAATTGTAGTAATATAAATACATTAAGTTTTTTTTATTAATGATTTTGTCATATTGCATAGCGAGCTTAATTCGAACTTGTTGTATGTTGTGGAGGATTTAATATATTTTTTAAAAAAAAATAAATGGCCATTCATTTTGAAATAAAATTCTTGGAAATTTAGGCAATCACTCGGAGACGGAGGAAATAATCCTTTAATTTGTTTATTGGTTTTTAATTATTTTAAATTTACATTTATTTTTCGTTCCTTTGATAATGAATCATCTTTTATGTACTCTTCCACCCGTTATAATTGATATTTTATTTGTTAATATTATTAAGGAAGTAAATGTTTTGTAGAGGATTTAAAGCTTTTGTGATAGTTTTTTTTTTTCTTTATGCCACATCATTATAACTAAAAAACCAAAAACTTAAAGCAATATCACACAATGATAAAATTTCCTTTTCGATTCTTTTATATATACGATGAAGAGAGAATGACTTACATAGAAATTTGTAGCATTAATGATAAAACCATAAAAATCTAGTTTTTTTTTTTTTTTTTTTTGTTTTTTGTAGAAAAGAGGTACTAAGGAGATTTTTAGTGAGTTACACAATGACAAAAAACTCTCTAAATCTTTTTCATTAAAATAAAACCCCCAAAAATCTCTCATTATGGATGCTCTTATAATTGTATAATTCCTCCGTCCCAAAATGATTTTCGCGTTTGACTATTCAAACTTTTTAAGGACATGAACACTTGCTTCACTATCCATGTTTTGTTTATACACTTTTAAGCCTAAATTGTATAACTATGAAGAACTTTTTGGGACAATAAAAAATGACAAATGAGAAGATCATTTTGGGACGGATGGAGTATTAGTTATCATGATAATTGTAATGAAGTGTACTTTACTTTATTTTTTATTTTTTTAAACAAGTACTTTACTTTAATGAAAGCAAAACTCTAGTCAAAAAGATTTTTAGTGTGAACAAATTTATTTATTATTATATATTCTACTCCATAATGTTACCCTACCAACCAAGGAAATGTCCTAACCTCAAGTACTCTAATAATTGTATACTTCCTCCGTCCCAAAATAATTTTCGCGTTTGACTATTCAAACTTTTTAAGGACATGAACACTTGCTTCACCATCCATGTTTTGTTTATACACTTTTAAGCCTAAATTGTATAATTGTGAAGAACTTTTTGGGACAATGAGAAATAACAAATGAGAAGATTATTTTGGGACGGAGTGAGTATTAGTTATCATGATAATTGTAATGAAGTGTAGTTTACTTTATTTTTTATTTTTTTTAAACAAGTACTTTACTTTAATGAAAGCAAAACTATAGTCAAAAAGATTTTTAGTGTGAACGAATTTCTTTATTATTATATATTCTACTCCATAATGTTACCCTACCAACCAAGGAAATGTCCTAACCTCAAGTACTCTAATATATTTTGATTGACTTAAACTTCATCAGGGACGAATGCTCTCTTATCACGATGAAGAATCATTACTCCCCCATCTCAAAATCAATACAATATTTAATAAAAGTATAAATTTCTTCATCAGCAATAAATGTTACTCTCTATCACGATGAATTCCCTCATCTCAAAATCAAAACAAAATTTTAAGAAATTTAAATATTTATTTTAAGATAAAAGGAGTACTGTTTTTGTTGGAAAATAGTAACGGCGTACCTGAAAATGACTTTAAGTAAAACTGAAAAGGGGACGGATTTTTTATTTAGTCGAGACAAGAGTTAAACTCTCTCTCCGTAAGACGAAATTGCCCCGTATACTGTGCTTAACGGTCTTAGGAAAACGTCTCCAAGATACAACGACTAACTGACTTCTTCTTGCAGCACTACAATGGAAGTCTCGGCGAACTACTTGATATTTGGGAACTTCTTGGACTTGACTGGAAACTCTAAGAATGCTAGGATGCTTTGTAAATTTTCTGATGGAAATGAAATGCAAATGAGGGGTCTTATTTATACTAGATGAAGAGATGGGGTGCCTCTTGGGGAATAGGCATAAATGGTGGCTGTTGAATCTGGACCCTTGGATCAGATCTAGATGGAAGGCTGAGATTGTCTGGGTCGATCCAAGACCTCCGACCCGCCCGCTAGAAGGGACGCGGGTCGGCCAGGCGGTTTTGACCGAACTAACACGACCCTTGCTCCGAGCCGCCTTCTGAACTGGGCCGCTTTGACCCACGGGTTGGGCCACTCCAGCCCAATCTGCCCCAAGCCCACCATTTTGGGCTTCGCCCCAAACCGCCCTTCGCGCGCTTCGCGGGTCATAGGTCCATTTTGGGCCCAAAATTCACCTATTTACCCACTAGCTTGCATGGATAGCCCAAAGGCCCACTTAGCTTGGAAGCCCATGTCCACACTTGATTGGAACCTTCTTAGATGAGCTATATTAAATACTCTCATCTTTTTCATTTTCCAATCAATGTGGGATAATGGCTTTCCACATTTCCAACTATTCATAAACCCATAATAGTTGCACACTTTAAACAATTAATTTCTCATTCACCCGAAATTGGTTTTGAGAAAATAAATACATCACGTTAATCTACTCCGAATGTAGATTACTAATTTGCAACTAATTTCCATTTTTATAAAATGGAATCAATAATTGAAATTGGTCAAATATTGGTCAAACCCAATAAACTAAACCAATTTCCAACAGTTTTTTCATTTCTTTTCATTAAAATTTTATTTTTATTATGTTAGGTGGTGAAGTCAAATAAAATAATGAAGAGAAAATTAAACTTAAGTAAATGTGGGTTTCTTGAAATTATTTGTTTGAATGAGTTTATAAAACTTGAATTTTTGTTTAAACTTTATTCTCTCCGTCCCATAACAATTGTTATGTGGTGTGTACGGGAGTTAAAGAGAGAATAATAATGAGTAATTGTCATGAGTATGAAAAGTGAAATGAGAGAAAGTGGGATAGGGAATGTTAGGGCTCGTCTGGTGCGCTGTTTTACAAACGGAGAGTTCTGCAAACGGAGCACTTTTCAAAACGGAACTTTTCCAAACGAAGCTTATTTTCTGTTAATGTGTTTGGTGCACTATTTTAAAACGCCAATTTAAAATTTGAACATTAATTTATGATTACAATTTTACCCTCTTGAGAATGATGTGATTTAGTTTATACTACACACATTGTAAAGTCTAATTATTGATTGGTTCGATGCAACAGTTTTTTTAATAAAACTTTTTATGCTATTTTTTAAATTGGTATTTTCTCGTATAATGTAATTTTTATATTTATGAGCAATTTTTATAAAGAGAGTAAACTTTTTTGAAACATAATACTCACACTGTCCCAAATTAAAGTTCTTACTTTCCTTTTTGGTTTGTCCCAAACTAAAGTTCTTAGTTGCTTTATTATTTAAAATAGACAATGAGACCCACTTGTCATTCTTAAAACAAAAACTTTCTACCCACTTTCTCTCTCCTACTTTCTCATACTTTACTTTTCATACTCACAATTTTTTTTTTTTAATTTCCGTATAAAATCAAACTAAAAACCTTGATCCGGGACGGAGGGAGTACAATTTATTTCTTTTAGATTTATTTAGCTATTCATATGTTCCAACATTTTACCAGAAGCTTGTAACCCATTTCCCCTTTTTCCCTTTTCCTTCACCACCGACCCCCTCCCATTTCTATCACTCTCCTAATCTCCGTCCCTTCTGTTTCTGGTGATTTTTTCTGATCTCATTTTAAACTTCTATTTTTCGTATTCTTTCATATGTTGGATTATCTTCTCCTTTTTTCTCTTGTTTCTCTGTGTTCATCTTCTTATTTTATCTTCTCTACCTTGATTCTTCCTGACTTTTATCTGCTCAAATACTCAATATATATAAACACTTTCTAACCCACCTGATAGTGATAGCCATGAAATAATTGCTGTTTTATCTTCCTTCAACAAGTCCTATGCCATATTCTAACATAAATCTCCCCTTTATCTCTGGAAGATGTGTGATGAATAACCTTTCAATTACAGATCTGAAGAACCATCGTCCTTCTTCTCGCACTATCCGTTGGTACAGATCCAAGAATTTCACATGATATTCCATTTTCTTCCCCGAAATTAGAAGGTTAATTTGGTCTAAGCTGTTTATTTGTTGCGTTCTGTTAGCACCGTTTGGAAAAAAGCTACAATTTGTAGCGTTCAAAACGGACCACTCCGTTCTGAAAAGTTGGAGAACGGAACTTGCTGTTGATACACATAAACAGAAGAAACGCTCCGTTCCGGATGCCATTCTTGACTGAAACGTGGTACCAGACAGGGCCTTAATGAATAGTTGTTGTGAGCATGACAAGTAAATTTCATTGAATAAAAAGTCTAATAAAATTTCCATTTTTAGAAAGTAACATTTATCAATAGAACGTTCAAAAAGATAGTTTGTGTATAGTGTTTTGGAACAAAGGAATTATATAAACACGTGTAACATCCATAAATATTGTGTGCATAGGAAAAAGTTAGGAAAATATTGAAGGAGAAAAAATTAGTCAAGTGAGGCTGGTGAAGAGTCTACTACGCTAACGTTTGTTTTTTTCGAAATTCAAACCACCATTAAATTAGATGCAAAAGCATGAGTTTGAGCAGGCTCTCCACAAATTTTAGAGGCTCAACCCAAATATTTATCAATCATTACATTGGCAATTTGAATTACATTAAGACTGTAAATAGAGGGATGAAACAAAATAGAGGGATGAAACATAAGGTTGTTCTTGCATAAAATGACAATGCCACCAAATGCATTACTACCCTTGTGAAGCCATAGATCACCTAAAGAGCGAATTTTATGACCATTCACAATCTTCGACCTTGTATCTCTCTTCACAATGTCTTGGGATACACAACTGCCTCTCCAAGCGTAGCTTGGACACTGCCCTATATTGGCATTTACAAAATCCCCACTTGGAAAATATTTAGCTTTGAAAACACAATATTCTAAGGCATCCGGTTAGCTATAAATCGCCAATCGAATTTCTCAGTCACTGCTAGATTGAACAACGGAAGAAGACAACATCCAATAGATAATGACCAACAATTATAGCACAAAAACCAAGGCTCCCAACAAGGGGAGAATACAAAGGCTCCCACCAAGGGGAGAATACAAAGGCTCCCAACAAGGGGAGAAGTCAAGAAAGTCAAACACCAAGTCAACATCATTCCTCTTGAATTATTCAAATTAAAGATGAAAAACGAAAACAAAAATTCATATTTTGTGTTTAGAATTATATAAATAAGAAATCCCAAAATCAGATTTGAGTTTGAATTTAGAGAGAGAGAGTTTGAGATTTATATACCAACCTAGTTGACAAAATCTGAATCACAAACATAGAAATACCAAAAGAAATAAAAAAATTGAAACCTCTTTGAAAAACTAAAAGGGAAAATCCTAATTTCACATTTATTAACTGTTAATTAACAATTAATAAAAGTGAAATTAGGATTAATGAAAGGAACAAAGAAGAATTACCAAAGAGAATGATGAAGAGAGACTGGAATGATCGGAGGAAGAAGACGGCGGTTACCCCAAAGAAAGAAAAAAAAAAAAGAAAAAAAAAACAAGTTCCGGTCACTACGCTAACGTTTGTTAGGACTATGAAAATGCGCAATAGCATTTTTATCCGAATTTAATTTTAAAATATGTGGTGATATTTTTTTAATATAATATTTTTTTAAAAAAAAATATATAAGAGATATTTTTGTAAATAACCGAAAGTCGAAACTTATTAAGTCATAGGAACACATTAACACTACCACTAATAGTCTTTAGCATTAGGGATGGCAATTTGTCCGAACCCGATCCGTTCCGAGGGCGATCCGATCCGTAATTTTCGGGTTCAATTTGTAATTTTATGATCCGTTCGGATTTCGGATCGGTTTCGGTTAGACCCTCCGACCCGATCCGAATTATGTGCTATTTATTTTTTTTTTTTTTATTATTATTTACCCTCATACTTTCTATTATTTACTCTTCAACCCTACCTATATATATAGTCAATTTAGGGTTGGAGAAGCCAAATCAAATACACACGCCGCACTCTATTTCTCTCTGTTCTGTTCTCCCATCCAGTCGCCATCGCCGCTTGCCATTGCCGCTCGCCATCGCCGTCGCAGCTCGCCGCCTGACGTCGCCGTCGCCGCTCGCTGTCGCCTCTAGCCTTTGCCGTCGCCGACTCACCGTTACCTCCATCGCCGAGGTAAAATACTCAACTTCAATTCCTCCCCTTTACCCTAATTTCAAAATTAGGGCTCAAGGATATTTAACATTTTTCGTTTCTTTCTTTCTACTCCCTTCACTATCCTTACCCTTTTTCATGAAGAAAAAAAACCTATGTTTTGTATGCTTGAATCATCCCGTCCATTTGCTAAAAAACCCCACAATTTTATTGGGCAAAACCCCTTTTATTAATATTGTATTATGATTGCATTTTGATTGAGTTGTTACATGAAATTTATCTGATGTTGATGATTGAAAATGGGGAATTTGGTCAACTATTGGATTTTATATGTGGGTTTAATGGGTATCTCGTTTAATTTGGTCATCTGTTGGAATTTGGTCAACTGATTGGTGCCTCTTGCTGTTGCTGGGAAGGGGAAGGGAGGATTCGGATCGGGCCTCGGGTTCGGATCGAGTATCGGGTCGGAGCAGCGATCGGGCTGCGGGTCGGATCGGGTTGCGGATCGGATCACGGATCATGGCAATTCGGATCGGGTTCGGTCACATATTTGCATAGTTCGGATCGGTCCTTATCCGACTCGAACACGGCCCGTTGCCATCCCTATTTAGCATTACCCACCAACACTCTTTAAGGAGCAACGCTAGGGGCACAAAATAAGCTCACAAAATCTTGCTCACAAAATGAGGTGGCGATATTTTATTGGTTGTATTGATAATGAACCCGCCACACTCTACTTAAAAACACCAATAAAATAATGACATCTAGGATTTTGTGAACAAGATTTTGTGACTTTTTTGTGCCCCTAGTATTATTCCTCTTTAAGATAAACTGACACACTTTACCACTATCACTAAGACTCTTTATTATTAGATACAATGAGATTCATTAACACTATTACATCATATAACACTCCTGACACTCTTTAACACACAAACACTTTAACACTACCACTAACACTACTTATTAATTAGTGTTTAGAGTGTAGATTTGAATATTTATAAGTGACCGTTTAAATGTTTATAAGTTCCGATACGAGACTAATATTTTGTAGCATAAACACTGCCACTTAAAAAATCACACTTTTTAAAATACCTTTTTTCTAAGTGATAAAAAATATGCCACCAACCAACTCTTTATAAAAAGCAAAACTTTAGTTAAAAAGAAAAAGTTATCTACGCGAACAAACTTCTTTATTGTTTTCTTTTTCTTTCTTTTAATAATGGATTGTGTTTTATAAAGGGCGAATTACATTTTAGGCCCCAAAGTTTGGGGGGTGTTCCTATAATGGGCTCTAAAGTATCTCCGTTAGCATTTTGGGCCGCAAAGTTATCATTTTTTGTCGAGTTAAGGTTTTTAACAAATTTTGTTACAAAAACCAGTTAAATAGGCACGTGCCTCGCACATGCCACTTAACGGAAGATAGTTTGAATTGATATTTAAAATTTAAGGGGCTAAGTGATATAAATTGAAAGTGGGGGAAAACAAATAAAATCAACCCCAAATAAAACCGCACCTCCCACCTGACGTTAATCCTTCTCTCCCCGGTCTCTCTCCCTTCCTCACCTCCGACCACTTCTCCGGCATCATTCTCACGCTTCCGGCGATGTCCCCCAAGCAACAAAATCTGGTCAGCCCCATCTCACTCTAAGCCCCTCCACTTTTCTTCCCCTCTTTTCCCTCTCTCAAATCCCCATCTCAGTGAAGATTCTAAATTAATACAAAACCCAATTACCACATGAAATTTCGAAATTAATTGGAAAACCCCAGAATATGAAAACACTTTCAGAAAAGAAAAAGAAAAATGGTCATTCAGTTTTCAGATCTGGGTTCATCCTTGTTGATCTTGAATTTTATTGTGTCGTTCAAACTATGAATGGGGGTTTAAGACGGTGGATGGTCGGTGGGCCGTGGGAAAACCCCAAGATATGAAAACTCAAGAACTACCCTTTTTGCCCAATCAAACCGAACCTATTTGAAAAGTTTTGAAAAGGCTGTTGAAGTTGTGGAAATCTTGGAGTTGTTTGGTCAGTTTGGTTGAATTGAGATTTGACCCATTTGATCCATGGTGGAAGTGATTGTTGGGTTAGGACGGTGGATGGTCGGTTGGCCGTGGGAAGCCTGACAGCTTATGTCACCGGAAATAATGGTTTTCTTTGGTGGTTCATGAGTTGGGTTGGTGGAGACTTAATCCTTTTGTTAATGGTGCCGGTTAGGGATGGCAATTCGCCCGAGCCCGATCCGAACCCGAGGACGATCGCCCAAAAAAGTAGGGTTAGGATCACAGTTTTTAAAACCCGCACGGGTTCGGGTCGGGTTCGGTATTACAATCCGCCCCGACCCGAGTGTATAAGTGATATATTTTTATTTTCATATAGGACCTTCTAAGTCAAATTAAGTGTTGTTAAATTTATTTTTATAGTTGTTTGTGAGTGAGGTTTTGATGAGTTAAGACTAATTTGTATAACTCATTCAAATTAAGCTTAAACATAAATTAGGCAAAATCAAATATGGGATGGGAAAATTAGATTTTATGCCACTCGGGTCGGGTCGGGTTTGGGTTTCACTAACTTCAGATCGGGTCGGGTTCGGGTCACTCTATTTGAGGTTAAGGTCGGGTTCGGTTTTGGAGAAACCCGCCCCGTTGCCATCCCTAGTGCCGGTTGTTGTTGGTGGTAGTAGAGGGAGGGGTGGTCATGGTGATTGGTTCTGGTGGTTGAAGAGTATTTTTTTTTTTTTTTTTTGAATGCTAGTGGTTGAAGTTAGAAAAAGTGATGATATTTAAAATTGGTGATGAAAATATATTCATTTTGCTAAATATATAAATGAGAATAATATTCTTTTTGAATTCATCAAAGTAATATTTATTCATAGTTTTTTTTTAATTTGAGCAAAAAATATTTTAATATTTAAGGCCATTAAATTTTATTTATATAAATGTTATTATTTTTAAAAAGGTTAATTATTTGAAAAATAATTTTTAATATTTAAGTCCATTAAATTTAAGAATGTGCAGTAAACCCCCTATAAGTTAAATCAATTTCAAACAATCCTCCGTTAGGTGGCATGTGCCTATTTAATTGGTTTTTGTAACGAAATTGGTTAAAAACCCTAACTCGACAAATAATGACAACTTTGGGGCCCAAAATGCTAACGGAAATACTTTAGAGCCCATCATAGGAACACCCCCAAACTTTGGGGCCTAAAATGTAATTCTCCCTTTTATAAATCCTATACTTTATAAAAATTAACCTATCAACCAAGGAAATGTCCAAACCTCTGCTCCTAATACAATTTGATTGGATGCTTTCAAGAAAAATAAAGACATGTATTTTTCAGTTTGCCCCTTTATAATAGATTGTATTTTTTAGTGACTCATTCATTTCGTCCCAGAAAGATAGTCCACCTTTTTTCGTTGTTACTACGAAGGAACTTTGAGTAGTTATAAATACTACTTATAATTATGTTAACGTGAATCTAAAAATTGATATTAATAGTATTTATAATGGTGTATCAAGAACAATTTCAAAAATTTCATTAGAATAATTAAAAGTAACCTTAATTATTACTTAAAGTTCTTTCATAAAACCCTTGAAAATAGGGGGACTATAATTCCGGGACAGAGGGAATATTATTTAATCCTTAAACGAATATAATGATTCTTCACAAAGGGAGAGAGAGAGTGTGTCCGTTGGTGACGAAGTTTAATCCAATCAAAATGTATTTATTTTTCTTGAAAGCATCCAATCAAATTGTATTAGGAGCAGAGGTTTGGACATTTCCTTGGTTGATAGGTTAATTTTTATAAAGTATAGGATTTATAAAACACAATCTATTAATTATTAAAAGAAAGAAAAAAGAAAACAATAAAGAAGTTTGTTCGCGTAGATAACTTTTTTTTTAAACTAAAGTTTTGCTTTTTATAAAGAGTTGGTGGCATATTTTTTTAATTATTTCCAGTAAATTACTTCGATGCAATAATATAATATAATATAAAGTGCAACATTTTATTTATGCAAATTTATGATTTAAAAATTGGCAAAAACAAAATAAAGGGGCAAACTGACAAAACAAATACTCCCTCCGTTTCATGAGAACTGAGACTTATTTCTCTTTTCGTCCGTTTCATCTCAATTGAGACTGCCCAAAATGGCAAACTTTTTAATATTTTATATTCACCCAACCCCACCACTCATTCTCTCTCTTCATTCTCCACCACTCATTTTATTCAACTAAAACTACTATTTACCCCACTAATTCGCTCTCTTCATTTTCTACCACACATTTTCCTTATTTTATTAGCATTCCTTAGTTCTTGTGCTTTTTTTTAGTCCCAGTTCTCATGAAATGGAGGGAGTATATCAAGAACCAAACTTATAGAAACTAATAAGTTTAAGAATCAAACTAGAATTTAATTTAAAGGTATTTTTGGTATTTTAAAATATATCATAGGCGGAAGGAGTAAAGGAAAAAATAGTCATAGTAATCATAAGAAGAGACAAAACTAATTAAATTTATTCATA
Source organism: Campanula takesimana (assembly GCA_026119855.1). NCBI lineage: Eukaryota > Viridiplantae > Streptophyta > Magnoliopsida > Asterales > Campanulaceae > Campanula > Campanula takesimana. The sequence continues at coordinate 167,457 of JAOWBW010000746.1, read as the reverse complement.
AGAAAGCAAATTAATAAAAAAATACCAATGTGGTACTATATTATTATTTAAAACATTTGTAAAAATGTTTCTCTCAATAATTGCCTAAAAACTTCTCTCAACCTTTTGCCAACCTTTCAAGCGTTTCTCATTCGGAAAAAAAAAAACTTCCAAGCTTTTCGTACTTCATCTTCTTCCTTGTTCTTCTCGTTTCAATCTCCAACAATACAATCATTTGTGATTTCAATGTTGAAATTACAAATAATTGTATTTTTGTTTTCAATTATATTTAATTACTAGTATAATAAGTTTCTCCCCTAAGTTGAGAGCCATTGATTAATCTCCTCGTCGAGAGCCTATGTTTGTTCGTTTGTTCTTGTTTTGTTCTTCTAATTACGATGAATCTCGTATTCTTTCATCACAAGGGAATGATTGTTTCTGTTCTTACTACGCAAGAATGTTTTACGAATTTTAGGATGTTTGGTGGGCGTCTTTTCGTCAACCCAGATTCTCAAGTCGATAAAGTACTCAGCAAAATACTCTCCGGTGTGGGATTTCTCGAATGTCGTATGGAGGCAGTTTCCAAGTTGCTCTTGGAGTAGATTCCGTATGTCTCAAAATTTCAATAAAAAAAAAATCATTGTCGTAGTTTAAGAAATGAAACATCTACTTATATTTGGGGTGAGCTTTCGATCGATGTGGAGTGTCATCTCTTTTATTGTTGTGAATGAATTCGACTTGTCGTTTGTTTTTTTTTTTTTTTAAAAAAAAGAAACATTCGTTTAATTTCCAATGTATAACTGCAAACTAAAATTATACAAGTTGGATCATAAGAATGTTTATACTCCCTCCGTCCCATCTTAAACTTCAAAAATAAAGTGGGCACAAGAATTAAGATGAGAATCTTTATATTATAAAATATAGATAGTGGGGTAGAGTGGTGTGAGTATAGAAAGTGGGTAGGAGAGAGAGTGGGGTAGGGATTAGTTAGTGGATTGTTATTATGTGTATAACATATAGGTCCCACTAAACAAAAAAAATATAAATAACTTTCCTTTTTTGGATTTTGAAGTTTAAAATGGGACACCCAAAAGGGAAATTTTTAAAGTTTAAAATGGGACGGAGGGAGTATGTCTTTACTGCCATTAAATATACCTTATATATGATGGTAGTTGTCATTGTAAAAGCATTTAATTGTCAATACTTGAAATATTTTAAAGGTAATTTAGTCCATTAGACATGCATTGATTGTTTTTCTTAATATGTATGAAAATCCTAGAGTTACAAGTATTTTGGGACTGAGGGAGTATTTTTACCGATCATAGAAAGTAATCAATTATTTCGAGCGTTGAAAAAAAAAATTATGGTTTTCGTGTTAAAGAAGTGTAATTGAGTGATAACAACCAGGGCCAGCCCAAGGGGGGCAGGTGGGGCGCCTGCCCCGGGCCCTTGCCGGGAGAGGGGCCCAAATTTTTTATAGCATGTATATATATGTGTGTGTATATATATGTATATATATTATATATATATATATATATATATATATATATATATATATATCTTTATTATGAAAAAAATCACTAATTCTTTTTTAAAGAAATAAAAGAAAATCAGCTGACACATTTTATTAGTTCATTTTTAAGCAAAAGAGGCCCAAGAAAAAAAAACACAAAAAGGCCTATTTTATTTGAGAAAAAAAAATCAACCAAGGACAACTACATATATAACTTTTGGGGCCTTAATATTCCCTCATTCATATTATATTTGAGCCCTCATACTTTTGGGGCCTTCATATTCCCTTATTTTAATAACTCAAAGGAAATTATTTTTTTTCTTGTGACAAATTTAAGTAGAAATGAAAACATCATTGTAAGACATAGATATGTCTAATCTTCTTTGAAGTAATTTTTTTAGTCCTCATATTCTTATTATATTATTTTATTTTGGGTGAACATAATTTAATCTTATCTTTTGCAAGAGTTTTTAAGACTCGTTTATATATTTATTTAATATGTTCTTTTGCAAATTTTGGGACGTATATGTATTTTTTTTTTTCATCATGTTTTTGTTGTACATATTTTTTTCCTTTTATAATTTTACTGGATTTTATATATTTTCTTACTATTTTTTATGATAAAATTTTATAGGTTTGATTATAACCTTTAATTTATATGTTATTATGCTAACTTCAATCATTTGATCTTACAATTATTTTATACTTAAATCCAATTTCAAAGTACAAGTTAACACAAAAAAATAATTCTGCTAGTAAAAAACCGGAGTTTTGAAGGAGAAAAAAAAAAGATTTATAAAAGGCCGTTCATTGTTTCAAAAAGAGAAAGGGCCCTTCATTGGACCTCGCCCAGGGCCCCAAAAAAGCTAGGAACGACCCTGATAACAACTAAGAACTTTTTGAGAGCAGTTAGATGGTGTGTACTCCTACCGTCCCGGTGATTTAATGCTTTGACTTTATATGAAAAATAAGAAAAAATAAATATTGTGAGTATGAAATGTAATGTTAGGGATAATAACAATAAAATGTTTTCTTGAAAATGCGGAAATTCAAATCAATACGAAAATGGGGACGGAAGTCGAGTCTTATGATACAATATTTTTGCAAGAAGATTTCGAACCGGCATGGTGGATCACAATTCTAATAGGATGAAGTGCATAGTGTGACCTAAACAATGATAAGCTAGTCTAAAATTAAACTAATTAACAACTAGCTTTGCATAATTGGTTGATTGGACCACTTAGCTAGAAAGACCACAATTGGTTGGCACTTTTTTAGATGAGTTGTATTAAATACACTCATCATTTCATTTTCCAACCAATGTGGGATACATGACTTTTCATATTCACAATTCTTCAAATCTCATTAGTAAGTTACACTCTTTGAGTATTAATTTCTCATTCACCCCGAAATGGTTTTGAGAAACTAAATGCATTTTCTTAATCTACTCACTATGTATATTACAATTTTATAACTTGTTTCATTTTCTAATAAATGAAACCCACTTGAAATTTGGGTCAAAAATAGGTCAAACTTAATTTTGCAAGCTCATTTCCAACAAGTAGGAAAGAGAAAGTGGGTAGGTTTTTTTTTGTAAGAATAACACTTGGGTCTAATTCAAGTTTAGGTAAAGAAAAGAAGTAATCACAAAGCTAGAGTCCATGAAAATCTATCATGTTTATGTGGTAGATGATGAAGGGGGAATCTTGAAGGGTAGTTAGTTGACCCTAACAGCATAGTCCAATGATTGTAGTGTAGTTTAAGAAAAAAAAAATGGAGTATTTCGTGAGCTCCAATGCTCATTCATGTTAATAGTCCTGCTGGGGTGCCTTCAAAATACATCCAACAATGCACAGCCGACTACCACTAGCTAACAACTGATTCAGTTCGGCTCTCCTGCTCAAAACCATTCTAAAAAAGATAGAAACAACCTCAATTTATGAGAGAATCAACAATAAAAATGTAACCAAACATAACAAAAACACAAAAAGTAAATTTTTAAACTAGAAATGGGTTGAGGGCTTCCCAATAAGGAAAGACCTCTCCAAAAATGGGCGTATGCCACTTAAAAGCGGCGAGCACACGGTATTCTTTAGTAAAAGGCGAGAGAATAGCATTCACATTTTGGAAATTGGATTCAAATAGCATAGCACACACAAAAACTGCTTCTTGAAGGTTATACAACTCTCAACACCAAGAAAACAAGTACATGAAAATGATAATTGTAGAAAGTCAGCTGAATATGCCTCCTGCTCGTTCAGGGATACCAATTTAGAGGAGTTGCTCAACTCTATTTAAACCAGGTGAAACCTAAAGCAGTATAAAATCAAACTTGCTAGAAAAAATAATATATAAGGATATAAAAAAGTATTGAGCGGAAACATAACTCCTATAAAACTTAAGCTACAATTCTGACTATGTTCAAACTCAAGCTTCAAAATTTGAGACCAATGAACTGAAGAATGAATAATTTCTTGGGTAAAAACCAGAACCTCTCATCATGTGGTTTCTCTGTTGTGTTGTGCAGATAACCCTCTTATGCTTATAAATTAGGCATATAAACCTCATATCCTTTGAAAATGTTGCAAACGTCTAAAATATTGCATAAAACTCACACTTTCATTTCTCGATTATATGCCGTACACTATTGTCCTACTATAAAGATTTGTTGGCCAAAGTACAGTTTCATGTTACCAACCACACGGACGGCTAGTTTGGATGACAAAAAAAGTTTCAACACTCAAGTGAGAAACTGGACATTTTCCTTGTAACACCCAACCCTACAAATGTGGTGCTGAATAAGCTTTCAATTGAACAAGGCAGACTAGGCAGTAGTACAACTATACATAACTCTCATCCGAAATTCTGAACAGCTCAAAACACAATTTCCAAGCCATAGAAAAATGTAAGTAAAAGATGATAACAAGCCTTGCATTGGCCACAGCACACACTGACAAGTGCACGAACAAGTATTCTATTCTTTATGTAGCTAACAGCAAGTACATGTTATACATATATGCGAAACTTTACCATGACCATTAGAGGGTTACCTTTCAATGAAATTCTCTCCCTCCGTTCCAAAATGATCTTCCCATTTGCCATTTCTCATTGTCCCAAAAAGTTCTTCCCATTTCTACAATTTGGGCTTAAAATTGCATAAACAAAACATCGCTAGTGAACCAAGTGCTTAAAAAGTTTGAATAGTCAAATGAGAAGATCATTTTGGGATAGAGTGAGTATGAAAATGATCACAAAGCATGCTTTTATATGACAGGTATGCTACCTAGAAGGTCACCCTCTTAACTCGGTAGATCCTACTCCCTCCGTCCCAAAATGAATGTCCAAAAAAAAATTCAAATTTGACCATGTTTTGGACATTCTTTTTGGGATGGGGGTAGTACATATTTTATTTCCAATAGCAAGCTCGGTTGCCTAGCCTCTCTCAGAAGAGGTGCTCAACGGTATCATGTGGCTACTTCTCTTGAATCCTCTACTGCTGTATCTGTATATCAAATACTACCTCTGTCCCTAAATGAGTGTCCAAATTTCATTTTAAGGGACACTGAAAATCTCAACTTTGTAGTACAATTTGGTAGCAAATATTTATATATAATCTTGTAATCTCCTTTCCAAACATTTAGTTTTGCACGTATAAAGAAACCGGTGAAAAAAAATTCGGAAAAAAACATTTAGGGAGAAAGTTATGCTAAAAAAACACTCATTTTGGGACAAAGATTTCTTGAAAATTGACACTCATTTAGGGACAGAGGGAGTATCATATTTTAATTCATCATTGCAGTAGCAGTAATAACGACTTTTAACAATTAGTGAGGCTGCTTATGCACATACTAACTTTTACGATCTTTATAGGCTATATCATACATGATTCAGGAGCATCTGCAAAAGGGTGAGATATAAATAACGAAGTACAAAAAACATAAAGTTCAACTTGGAGTTGGGAAATGAATCACATCTAAACACAAAATAACTTAAAAAGAGTTAGCGAACCCTTTTTTTTTTACACTCTTAAATGTTATTTCAAATCACCACTTCAACAAACTTTCATATTGGCTAAAGCAGCTAATTGGTAAACAATCAGGAAACCAACCAAACAACAGAACGCAAGATAATCAACAACACATCGAACAGTGAGATGTGCAAAACTCATGGCCTCATTTCAGCAGAACTGTAAAATGCATTCATGATGATAAATACATGAACCGTGATAATGTTTACACGCACCGAGGATTTAGCATACATGTACAAAATTTATTAGAGTATATAGAGGAGGTATGTCTACCTTCACCCACCAAAAAAAAAAAAAAAAAAAAAGAACAGAGAGAAACCAACAAGCACATCATCGAGGTGGATTTAGGAGGTGCCATCAATTCCAACCAGCCTTGGTGATTAGCGGGGGCATACCTGTTAATAGTCCTGCTTCCTAACTACTTTTTCTTCTCATGTGGTCAGAATAGCCGGGGTGCCTTCAAACAGATCCAACAAGTAGTTCTCCAAATCATCTGCAGTGTACTTGATGTATTTCCCAGCATGCCTTCCACTCTCAAGTTGACTCCCAAATCTTCCCAAAAACGCACGATATGCAGGGACAACTTTTTCTGATATGGATATTCGAAGCTCTTCACGAAGCTGAGCATCTGGAACCTTCCAAGCTGATTGTATCCTATAAATATCTTCAAAACTTGCATTGAAGTTCTTGAACCTTTCTTTTAGAGCCATTTTGGATGCATTACTAGTGCTCCCACCAATACCTTCATCCTTCAAACAAGACAAGGCCTTGCTCCATGATGATCTAAGATAACTTGTATGCCACTGACGGATCTGGCCTCGGTGCTTGCGTATCCATTGATCACCCAAAAGGTTACGAAGCTCTGAGTCCTTAACTTTCTGAACTACATAAAGGATATTATTCATCAAGAAAATGTATTGCATTGCAGTATCATCATACAACCGCGACTTCTCCTCAATATTGGATTCCAATGACGTAATAAGTGAGAGCAAACGACATGCTATTGGGGACATAGACTGTAAATTTTCACCATTCTCAGATTGTGACGGATCATGATCATCCTCATCTTCATCATTTCCCAAAAGCACGCTCAGGGAATCACTAAAAAGGATCCCAAAATGGTGTTTTTTCTTTTTCCCCACATTTTGGCAGTTGGATTCAAATACATATACTAAATACATTCATAATTTCATACACACGAACTGCTTCTTGAAGTTAAGTGATTATTCGACTAAACTTTAGTCACTGACTACAAGAAGGTATTTTTTAAGTATGTACGCGTGTATTTGAATCCAACATGTTTTAATCACTAAGGGATGCATATTTTTAAACGTTGACAAGTCAACTGCAACGGAAGGAGTAATTGTGGAAAGAGTCCTTTATTGGCTTAATCTATAAACAAAGATAACTCACTGAAACAAAGATTTGCCTTGTGGATTGCAAACATCCATTTAAAGTGTGGTGAAAAGTCTTTGTCCTCCCATTATCAGCTTTCAAAGTAAAACATTCAACATTCAAACCTTACAGTTCTTCCCTTTAATTTTAAAGGTTTACAATCAGAATTGACCGCGTAAATTATTAACTTGAAATTACAAATTTAACATTCTCAATCTCGATTTCCCACATATCAACTCACACGCTTCTAAGTTATGGTGGTATTATCACCTCGTCCAAACATGGAATTTCCACTAGACAAAACGAGATAATGCGCAGGGATAACACCCTCATATTGAAGGTTATAGAACTCTCAAAACCAAGAAAACAAGTAAATGAAAATGAAAATGAAAATTGCAGAAAACCAGCAGTATATATTAAAGAATAATTATATAAAAATTATTGTGGAAGTTAGGAATATATATTAAAGAAAAAATAAGTGAGAAGAAAAACAAGAGAAACTGTTAAAATAGGGAAAGAAAAAATAAAAAATAATTAAATAAAAAAGTATATAAAACATTGAGTGGAAATACAATTCCCATGTAACATAAGCTACAATTCTGACTGCTCAAACTCCATGACATTTCAGCTTCAAGACTTGAGACCAGTGAAGAATGAATATTTTCTTAAACAGTGAAAATGAAACTTTAGAAATGAGAAAAACTACAAAGCTGGAGGACAAAGCTGCCCACTGAGAGAGAAAAAAATTAACACCCCTCTAACGACGGTCAACACTGCAGTGCAGCAACCGATCAAATCAATTATAGAAGAGCAACTCTCCGTTCCCTACTCAAATCCAAATATTAACACCTCTTCTAACGGCGGTCAACACTGAACCCCACAAGTAAAAGTGAGAAACTGGACATTTTCCTTACGAATATGAGAAGGTAAAAATTGCTCCTGGAAAATCCTCAAATACCTTTCTATCCATATGCACCAGTGTAACAAAAATCCAACAATAAGGAACATGATTTTAGCTTATAGTCCTCAGAAATAATCAGCTGGTCTGCAGAAGTTTAAAATAACTGAGATAAGGGACCATAAATATCTTGCTTGCGAAAATGACTTTTGGGAGGAGGCCAATCGATTTTTCTGTTAAGCTATTCAATTCTACCAGGTTGCTTAAACCTCGCAATCATCCATCTTTCACTCTATCAGAAAGCGTGAAATACATCAAACTAAAGTACCAAATTGAAAATGATAAAATCAGTAGGAGCTACTCAACTTAATAGTATGCGTAGTAACAAACTAAGTAGAATAATAATTACTGGAGAGATCGATAGAATGATACATGGTTAGCACAAAACAACAGAACGCAAGATAATCAACACCACCTCGAACAGCGAGATGTGCAAAACTCATGGCCTCATTTCAGCAGAACTGTAAAATGCATTCATGATGATAAATACATGAACCATGATATATAAGTTTACACGCACCGAGGATCTAGCATACATGTACAAAATTTATTAGAGTATATAGAGGAGGTATGTCTACCTTCACCGACAGAAAAAAAAAAAAAAAAAAAAAAACAGAGAAAGAAACCAACAAGCACATCATCGAGGTGGATTTAGGAGGTGCCATCAATTCCAGCCAGCCTTGGTGATTAGCGGGGGCATACCTGTTAATAGTCCTGCTTCCTAACTACTTTTTCTTCTCATGTGATTCAGAATAGCCGGGGTTCCTTCAAACAGATCCAACAAGTAGTTCTCCAAATCATCTGCAGTGTACTTGATGTATTTCCCAGCATGTCTTCCACTCTCAAGTTGACTCCCAAATCTTCCCAAAAACGCACGATATGCAGGGAGAACTTTTTCTGATATGGATATTCGAAGCTCTTCACGAAGCTGAGCATCTGGAACCTTCCAAGCTGATTGTATCCTATAAATATCTTCAAAACACGCATTGAAGTTCTTGAATCTTTCTTTTAGAGCCATTTTGGATGCATTACTAGTGCTCCCACCAATACCTTCATCCTTTAAACAAGACAAGGCCTTGCTCCATGAAGATCTGAGATAACTTGTATGCCATTGGCGGATCTGGCCTCTGTGCTTGCGTATCCACTGATCACCCAAAAGGTTACGAAGCTCTGAGTCCTTAACTTTCTGAACTACATAAAGGATATTATTCATCAAGAAAATGTATTGCATTGCAATATCATCATACAACCGCGACTTCTCCTCAATATTGGATTCCAATGATGTAATAAGTGAGAGCAAACGACATGCTATTGGGGACATGGACTGTAAATTTTCACCATTATCAGATTGTGAAGGATCATGATCATCCTCATCTTCATCATCATCCTCGTTACCCAAAAGTACATTCAGGGAATCGCTATAATCCACCAATAACTTCATGTAATTCATCACATAACGAGTGAGCGGATGAATCTCAGCACCCTGAATAGGTCTCTTTGAACTCTCACCCTTTACAGCATTCTCAAACTCCACAAATGTCCCAACAGCCGCCTCACCAAGTCCATCCAACACAGTTCTCGCCTCACTGCAAACTAATTCCCCAGATTCCTCTGTAAACAAGGCTTCTAAATCAGGCAAAACAACCGAGAGACCATCATACATGTCAAGTATGCGGAAGAGCTTCTCCGCCGACCTTGTCCCAATGGCAACTGCCTCACCGAAATTCAACAGCTGCATAACACACCCTTTTGCAGTCTCAACAAAGCAAATCTCTTTAATCAGTTCTGACTCACTGAAAATTTGTTCGCACAGCCTCTTTTCACCAGACAAAAGAACCCTAACCATAACTTTAACAGCTTGAATCCATTTCTTCATCTTTTCATCCAAAGTCCTCCACTCTATTTTTTGCACCTCTTCAATACTAAGCCTTTCTACCCCGAGAATCGACATGCACTCATCTAAAACGTCACGACGGACGCTGCTGTAAACCTGACAACACTCTTTTTCATAGCCTGAACGAATCATCCGATCTGCAATCTCCCTGAGCTCCACCACAGCATCGGAATCGATCAAATCGACAGAAACGTCGTCCCCTAAGCTAACGCCTCTATCGTGACGGTAACTACTATCACCCTGATCGTCCTCCCCAAAGCTCTCAAACTCCTCAATCTCGTCACCGTGCGCAAACGACATCGAACCCCTGCGGATCGAGCCGTACAGACGATCGGCGTCAAGAGGAACGGTGTTGCGTATCAAAATGTGCCGAAACTCGTCTTCCAGCCTTGACATAGCCATTTGAAGCGCGTTCTCGGCACGATCCATGATCTCCCCGTCCGATTGAATATCTGGATCCTCTGTCAATTGGAGAATATCATCAACGGCGGCCAAATACTCGGCAGCCTCGTCAGGCGAATCCTCCCAAGGCAAATCGTGCCTCGAAGACTCCCCGCCGTTCGAATCCCACCGCAGAATTACCTTCTCCGCAGCCTCAAATTGAGCCTCGATTCCATAATCCCTCGCCTCCCCGTCTCCAGCAAGAGCCTTACCGCCGGAGCCGGTGGACATCAAATCGGTGATATTAGACAAACGATTGTCGAAGCTAGACAATATCAAGATCATATCTTCGGTAGCCTTTCCGTTGATGTTGAGACTCTTGACGATTTGCTGAGCTGCTGCCAGAACCCTATCTTGCCCTTCTATAGTCGTCGTCGTCATTGAATAGATACAGAAGAGTGTACGTATAGACTGGGCTAAATTAGGGTTTGAACAGGGAGAGAGAGGGGGGGGGAGGGAATGAGTGACCGTTGGGTTGGTGGAGAGCGAGAGAGAGAGATCGGCGGTTATGGATGGAGAGGGGGGGAGAGAAAAGTCAAGCGTTTGTTGTGTCCATTTCTTCCCACTGTGTGTTTGTGTGTGTTTTCTCTCTCTCTCTCTCTCTCTCTCTTCGCGGTTGTGGTGCTGTGTTCGTTGTTGATGTGTTTGGATTTCTGGCGTTGCGACCTGTTTGGCCGGCTTCAATTGCTAACGTCCCTTTTTAGAGAGGGTGCAGATTTTGAGATATACTTCCTCCGTCCCAGCTCACTTGACATTTATTTCCATTTTAGTCCGCCCTAACTCACTTGACACTTCCCAAAATAACATACTTCCTCTGTTTTTTTAGTCTATTCACTATTGGTCAACGATAAACTTTGACCAAACATTTAATGTCAATCTAACAATTTTAATGAAATTTTAAGAATTATTATTGATAAATTAAATAATTATTTATCAATTACTCCCTCCGTCCCAAAATATATGTAGTTTAAAGGCTTAAAATTTGTCCCAAAATATTTGTAGTTTTGCTTTTATCTAGACATTTTTTACATTGTTTGTCAAAAATACTCTTATTTATGATGGTAGTTGTTATTGTAAAAGCATTTAATTGTCTTGTTACTTGAAATATTTCAAGGGCAATTTAGTCCATTAGACATACATTGATTACTTTTCTTAATTTGTGTGAAAATCCTATGACTATGAATATTTTGGGACGGAGGGAGTACAATTTTTAAAATTTTCATTAGAATGATTAGACTGATATTAAATGTTTGGTCAAAGTTTACTCTCATTAACCAAAAGTAAACAGACTAAAAAAACGGAGATAGTATTTTTTATAATTTTATATTCACTCTACCCCACCACTCATTCTTTCTCTTTATTTTCCACCACTCAATTTATTCAACCAACATTACTATTTACCTCACTCATTCTCTCTCTTCATTTTCTACCATACATTTTTTTTATTTTATTATTTTTTTTCTTAGTTATTGTGCCCACCTCTTGAGTGTCAAGTGAGGTGGGACGGAGGGAGTATTTATTTTATTTTTTATATGTTAATTTTTTTAAAAAAAATTTACTACGAATATTCTATTTGACCAGTCCATAGCCATAGGTAAGACTGCTGCTGCTGCTCTGTCTTTGTTTGGAAAAATTAATATTGTTATTTTGAATAAATTTTGAAAAATAATTAAATTTTTTTATTATCATAATAAAATTTTAAAACTTATTATTGATACACCATTATATTTATCATCGATATCAATTTTAAAATTTGCATTAAAATAATTATATATAACTTAAATTATAGATTAAAATTTATTCAGACTAAAATGAAAAAAGAAAGACTGATGTTTCAAGACAAAAAAAAGTATTAATGTCCTCTTATTCTATCGTGCATTTATAGTTATATTTGAATGTAAATGTATTAATTTAGATATAATATTTGTGTTTAGATAAATTAATAAATATATTATATATTATGGAACAAATAATATTCCCTCTCTTTTTTTCAAATATATATTTGAGATTTTTTTTTTATTCTCAATTAATTCCTTCAAAAAAATACTATTTAGAATAACAAGTTTTTAAAAGTATGTACTAGAATGACCAAATTTTTGGCAATACGATATTCATAGAAGCGAATTGTAACTTTTTTTTGTCTAATTAAAAATAATTTAAATTATTATTTAAAATTTATCCGTAATAAGAATAAAAAATGACTAATTTTAAAAAATAAAGTATAACTGAAGTGCGTGGATGTGATTAGGCCTCAAATATTGAGTTGTTTTTTGGTACACAGACATGGGTTCGTTATACAAATTAGGTTTTTGTTCACACGTGATCAGTGTACACACTTTACTCAATCTTAAATGTTGTGCTACTCTGAGTATGACTATATGAAGTATGAACATCTCACACATTACCCCCCTCAATTTTAATGTTCTGCTAGGGCTGGCCATTCGTATTAAACTAAACCAACCAACCGAGTATCAACCGAACCAAAGGATTTGGTATACCGAACTTCGGTATACCGAAAGTTTGGTACGGTATTACCGTACCAAGTATGCATTTTTGGTTGGTACACGGTACACAAATATGAGTTTGGTTGGTATACCGAGTACCGAGTATATTTTTATAAAAATAATTTTTATTATATATTTATAGAAAATATATAAAATATTACTAAAATCTAAAAATCTAATCTAATCTTAACCCCTAATAGTATATTTGTTGATGTTATGTGATTGGTGGAATTGTAATGAGGGAGGAATTTAAGAAATTCGATGTTGAGGAAGTTATGTTCTGTATATATGTTCACCAGGCAACTTACTTTGGATTAGAAGGAAAACTGTACTGAAATGTATATAGGAAAAACAGTCTATATTTATGTTTTGTATTTTTCTATAACTTAATGAACGTCTTTTATGTAACTTATTAAGTTAATGTAGTGAAGTTGTTGGATTATCTTGATATAAACTTAGTAGTATAGTAATTTGTCTTCCACTTTTCCTTCTTGTGTTTGGAACAACTCTACAAAAAAATTCTTTAGTAGAGGTTTAGTACTAACCGTACCAACCGAGTACCAACCGTACCAAGAAGTTGGTATACTGAGTTTGATGGTTGGGTAATGGTACTCATTTTTGTGTACCAACTTCATCATGGTTGGTATCGGTACAAAGAAAAAGTAGTCGGTATACCTACCATGCCAGCCCTATATTCTGCATCTCTACTCTATCTCCAATTCTCCATGTTATTATAATTATTGTCACCGTTAAACTAATACTCAATATAACTTTGTCAAAAATTCCTAATATTTTTGTTAATGTTTTTCTCTTCCAATGAATCGAATATTTTTGTCTTTATTGTCATTTTCATTTCCAAATTTAATTGACATAATTGTCTTTTAAATCTTTTACTATGTTTTATGAGGAAAAAATTGACATATTTATTAGCGGAATCAGGGTATTGCAAAAAATGAGTACTACAAAAACATTGAGAAAAAAAAAAGTGACTACATTTAAAAAAACATGTATAGTTAAGTGGTTAGAATAATCAATTTTGCCAATACTCTATGTGATATTGTGTTTCAATTTCTACATGAAACTTAATTACAACTAGTAATTTATTTATATCATGCAATCTTTAACACTACTAGTTTTTATGCTGATCGAGAACTATGCAGGCCCGGTTTTTGGCCCGTACATTTAGTGCTACAGCCCAGGGCCCCAAAATTTGGGAGAGCCCCAATTTTTTTCCCAGCCCAATAGCCCATTATGTATATGCACAGTTTCTAGTCACGTATAAGGAAAAAGCACAGACATAAACCGCAATGAAAACGGCTTCTCCAAATACGCGGCTTTCCTTTCTCGCGGCTTTCCTTCTCGCTAATCGCCATTGTCGCCGTTAATTCCTATCGATAATTGAAAAATTAAAAAGACTCTTCGACTCTTCATTAATATCTCAAATCTCAATTCCACGATTTCTTTCCATCTCCTGTAAGTTTCTTACCCTAATGCTCAATTTCAGAATCTCCTTCGGTCGTTTGGATTTCGACAGCTTTCATCACCAATTCACCATCGTCGGCGACTCGGAGTGTCTGTGTCAGTCGGACGATCGTCACGAACTCACGATCGTGTTCATGTTCCCGCTCGGCCGCTCCTTGCCGCTGCCGGTTCCAAAGCAGTGAAGGGCTGAACCGCTGAACGCTTAAAGCCAGAAGCCGTGAAGGACTGATTGACTGAAGGTACGTACGATATTGGAAGGTAAAAAACCACGAAACCATTTCACTCTCTCTGTTTCAAAAGGATGAAGCTTTAATTTTTTTTATATATATTTTTTTCCCGAAAGGATGAAGCTTTAATTCTAATTCTACTTTAAAAAAAAAAAAAAAAAAAAAATGAATCCACCTAGTGTAGTAGTGTTATCCCTTTAACTTCATAATGAAGCTTTAATTTTATTTTATTTTTCCGAAATGATGAAGCTTTAATTCTAATTCTGTTTTTTTTAATTATTCTACAGCCTACAGTTTCGGGTCATGAGCAAACTGTGAATATTCGACTTAAAGTTGATTTTTTTCCAGGTTTTTTCAATCCATTTGACACTTTGATATTATTTTTGAGAATTTGAAATATGCATCCGAAAATTAGAAAATATGATCATGGTTGTGTGTGATTTTTGAAATTTAAAGAGCCTCATATTCGTTTTGGCACCGGGTCCCTAAATTTATTGAGACGTGCCTGGAACTATGTGATATTTATTTCTATGAATCTACGTCACTACTATGAATTTTGAAAAAACCAAATCAACCAATATCATAACTTTATATACGTTGAACAATAAGAACACTCTTACTATTTTCAGTCACTTTAAAAAATGACAAAAACTCATGTGAGAACATGAGAACCCGTCTCATGGATGAGACGGGTCATTTTTGACCCATGACCCGGCCCATTGAACCAGCTCCATGACCCGGGGGTGACCCTGCCACGTGGCAGCCTCTCATAGGCCCTTTTTTTTTGTCAAAAGTAATAGTTAATATAACTTAATGTAATGACTATATACATATAAAGTAACAGTTTGAATACATAAAAGTAATACTCCCTCTATCCCAGAGTAAGAGTCCTACTTTCCATTTTGGTACGTCCCAGAGTAAGAGTCTTATTCCTATTACCTTCCACTCATTCTCTCTCTTACTTTACTTTTACACTCACAACATTTACATCACTTCCAATATTTATTAATAAGCGTGCAAATGAGGGGTAGGACTCTTACTCCGGGACGGAGGGAGTACATATATACAGAAAAGTAACATTGTTTTTTTCTATGTTTTCTTCGTTTGCCAAAAGTAATACTTATTACAACTAAAATGTAACGAACGTGTTACTTATATGTAATAATGTTTATACATAATTGTAACACATATGTATGGAAAAAGTAATAATTCAACCATTTACATTTTTAGAGCTAAAAACACTTGATTAGTGTTACATGTAAAAGTATTACATTATCTATAGAAATATGTTATAATTTCTTTTATTAAAGTGTTACATTTACTTGTACAAACAATTACATTCATATATATGAGTTGTTACTTCTCAAATGTTACTTTCTTTCAAAAAATTAAATCAAAATACACAATATTTTACATTTTTGCAAAGCACTATTGTATTTTAGTATAAATGATAATTACATTTAGATATTGTTTGGGTTACATGTAATTATAGTTAGTATTACATTTGAAAAAATGGGTAAAACTTGCTTTTGTTTTTGTAAAACAGGTGTTACGTTTACTTATTAACAATGTTACTTTATATGTATATAATCATTACATTAAGTTATGGTAACTATTACTTTTGGTAAACGACAGAAAAGCCGAAAAAATAATATAAAAACTCAAAAAAACCAAAAACATTTTTTTTTTTTTTAGCCTTTGAGAGGCTGCCACGTGGCGGGTTATGCCCCATGGGTCATGGGTCGACCCGTCTCATAGATGAGACGGATCCCCTTATTCTCATGGGAGACTAGCTCTTAAAAAATTATATTTACAAAGTAAAATAATACGGAGTATATTGCATGTTCATAAGGATATAAACAAATAAAGCCATAATATTAAAAGATTTGATTTATCAAATGCAATCCACCTATTTGGGATGGAGGGAACATAATTATGCATATGTTATTATGAAGCAGAGATTTTATGCCCGGCCACTAATTATAAATCAGATTATGTTATAAAACTGGAGAATTAAGAGCAAAATCTTAATAGAGAATATTTTATTTCAAGACTATTATAGAGTATACAAGAGAGAAAGATAGAAGTTAAGAACTTCTGAGGTGTATTGAAATGAAAACTAGAGCCTACTATTTATAGGAGGAAATTGGCTTCCTCTGTAAGCTTCTCTAAAGATATTTACAAAGCTTCCCTAATAAGCTTCACTAAAGATATTTACAAAGCTTCTCTAGTAAGCTTCGCTGAAGATATTTACAAAGCTTCCCTAGTAAGCTTCGCGAAAGATTATCTTGTAAACTTCCGGTTCAAAGGACATCCACACAATAATATATCATAACACTCCCCCTTGGATGTCCGCTGCTAAGATATCACGTGTTGCCTCATTAAAAACCTTCTGAGCAAAAACCCTGTGGGAAAAATAATCTCGAAGGAAAAGAGTACAACGCAAAATCTTTTCAATCAACACTCATTGCCTCGTTAAAACCTTGGCGGGTAACAAAACCCAGTGGGAAAAATAACCCCGCACGAAAGAAAAAGAGTACAATGTAATCTTAGTATCTTCTGGATACTCCCCTGAATAAAACATTACTCAATATCTCTTAGTCGCCTCATTCCAATATCATGCACTAATTTCTCAAATATTGGAGTTGGTAATGACTTCGTAAGCAAGTCCGCAAGATTGTCATTTGAACAAACTTGTTGAATATCAATTTCACCATTTTTCTGAAGATCATGAGTAAAGAAAAACTTTGGTGATATGTGCCTTGTTCTGTCTCCTTTGATATATCCACCCTTGAGTTGAGTTATACATGCTGTATTGTCTTCAAATAGTGTTGTTGAACTTTTCGCATCCAAAGCCAATCCACACGTCCCTCGTATGTGTTTAATCATTGATCTTAGCCAAACACATTCACGGCTTGCTTCGTGGATTGCTATAATTTCAGCATGATTTGATGAAGTGGCGACTAACGTCTGTTTCGTGGAACGCCATGATATAGCTGTAGATCCAGTTGTAAATAAATAACCTGTCTGAGATCGAGCCTTATGGGGATCAGATAAATAACCTGCATCTGCATAGCCAATAAGCTGTGATCCACAATTATATGAATAAAATAAGCCCATCTCAGTAGTTCCTCGGAGATAACGAAATATGTGCTTTATTCCATTCCAATGTCTTCGGGTTGGATTGGAACTATATCTTGCTAATAAATTTACCGAGAAGGTAATATCAGGTCTTGTATTATTAGCGAGGTACATTAATGCACCAATTGCACTAAGATATGGTACTTCTGGACCAAGGAATTTTTCATTATTTTCTCGAGGCCGAAACACGTCATTTTTCACATCAAGTGATCGAACAACCATTGGGGTACTCAATGGATGTGCTTTGTCCATATAGAAACGTTTCAG
The DNA here is from genome assembly GCA_026119855.1 of Campanula takesimana. NCBI lineage: Eukaryota > Viridiplantae > Streptophyta > Magnoliopsida > Asterales > Campanulaceae > Campanula > Campanula takesimana. The sequence continues at coordinate 149,629 of JAOWBW010000746.1, read as the reverse complement.
GACTTTTTCTGTATAAGTTGATTGATGGACAAGTATACCTTGTTTAAGGTACTCGATTTGTAGGCCAAGACAAAACTTTGTCTTTCCCAGATCTTTCATCTCAAATTCTTTCTTCAAGTAATTAACAGCTATTGAAAGTTCTTCTGAACTTCCAATAATATTGAGATCATCAACATAAACAGCAATTATTACAAATCCTGAAGCCGACTTTCTAATGAAAATACATGGACAAATAGGATCATTCGTGTATCCTTCCTTTGCCAAGTATTCACTAAGACGGTTATACCACATCCGTCCTGATTGTTTTAAACCATACAAAGATCTTTGTAATTTAATAAAACAAACTTCCCGGGAGTTTGAATTGCATGCATCAGACATCTTGAATCCTTCTGGGATTCTCATATAAATATCATTGTCAAGTCTGCCATACAAATATGCAGTGACAACATCCATTAAACGCATATCAAGCTTTTCATGTATTGCCAGACTAATGAGATAGCGATATGTAATTGCATCCACCACAGGAGAATATGTCTCCTCATAATCAATTCCAGGTCTTTGCGAAAATCCTTGTGCAACAAGACGTGCTTTATATCTTATTACTTTGTCTTCTTCATTTCGTTTTCGCACAAAGACCCATTTGTACCCTACTGGTTTTACACCTTCAGGTGTATGGACTACAGGCCCGAAAACCTCACGCTTCTCAAGTGAGTTTAATTCTGCTTGAATTGCGTCTTTCCATTTTGGCCAATCATTTCTGTATCGACACTCGTCGATACACCTTGGTTCATGATCCTCGTTATTTTCCATAACATTAAGCGCTATATTATATACAAAAATATTGTCGACAATTGTTTCCTCTCGGTTCCATCTTTTTCCAGTATTGACATAACTGATCGAGATCTCATCATTCTCAATGATTTCAGGTACCTGAACTTCTTCTAGAAGTATTTGATCAGATTTGTCATGTATCTCTTCAGGAGATTCGTTTACCTGGACGGGGTTTTTCTCACAATTTGCTCCTTTTTTCTTTCGAGGATTTTTGTCTTTGGAACCGATAGGCCTTCCACGCTTCAGGCATGGTTTAGATTCATGAACGGATTGTCCAATCGGGACATCAATCCGTATTGGAGCATTTACAGCTGGAACATGTGACTTTGTCACTCTTTTTAGGTCAGTAAATGCGTCTGGCAATTGATTCGCTATTTCTTGCAAGTGGATTATTTTTCGAACTTCTAGTTCACATTGCTTTGTACGAGGATCAAGATGATATTGCAACGTATTCCACTTGATTTCCTTTTCCAGCTTATTATTTTCTCCCCCTAATGTTGGGAATATTTTTTCATCAAAATGACAGTTGGCAAAACGTGCCGTAAATAGATCTCCTGTTAATGGTTCAAGATATCTTATAATTGAAGGAGAATCATACCCAACATATATCCCCAATCTTCGTTGGGGTCCCATCTTGGTGCGTTGTGGTGGAGCAATTGGAACATATACCGCACACCCAAAAAATTCTTAGATGGGAAATATTTGGCTCCTGACCATAAGCCAATTGTAATGGGGAGAACTTATGATAACTCGATGGCATGATGCGTATAAGTGCTGCTGCATGTAACACAGCATGTCCCCAAGCTACGACAGGTAGCTTTGCTCTCATAAGCAATGGTCTAGCTATTAACTGAACTCGTTTAATAAATGCTTCAGCTAAACCATTTTGTGTGTGAACATAAGCAACTGGATGTTCAACATCTATTTCAATAGATGCATCTACTAAAACCATAAAATATCTAAATGGTCCACACTGTGGATCAATTGGTCCACATATATCACCTTGAATTCGCTCTAAAAATTTTGGAGATTCAACTCCAACTTTTGCTGGTGATGGCTTAATTATCAATTTTCCTTGAGAGCAAGCAGCACATGGGAATTCTTTAGATTGAAAAATCTTCTGGTTTTTCAATGGATGCCCATGTGAATTTTCCATAATTCTTCGCATCATATTAGAACCGGGATGCCCCAACCGGTCATGCCATATAATAAAACCATTCATATCAGTAAATTTATGGTGTACTGTCATATGTACTTCAACGGTGCTAATCTTTGTATAGTACAGTCCAGAGGAAAATACAGGTAACTTTTCTACCACACTTTTGTTACCTGATTCAGTCTTTGTAATGTATAAATATTCAATCTCCCCATCATTAGCAGTCTCAATATGATATCCATTTTCACGAATATCTTTAAAGCATAGTAAATTTCTTTGAGACTTAGTTGAGAGTAATGCATTTTTTATACTGATTTTTGTTCCTCTTGGTAGTACTATGTTAGCTCTTCCGAAGCCATCAATTATCTTTGTATTACCACATATTGTACTAACATTAGCATCATTCACTATCACTTGAGAGAAGTACTTTTTATTTTTGAGTATAGTATGTGTTGATGCACTGTCTGCAAGACACACATCATCATCTCTGCTAGCCATTTTCTTCAAGAAAAATAAAAGGAATAAAATATAAGACAATACTTATATTACAAACAAAAGTTAAATATGTTACAAACATACTGAAATAAAACACACTTAAGTAAAATATTACAATCTAGATATTTAATTTATTTGGGTCTCTCCACCATCAAGCATGTAATCATCCCCCTCTGGATTGAGAAAATCTGATATATCCAGATGTGTACTTGTAGATGGGTCTTGATTCACATCATCATTTTCATAGACAAATTTTGTTTCGACATCTTTCCCTTTATTCAGCATTGATGCTTGATACAGTTTAACAAGATGTTTTGGCGTACGACAGGTACGGGCCCAATGACCTTTCATTCCACACCGATAACATAAATTCTCAACTTTTATCGGTTGCTCAGTTTGTCTAGCTGATGATTTTTCTTTATTATCTTCTCTATTCCACTTCAGGTGGCGAGATATATTTCCATCATTATTGGGGTGATTATTATTATGATACTGATTATAAAATCTTCCCCGACCACGGCCGCGACCACGTCCACGGCCCCGTCCACGACCACGTCCTCGGCCTCGCCCATTATTATCATATATACTCGCGTTCACTTCAGGGAACGGAGTAGAGCCAGTAGGGCGGGCTTCATGATTTTTCAATAAGATCTCATTATTTTGCTCAGCCACAAGAAGGCATGAGATTAATTCAGAATACCTTCTAAAACCTTTTTCTCGATATTGCTGCTGCAGGAGCATATTCGAGGCATGAAATGTGGAGAACGTTTTTTCTAGCATATCATTATCAGTAATTCCTTCCCCACATAGTTTTAACTGTGATGTAATTTTAAACATCGCAGAATTATATTCACTTACGGTTTTAAAATCCTGCAAACGTAAATGAATCCACTCGTAGTGTGCTTTTGGGAGAACAACAAATCTTTGATGATCATACCTTTCTTTCAAATTGTCCCAAAATACAAGTGGATCTTTCACGGTGAGGTATTCTGTTTTTAATTCTTCATGGACATGGTGTCGGAGAAAAATCATTGCCTTAGCACGTTCTTGCATAGAGGCAGTATTTCCGTTTTTGATGGTTTCTCCCAGACCCTTGGCATCTAGATGAATTTCTGCATCTAAGATCCATGATAAGTAGTTCTTACCCGTAATATCAAGAGCTACAAAGTCAAGTTTTGTGAGATTTGACATTATAATATTTTGAAATAACTTGAAATGAGACTAGGTAGATCTTACCAATACCGTACCTACTTTGGTAACTATAGCTCAGGTTGTGGAACTAGAACGAAGTCGTGCTGATAACGTGTTATAAAACTGGAGAATTAAGAGCAAAATCTTAATAGAGAATATTTTATTTCAAGACTATTATAGAGTATACAAGAGAGAAAGATAGAAGTTAAGAACTTCTGAGGTGTATTGAAATGAAAACTAGAGCCTACTATTTATAGGAGGAAATTGGCTTCCTCTGTAAGCTTCTCTAAAGATATTTACAAAGCTTCCCTAATAAGCTTCACTAAAGATATTTACAAAGCTTCTCTAGTAAGCTTCGCTGAAGATATTTACAAAGCTTCCCTAGTAAGCTTCGCGAAAGATTATCTTGTAAACTTCCGGTTCAAAGGACATCCACACAATAATATATCATAACAGATTAGATATCTTCTTCAAACAGCAATTTCATTATCTATCTTATACTAACAATTGATAGAACCACTACCTTCGTTTCCATATCATTTCACTTTTTAATACTAAGAGCCTTTTTCTTTCTTCTTTTCCCCCTCTTTCTTGAACTTTTATGAGTTTATAAAAAGAGACGTCGTATTAATTCATTAGAATTTGAACTAACAACATATCTTAATATTTTCTATCATTTACAATAAGCATAGCAGTTAATTTGTTAATATTTAATAAAAAAATATTTATTTGTATATTTGTAATTCAATAATTTTATAGATTCTTCTGATTTTTTTTGTATCCACAACGTTTGTAGTTTTATTCGCAGTTACTTTGTCTCATATTCTAAGGAATGTGATGTAATTATTTGGCCAAAGCTTGTGCAATAATTTTCACTACATTTGTTTTTCATAAATATGAAATCTTCTTTTGAAAACATTATTATATAAATTTAATTTATTCACTTTTGTTGTAACTAGTGTAACACCCTTGCGTTAAACGCACAACAAAACAATAAGACGACGATAAGACTTTGAAAAATAACAGAAACATAATTAAATAATGTTAATAAAATTTAATAATAATTATATTGATAAAATGACAGTTCATTATTTTTATTTTTATTTTGAAACATACTAGGCTATTTATCTTATTAATGAAATAGGCTCAGGGCCTATAAAGTGCAGGTACATTTTTCTAGCCAAAATCGCATTAACATGCGCTAGATGAATTACATTTCTATCTACTTTACTAACATGAGACTTATTACATTGCGACATAAGAAATCGGATATCCGATTTGATATAATCTAGAGTAAAGTTCGTGGATCTTGGTTGTTGTCCCTGGCTTGAGTAGAGTCTGTCAGAATGAGGATGTTGAAATAGTTGTGTTGGACTGCCCATTCAATACCTTTTCAAATTGCTAGAATTTATGTTTGAGTACTGGAGGAGGCTTTACAGGAGATGATGTCAGTTGCTATTCTTCCCGATGTTGGATCCCAGAGTTCCCAACCTAGTCCAGCCCATCTTGCATTTTGCTTTCATGATCCATCTGAAATAAGTATTTTGAGGTTACTTGAGATACATTTGTTGAGAAATTCTTTGAGAGTCTTTCCATTCAACAAATCAAGACTCGGAAAATAACTAGAGGTTGGTGTATCAGTATTTGAGAGGTGAGGGGGGGGGGGGGGGGAATGAGTTTGAGTGGAGTTGTGACATTGCAAAAATGAAAAAAGTTTAGTAAGGGACAATAAAAGAAAAGAAAAAAAAAAGGTGAGGATATTAGAAATCTGCTCATAGATCAATCAGTGATTAAATTATTAGTTTCGGCAAGAAATAACTCGGTTCAATACTAATTATTTCAAGGAATGACAAGGATGAAACGTTCGACTCCACTCAACCAAGTTGAATACAATACAAATCAACTTTGTCAACCAGCTACAATGGTCGAATCTGAAACAATTTGGCGGGTCAACCATTAAGTTCATTGTACTAAATACTAACATTAGCGCTATTAATTAATTACTCCTAAATCAGCCACAAATCTGATGGGGGTTTGGTAGCCTGATTACAGCTAGATATGATTATTAGTCTAATAATCTTGGTAATCTCCCGAATAATAATCTTCCGACTACTAATACGGGCTAATCATATCAGGCTACCAAACGAGCTTACATATGCTCTCTCTCTGTCGCGCTTCATTTAAAGTTTTTACTTTTTTTATTTGTCTAAATTTAAGAACTTTACTTTATTTTATTATCAAAAATAGGCAATATGACTCATTTGTGAAAGAAGTTAAATCTTCGTTAATTTGTTCATCAAACTAAAAGTCCCTTAAATAGGGAGTACAAGGTTACAAGGAAAGAAAGAATTCTAAACTATCCCAAAGTCTACATCCCAAAGTCTGCTAGTCAAGGAAGGATTCTAATACGCCCCCTCAAGTTGGAGCGTGGGCATCAATAACGCCCAACTTGTCGAGAAGGTATTCCAGCTGAGGTCGTGGTAACGCTTTAGTTAACAGGTCTGCAAGCTGGTCTTTAGAAGGGATGTGCTGAGTTAGCAAAGTTCCTGACTGAATGTGCTCCCGCACAAGGTGACAATCGATCTCGATGTGCTTTGTACGCTCGTGAAAAACTGGATTTGCTGCAATATACAATGCTGAACGACTATCACAGTAAAGATGCGCAGGTTGGGCAGGTACTGTTAGAAATCTTAGCAAACCTTGGAGCCACACAAGCTCACTTGTGACGTTGGCCATGGCACGATATTCCGCCTCTGCGGATGAACGGGAAACAACCGATTGTTTCTTTGATTTCCAGGAAACAAGTGAATCCCCAAGCTTGACTATGTACCCTGTGACTGAACGCCGAGTGGTTGGGCAGGCCGCCCAATCAGAATCGCAAAAAGCATGTAATCGCAGATCGAAGTTTTGGCTAGAAAAAAATAGACCGCGGCCGGGATTTTCTTTTATGAATTTTACCACTCTAAGCGATGCATTCCAGTGCGGTTGCCGTGGTGCTTGCATGAACTGGCTCAAAACGTTTACCGCATAGGTGATGTCTGGACGTGTAACGGTGAGATATAGAAGACGTCCGACTAACCTCCTGTACTGTCCCGAATCTGGTAGTAAACTTCCTATTTCAGCATTTAGCCCGTGGTGCTTTTCCATGGGTGTGATCGACGGGCGACACCCTGTAAGCCCACACTCGCACAATATGTCTAGGGCATATTTTCGCTGACATAAATAAAGGCCGCGTGCGGAGCGAGCAACTTCCAAGCCCAAGAAATATTTCAAAGGACCTAAGTCTTTGATCCAAAAATGAGAGTCAAGATAAGACTTGATGTCCTGAAGTCGTTTGAGATTATTTCCTGTTAAAATGATATCATCGACATAAACAAGAAGAGCAATAATATCCGAGCCACGAAAATAAATGAATAGAGAGTGTTCATTAGAGGATTGTTCAAAGCCAAAATTGATCAATGTAGCGCTGAGCTTGGCAAACCAATTTCTCCCAGCCTGCCGCAAACCGTACAAAGATTTCTTGAGTAAACAAAACTGTGATGGATCTGGTGGTGGAAATCTTGGTGGTGGTTCCATATAAATTTCCTCAACTAACTCACCATGCAAGTATGCATTGTTTACATCAAGTTGATGGAGAATCCAGCCTTTTGCAACTGCTAATGCCAAAAGAACACGTACCGTCGTCATTTTTGCCACAGGTGCGAAAGTCTCGGTGAAATCCTCCCCCTCAACCTGCGAAAATCCTTTAGCGACTAACCGGGCTTTGTAGCGCTCGACAGTACCATCTGCGCGGTATTTAATTCGATAGATCCATTTGCACTTGACGGGTTTTTGCCGGGGGAATTGAAGAATAAACCCATGTTTTGTTCTCACGTAAAGCATCAATCTCAAGTGCCATTGCTTTGCGCCATTGTGGATCCTGATTGGCCTCAGTAAAACTCGTGGGTTCGATGTGTGTATTAATTGCAGCCAAGAGGGCTCTATGCGATGGGGAGAAATTGGAGTATGATATATAGTTGTCTAAGGGGTAGAGCATACCTGAAGAGCTTGATGGCAGTGGGTTGGATGCGGTGATAGGCATGACATGGCACACATAGTCTCGAAGGCGCACAGAGGGATGAGTTTCACGCTGGGAACGATGAGGAGCAGGGGCAGGAGGAGGTGATCTTGGTGGTGATTCAAGAATTTCTGGTTCATGATCATTGTTGCTGCCATACGATTCTGGATCGTGTGATATGGGAAGTGCTGGGTTTGATGATGGAATATTTTCATCATCGCTTGGCAAAATATGGGGAGCTGAAGGTAATGCTGTAGGTGTGGTTATTGCTGGTGTATCAAAGGAAAGACATCCTCGACAAAACGCACATCTCGTGAAACAAAAAATTTTTGTTTTGTGATATCGTATACTTTCCAACCACGTTGTCCATTGGGATAAACCGAGAAAAATACATTTCGAGGAGCGTGGATCAAATTTGTCGCGCCTTGGCTCGTGGTTATGTGCGTAACAAAGACAACCGAAAACACGAATGTGTGTGTAAGAAGGAGGACGTTTATGGAGAACCTCAAATGGAGTTTGGCCGTTCAAGATTTTACTAGGGGTTCTGTTGATGAGATATCCGGCAGTAAGAATGCACTCTCCCCAAAAACGGATAGGTAATGAGGCAGTGAAGCGCAAAGCACGGGCAACATTCAATATATGTCTATTTTTGCGCTCCACGCGTCCGTTTTGTTGAGGTGTGCCAACGCATGATGTCTCATAGGTGATGCCGGAGTCATCAAAAATGTCACGCAGACTAGTGAATTCTGTCCCTTTGTCACTACGAATGCGTTTCACTTGGGTGGTGTACTGGGTTGCAACCATTTTGAAAAAATTTACGAAAACTTGGCGTGTATCATTTTTATCTCGCAACAAGAAGACCCAAATGGCTCTAGAAAAATCATCAACCATACATAAAAAATAATGTGCTCCAGTTGAGGTGGGTGTGTGGTATTTGCCCCATAAATCGCAATGTAATAATTCAAAAGGAGCTGATGCTTTATTAGAACTTGGAGTAAAAGGAAAACGAGTGTCTTTAGCTCTATGACAAACATCACAATTTACTAAAGAACGGCTACTTGATGGAAAACCAAAAAAGGTAGAATTTACTAATGTTGACGGTGCTGGATGACCCAATCTACGATGCCAAAGCTCGCTCGAACTTGCTTCTTTAACAATGCTGACTGTGCCAACTTCATGTGCCATGCCCGCCAAGTGATATAATCCATCCCGCAACTCACCCATACCAATCATTCTCCTCAGTGTTATGTCCTGTATGAAACAATACTTTTTAGTAAAAACTATAACACAATGCAAGTCTTTTGTAAGCTTTGAAATTGAGATCAAATTGCATGTGAATGACGGTATATATAGAACATTATTGAGAGAGAGATCATTATTTATATGGCTAAGACCGTCTTGATATACGGTGGCTTCCTGGCCATTGGGTAGTCCAATATGCATTGGTCTCATGAGATTACGCAGTTCCGTGATGGCTGAGGTTGTTGAGGCAATATGGTGGGTTGCGCCACTGTCTAAAACCCATGATATAATGTCAGTCTTACCATTGGTGTTATTCGGGACATGTTTGACATCTTTCAAAATTTGGGCGACATCGGCAGCTAGCTCTCGGAGACTATTGGGATCAAGTTGGCCTGCATGGTAAACTGTTGTTAGTGCAGAGCCAGCTGAGGTTTTGTCTCCAGCCTCAGTAAAATTGCTGGAAGTAGTGGAACCCTGCTGCTGTTGCTGTTGTCGACCGCGACCTTGGCCTCTACCACTACCAGATCTGCGACCTTGACGGCCTCCACCGCGTCCTTGATTGCTGCCTTGAGGAGCAACTGATGATCCGCGTCCAGGTAGTCCATGTAGCAGCCAACAAGTGTTGCGCGTATGATTGGATTGGTTGCAATAGTCACAGTGGCGAGGGGAGACTGACTGTGCGACAAAGGCAGCACCCTCTATCGGTGGTGCGGCGACCGCTGAGACAGATAGATGTTGCTCCTCACGCAAAGAGTGAGCAAAAAACTTATCGAGCTTCGGCAAGGGTTCCATGTTCAAAATTTGACTGCGTATGGTGCTGATTGAGGATTTAATCCCATGAGAAATTGGTAAATTTTATCATGGTCACGTCGTTCGAGGAATTCTTTCACAGAATCTTCACAACTGCAAGAGGGAGGGGTAAGGTATTGATCTTCCTCTTCCCATAAGGTTTCCATCTTACTAAGTAATCGGTGACAGACAAACTACCTTGCTTGAGGTCCTGAAGGTCCTTCCGAATTTGGTAGATACGTGGACCGGTTTCTTGGGCGAAACGAGTGCGAAGAATTAATATTTGTTTCTGGGGAGTACCTGCATGGATGAGCATATTGCGAAAACGGGCTTCAACCGAGGCCATAATCCATCCTTTCACAAAGGAAACGCTGCGGTCCCAAGCCTCGGAAAGAAACTTGTCTGCAGGTTTGGGTATGGTTCCCTTGAAAAAACCATGTTTGTTTTTGGCAACAAGGCAATTTCGAGAACGATCAACCATGAATTGAAGTTGTCGCCATCAAAAGAATCGGGGTGATGGCAGTGCTGGGATTGTCCGAACTGGATATGTAATATGGGGAGGTGACTTCAATGGTTGTGGATTGGGTTGAAGGTTCAGGAGCCATTGTAAAACAAGAGGTAGAAACAGCAAAGTGCTAAAGGCAGCAAGTTGCTGGAGATCGAAAAAGAAAAAGAAAAAAAAAACGAAACTATGGATCGTTTTAGCCTGATACCATGAAAGAAGTTAAATCTTCGTTAATCTGTTCATCAAACTAAAAGTCCCTTAAATAGGGAGTACAAGGTTACAAGGAAAGAAAGAATTCTAAACTATCCCAAAGTCTACATCCCAAAGTCTGCTAGTCAAGGAAGGATTCTAATAATTTGTTATTCTCTTAACAAAAACTTTCTGCCCACTTTCTTTCTTCAATTTTTATTATCATAACAATGTTTTTTTTTTATCTCTATACAAAGTCAAATTAAAAATATTAAATTGAGATGAAGGGAGTATTACTTCTTGAAAAGATTGAGTCAAATCATAGATTTCAGAAAACCATTGAATCAATCCAATAGAAAACATCAATTTCCAAACCCACGTATGGAACAGAAAATGTGAACACAACCAAGGCAACGTTTACCAACGTCAATTACGTTCGGTGGCAACCACGCTTTCATTAATTCCAGGCCAAATTACATTTTACCCCCCAAAGTATCCACCGATTCACATTTTGCACCTCCGTTTGAAAAGTCGGTCTGTTTGGTACCTAAACTTTCAAATTTTCCCACTTTGCACCGCAGCACTAACAAATGTTAGAAAATTTAACAGAATAGGTAACGAATGGACTATTTTGTAATGCTTATTAGTTTTTAAGGGTCAAAATGCAAAGTTTTAAATATTAATTACTAAAAATTTATTTATTTTTCCAAATATTTAACATTATCTTAAATCTTAAATAATTAATACTTCTTGAAAATAATACTAATTTTATGCTTTTTTTTAAAAAAAAAATATGAAATTATTTTATCTAAAAAAATGAAATTTATTTTTTTAATAAAACTAAAAATTAAGTATTTTTTTAAAAAATAAAAATATTTTAAAAATAAAGATTTTTTTCTAAAAAACATTGTAAAGTTTTATTTATATTTTTAAAAAAAATATAAAATAAGACTTTTAAATTGTAATTTTTGTAAGAATTTTATTTTTTTAAAAAAATTAAAACATTATAAATATTGTATTTTTTATTTTTTTTGAAAAAAGTACAAAATTCTTTTAAACAGGGACATACCAAAAAGAAAGTAAGAACCTTAAACTGGGACGGAGGGAGTAATTTTTTTTTTTAAAAAAAGGCTATAATGTTTTATTTTTTTTAAGAAATAAAATTCTTACAAAAATTACAATTTAAAATTTTTATATTATATTTTTAAAAATATAAATAAGACATTACAATGTTTTTTTTAGAAAAAAAACTTTATTTTTTAATTATTTTTATTTAAAAAAAATCCGTAATAATTTTTATTTATTTTTTTTAAAAATATTTTAGCATAAAAAATTGTATTATTTTCAAGAAATATTAATTATTTAAGATTTAAGATAATGTTAAATATTTGGAAAAAGAAATAATTTTTTAGTACTTGATATTTAAAAGTTTGCATTTTGACCCATAAAAACTAATAAACATTACAAAATAGTCCATTCGTTACCTATTCTGTTAAATTTTCTAACATTCATTAGTGCTAGGGTGCAAAGTGGGAAAATTTGGAAGTTTAGGTACCAAACAGACCGACTTTTCAAACGGGGGTGTAAAGTGGGAATCGATGGATACTTTGGGGGGTAAAATGTAATTTGGCCTTAATTCCACATCCACTGTGACACATATCTCCAAGCTTTTCCTGTTTTAAAACCACCTCCTTTTCATATTTTTTTTCTCGTATTTTAAGATTTAAAAAATATATTGTCCCTAAATGAGTGTCTAAATTTTATTTTAAGGGACATCTGAAAATCTTAACTTTTTGTACAATTTGGTGGCAAAGATTCATATATAATCTTGTAATCTTCTTTCCAAGCATTTAGTTTTGCAAGTATAAAGACACCGGTGAAAAAAATTTCGAAAAAACATATTTATGGACAAAGTTATGTTAAAAAAAGACGCTCATTTTGGGACAAATATTTCTTGAAAATAGACACTCATTTAGGGACAGGTGGAGTAATTAATACTAGTACATACTCCTTTTGTTCTATAACTAGAGTTTCACCCGTGCGATGCACGGGCATATTTTTATTTAGTCAAATGATGTAAAAATAACATTGGTAAATAATACTACTATTTCATATTTAATATCCTCGTTGTTTAATTACAAACTTCATTAATATTTAATAAGTTTGAAATGAGTAAATAAATACTACCTCTGTCCCTAAATGAGTGTCCAAATTTCATTTTAAGGGACACTGAAAATCTCATTTTTTTTTTGTACAATTTGGTAGCAAAGATTCATATATAATCTTGTAATCTCCTTTCAAAACATTTAGTTTTGCACGTATAAAGAAAACGGTGAAAAAATTTTGAAAAAAAACATTTAGGGACAAAGTTATGTTAAAAAAAGACACTCATTTTGGGACAAAGATTTCTTGAAAATGGACACTCATTTAGGGACAGAGGGAGTATATAATATAAGACAATTCACAGAAAAGAAATAATAAGAAGAAGAAGGAGAACACGGCACAGAGAAGGGAGGAATTTTCGACTTGTATTTCTCTGTACAATCTCATACTCTATATATACAAGAGTCCTAGGAATAGCTAAACTTGATGGACAAGATAGAGATCTCATCTATAATTTGTGCTAACCTAAATAAGGAAAAACAATATTATCTTTTTAACAGAAGATATACACAATATATTTAGATGTAGTCGAGATTTACACATGTGGGGCCACGGGTTAAGTAGTGTTGTTTACACCCCCCCCCCCCTCAAGTAAAGCGGGACGGGTGCGAGCTGCAGCTTGGCAGACACAAATCAAGGCGCGACCGTGTGAGACCCTTGGTGAACGCATCAGCTAGTTGAGCAGCAGTAGCGATGTAGGATAGACGTAAAAAACCTCGGTGATAGAGATCACGAACGAAGTGTAAGTCAATCTCTACGTGGCGAGTACGGGCGTGAAACACTGGGTTCCGGGCCATGTGTAGGGCCGAGATATTGTCACAAAAGAGCTGAGGTGATGGGAGAAAAAGGCCTAACTCACGGAACAAGTAAGAGAACCAACGAAGCTCAGCGGCTGTAGTGGCAAGGCTCTATACTCGGCTTCACTGCTGGACCGGGCAGCCGTGGTTTGTTTCTTGGCAGTCCAAGCAACGAGGTTTGGTCCGATAAAGATACACGCACCCGTAGTGGATCTTCGGTCATCGGGAGAGCCGGCCCAATCGGAGTCAGAGAAAGCCCGGATAGAAAGATCAGGGGACCGTGAGAAATGAAGCCCTTGATGAATAGACCCTTTAATATATCGGAGAATGCGTTTGACTGCAACGAGATGGGAGGTGCGAGGGGAGTGCATAAACTGACACACTTGGTTCACAGCATAGGAGATATCTGGCCGTGTGAGTGTGAGGTACTGAAGTCCACCGACCATGCTCTGATAAGTGGTGACGTCAAAAGAGGATCACCATCAGTTGCCGAGAGATGAGAGCCGGCAAGGAGAGGAGTAGAAGCCGGTTTGCACCCATCCATAGCAAATTTGTGGAGGAGATCTGAAGCATACGAGCTTGACTCAGAATGAGAGAAGTATCTGAGTAATGGGTTTGAATGCCAAGGAAGAAACCCAGTTGGCCAAGTCGGCGACTCTCAAAGGTGGCACAAATGCGATCGATCACCGTAGTCACTTCAGATGAGGAAGAGCCTAATGAAGTCATCGACGTAGACCAAAATGGCTACTGTGGAAGAACTGCTATGCCGAATAAACAGGGAGCTATCGGATCGACTATTGAAGAAGCCGGTAGAGATGAGAAAGTCGTGTAGCGTTGAAACCAAGCCCTAGACGACTGTTTCAGACCGTAAATGGATCGGTGAAGACGGCACACATGTTGTGGAAAATCAGGGTGAGCAAACCCCGGGGGTTGAGCCATATAAACTTCTTCCTGAAGAATCCCATTCAAGAATGCATTTCGAACATCTAGTTGTTGAATGGGCCAAGCCCGGGAGTGGGCGATAGAAAGAAGAGTCCGAATGGTGGGTGGTTTGATGACGGGACTAAAAGTCTCATCATAATCGACACACCCCTGTTGTGTGAACCCCTGAGCAACTAATCGGGCCTTGTGTTGTTCAATGGAACCGTCCGAGCGACGTTTGATTTATAAATCCATTTACTACCGACGACGTTCATAGAAGGAAGCCTTGGGACCAAGGACCACGTACCATTTTTGTGCATAGCCGACAACTCTTCTTTCATGGCCTGTTGCCAATGAGGAAATGGAGTAGCCTGTCGAAGAGTTTTAGGCTCAAAATCTGGTGACTGGTGGGTGATGGCGGATAATGCAGCTGGTAACGGATGCCGAGTGGTGAGATCGGCCATGTGTCTAGGCTTGAAGATGCCGGCTTTGGATCGGGTGAGCATAGGATGGCCCATATCAGCATGTGGGGCTGGTGCTGCATTAGAGGTGGGCTGCTCAATGGTGGGAGACTCGGCTGATCCCAGATTGCTGGTAGTTGGGCCTGGTGATTGGGGCCCAGATCTGGAAGCCGAAGATGGAGAAAGGGCTGCCGGTTCAAGAGCAATGGACTGGCCCATGTTAGATGTCGTCGAACTTGTGCCACCCGGTAGTTCAGGTTGGGCCGACTGAATGGGAAGACCAGCATGTGAAATAGGAGGACAGGCTGGTGACGGATATGAGCTAGTGGAAGAGATGCCCTGTTTGTTGCTGTATGGATGCCTGAGGTACCAGAGAATGAGCATAAGTGTCCGTCTGTACTGATGTTCCTGTGTTGGTAGTGGGCAACATAGGGAAGAAATTCTCATCAAACAAAACATGTCGTGAAATATATACCCTGCCAGTGGATTGATCAAGACATTTATATCCTTTTCGAAAATTATCATAACCCAGGAAGACACACGGGGTGGGATTAGGCATTAATTTATGAGAATTGTAAGGAACAAGGTGAGGGAAACAGAGACATCTAAAGGTTTTGAGAATCGTGTAATCGGGGGATTGTTTCAGGAGTTTTTGAAAAGGGGATGTGTATCCAAGTTGACGCATAGGAAGGCGGTTTATGAGATAAACTGCCGTTGAGAAAGCATCTAGCCAGTAAGATTGAGAGACCCCTGATTTTGCAAGAAGACATAAACCCATGTCCACGATGTGACGATGTTTACATTCAACAGTGCCATTTTGTTGAGGTGTATATGGACAAGTGGTTTGATGTTTTATGCCATGATTTCTAAGAAATAAAGAGAATTGGCGATTTACGAATTCTCCCTCCCCCCCCCCATCTGTTTGAATGGTTTTAATGTGTGTATAGCAGCAATTTTCTTACTCAATGGTTTTCAACTTGGAGTTTAAATGAAGCAAACACATCCAATACATCTGATTTTCTGAATAATGGAAAAAACCAAACAAATCTGGAAAAATCATCCACGATACTCAAATAAAAACGATAACCTTTATTAGAAGTAATTGGGGACGGGACCCCATACATCAAGATGTAATAAGGTTAAAGGTTCGGAAGCAGAAAAGACCTAAAACAAAAGGTAATTGACTCGATTTCCCTAAGGGAGACATGAAAAAAGAAGGGGCAATCGTCCCGCTAACCGGGAGATGTGCTTTATTGACTAAAGACTTAAAAAACCTGAATAGACGGATGACCGAGTCTAGCATGCCAAGTGAGGAGGATGCACGCTCACCAATAAGTGCGAGAGGACTGACGTGAGCGGAAGAGTCAAAGCGAAGAGTGTATAGGCCGTGAGAGTTATTGCCAGAGAGAATAGTCTGCCTCGTACGGTTTTCCTTCACACGGAAACCAAAACCATCAAGTTCAAAGAAACAGTTGTTATCTAAAGAGAAACGACGAATTGAAAGTAATGATTTATGTAAAGTAGGAACACACAGAATATTACGAAAAACAAACTTATGATTACGAGAAGACACAGAAGATGACCAATAGAAGAGATAGGAAGACAGTACCGTTTGCGATAGTAACCGAACCGGTACCCTGAATAGGGAGAATGATG